>LNAC01000072.1:1163505-1327269 GCA_002007465.1 Ailurus styani | reverse complement strand
TGGGGGTGGGGGTGGGGGTGGGGGTCGGTCAGTGAAGAAACTGACATGGTAACCACTAGGCAGAATACAAGAAAAACAACGTATTAATTAAAAGGTAGCCACAAACAACATCAGAGGGAGTGGAGAGGAGACATTGTTTCACATTTTAGGAACGGGGCCAGGTTTCTTTAGCTGTCCCTTGAAGGATAAGTGGTATATGGAGCGAAAGAGTATTTAAGGGAAGAAAAGGCACAAGCAAAGACAACAAATTCAGAAATATGGAAGATGCTGCAGGAATTAAAACATAACCCAATTTGGCTGAAAGAAGAATACACAAATGGACAACTTGGAACATATGCAAGGACCAATCTTAGAAGGCTCTGAATAGCATTTTTAATAGGACCGAGGAGTAATTGAGTAGATGAGGGGTGCAAATTTGCAGGGTCTGGGAAGGTAACAGAAATTCCTGAAGCCAGTAGGTATAATAATAGGGAGAGGCAGGGACTGTGAGAACTCAGGAATGCCTTAGTCACCAAAAGGCAGCTGCTGCTACTCAGCCCAGAAAATGCTGCTGAGCAAAAAAACTCAGGTCATACAGTCCCTCCAGACGTTTATGAGTATTTTCAATTTCCAGAAAATCTCTGGTCAAATGCGATGGTCTCAGGGGCCGCTAACCTGCACACTCTGGTGTGGACAGTGAGGCATCTCTGGGTCTGAAAAGGTCCCTGTCATTTGCGTATGTACACGTCACATTGTTTTAGTAAGTCACCCTTATGTGGTAAGTGCTTTGTCTTCTTACACTCACCATAGTTTGTCCTTTGCTCTCTGTTTTAATTCATTTTTCTAATTCTGTCTTAATATCACTATGTACTTGATAGAGGTATTGGGAGGATTAAATGAAAGAATCCATGGAAAGCCTTTTGAACCTTGCCCAGAGCTGCCAAGGAACAAACATTCAATAGTCACTAGTCATTTATGTAAAAACCATTAGCCCAAGCTCACTGGGCCCACCCATGCACACCCATGTCTTCACCATGTTTACATCTCCAACCCCGTTGCTCTCTTGAGCTCTGACTCAAAACCCTCCTGCCTACTAGAGAGCTTCCTTGGAGGTCTGGAACCTCTCTCCCCCACTTTTCTCACCTCATACTCCCCCATTCAGTAAATGATAGCACTATCTACCCAGGACCCCAAGTAATTCCTGGTACCATTCTTGAATCATCCTTCTACTTGATACCCAACACCCAGTCTCTAATGAAATCCTATCATTTTTCAACTCTCCTGCTCTATAATCTATTGTCTGAGCTAATTCTCGGAAACCTGGAGTCTGAGAAGACTGCATGCCTCATCGGGAGGTAATCAAGAATGAAGGCAGTCAGGCATCTCTTATCTACACTCAGAGCGCCAGACAACTGGAAATATAGTCCTACCAGGTCCAGAAGAGAGTCCAAAAACTAGGGCATCAGATATTGTATTTCTTGGAAAATGATGGGCTATGTTACTCATGTCAGAATTTCAGATAAAAGCATCTAGATGATGAATCTTTTTTGGAAAAAAAAATACATAGAGGTGAGAGATAATAGTCCTTTATAATATAGGCTGTAAACGTAGAGGAGACATTTATTTTGAAAGTCTAGCCACTTAGATGTGAAGAACGAAACAAAATAAGGTATAAAGGATGACTCTAATGTTTTTGAGAATTGGGATTATTGACTCAAATGAGAGACCGGGAGCTGAACAGATTTGGTGATGGGAGGGACTGCATTCATGTTTTAGAAATATAGATACTTCCATTTCTAGTAAAATATCAGACTTCATTATTAGCACTAAAATTCCTATTAAAAACAACTAAATATGTAGGATAAACTATTTTAAAAATATTAAAAGCATCGGGCGCCTGGGTGGCTCAGTGGGTTAAATCCTCTGCCTTCGGCTCAGGTCATGATCTCAGGGTCCTGGGATCGAGGCCCGCATCGGGCTCTCTGCTTGGCAGAGGGCCTGCTTCCTCCTCTCTCTCTCTGCCTGCCTCTCTGCCTGCTTGTGATCTCTCTCTCTGTGTCAAATAAATAAATAAAATCTTTAAAAAATATATTAAAAGCATCAAATATCTGACCATATAGGAATCAACAGGGAAAAATCTAAGTAAGAAACAAGAACGTGGAAGTAAGCCCCTTTTGCCCTAGGCGCACTGTGCCAATCCAAGCAAACTTGAACTCTGATTTTGAGCCTCACACAACACAACTGAATGGCTGTCAAAGCACAGGGTCTACCTGAGTGGGGCACTGAAGAGAAGACCCTCTTCCAGGTGAGATGTGTGAGGAGTATACCTTCATGGAACAAATGAACTGGAAGTAAACCTGACCTCACCTGGATCTCTGGGAAACAAAGAAAAAGAAGGAAAATCCTTGAGCAGAGCTGTATGGGCAAGTCAGTTCTCATGTGGATTTATAGTCCTAATTCCTATAGCATGGGTGTTCCAGAAAATCTAAATTTAAAGTAACCCAGGGTTGCCCAGTGAACTGGGGAGACCCTGGGCCTTGGGTCCTCAACCCAACCAGACTCGAAGGAATCACCGAAGGTTCTTGGTCTTGTCATGAAAAGGGCAGACACACAGCACAGCGGATGAGGAACACAAGCGGGAAAGTTTATTAAAGCAGAAAGTATGCTCTTGACATATGAGAGCAGGTGAGCTCAGGAGAGAGAGTGAGCTGTGTGCTCTGGGAGCTGGGTTTTCTTTTACTGATAGCTGTTAACGAGGGGGGCAAAATAGTCATTACTTAGGGAGAGAGGCAGGATTTTTTGTTGTTCCTTCCTTAATTTGCTTGGGGGTTCCTATCATGACACTCACCATTTGGGGCCTATCTAGTTTGATCCAGCTTCTGGTGGAATGCTTCTGAGTCAGACCTCTGACCCTCCCAATGGCTGGCCATGACTTCGTCACTGCTGACCTCCACATACCCTATTAGAACCTAACTAACTGTCTACTCTAACACCAGCACTTGAGTCCTCTGTGAAGGGAGCCCCTTCATTCCAGGCTCAGAGAACTCCCAGAAATGCTCTGTGAAGGGCCATGAGCAGCACACAGGCAAACTAACCAAGAGCACAAGGACGTAAAGAAATGAGATGGACAACAGGCAGCAGGAGAAAAAAACAGATGGTAGAAATAGAGCCACTTTGACATTAGAGTATCAGAGACAGAGGATAAAACAACTATGTGTACCAATTCTGGAGGAGTTAAGAAGAGGGTGCTGAAAAGGACGAATCAGGGTAGAATGACAGCTAGAACCAGGAGTGGCTAATGGACAAAATGCTAATAAATTGACTAGGCAAGGGAAACGATGCTCCAGCAATTTCTGAGCCAACGTTCTGGCAACTGTAGTAGTCTTTAAATATACATTCTGCATATCTGAGAGAGAATAAACAAGGATAACGGCAGCTACATGAGGAAGAAACCCCCCCCCCCTCTGCTTCATCCCCAATTACCCTGCCTTAGTTTAATTCTACTTCCTGTCTTGTCTGCCCCATTACTACAGCCCTCTGCATCAGTTTGCTCAGGCTGTCAAAACCACAGACCACAGACTGGGGGGCTTCAGTGACATACATCTGGAAGTCCAAGACCAAGATGGCAGCAAGCTTGATTCTGTGAGGCCCCGCTCCTTGGCCTGCATGTGGCCATCTCCTCCCTGTATCTTCACATGCTCTTGCCTCTGTGTGTGTCTGTATCCGAATTTCCTCATCTTCCAAGGATAACAGTCATGTTGGAATAGGGCCCACTCCAATGACTTTGTTTTATCTCACCTCCCTCTTTGAAGACCCTATCTCCAAATATAATCACATTCTGGGGCCCTGGGGTCTAGACTTCAACATATGAATCTGGGGGGGGACACAATTCAGCCCATAAGAGCCTCCTTACTAGCCTCCCCTCTTTTCTACCTTGCTTCCAGTCTCCCTTGTAGAATCCCTCGGAGAGCTCTTGCTAAATTGCAAACCATTCACCTGATCAAAATTCCTAAGGGCTTTCCATTGCCTAAGAATAAAGTCAAAACACCTGAAAATGGTGTCAGCAGTGACACAAAGATGCAACTAGGGGACTCTAGCTCCCACCCCCAACCCACTGCAAAGAAAATGAAACCTAAGTAATAATGTGATCTTGTTAGGCAAATGTAATTCCAAGTCAAGTGTTCTGAAAACGCCCCACCCCTTCTGAGCAACGATCTGGAGCTCCTGCTGATAGCACATCAAATTCTCTGTCTCTGCTATCTACCCCTCCTAACTCACCACCTGGCTCCACTACCCACATCAACTCGTTTACACTCCTGCTTTACTACGCCTCCTGCAGCTTCCTAGCATGCCAGCCTCACTTCTGCTTCAGCCATCAGCATGATTTCCCTCAAGCAGGGATGCCATCCTGCCAACAGCACAACAAGTCTTCAGCCAAGAAGTTTCTAGTCTTCCCTCATGAGTAAGCTCAAGCCTCTTGTGCTCTCTGAAGCTCCCTGCATGATCCTGTTTCCCCTCTCTTCCAACACACATACGTCCGCCGGCGCCGCCCCATCACCACCAACACCTGCCCTACACACCTGCATTCTCGGAAGCATCCAATGGCACTAAATGAGCCTTGAGCTTGAAATCAGTGACTGGAATATTTCCCCACGGTATCCCCAATCCCATGCAGCCCCCAACACCCGGTGGACATTCGATAAATATTCATTGAATGAAAGAGAAAGTCAACCGGAAGAAGAAACTTGAGGTGGTGGGAGGGGGATTGGTTCGTAACTTAGGAAGGAGCAGACACTGTGTGAAGATTTCATCGGTTGGGCGTACAAGGCTGGTGGCACCCCTGCTTGGTGTCAGGACTGCAGGGTCCCTTCTCTTATTCTTGCCTATTTCTAGTCTCCGATTTTGCTAAATCATCCCATATGCAGTCGCTAGAGTAATGGCTCCAAATCATAGCTGCAATCATGACCATCACGGGACTTCCACAATTTGAAAACCTTATTAATCACCAAATGAAGTCAGAAATCTAAGCTTTCCACCTGCTGCCCTTCCCCTAAGCCTATGACCAAATGTGTTTTGTTTGTTGTTGTTGTTGTTATTTTTGGTTTGCTCCAAATGCAAAGAGCATTTCCATGATGTGATGATTTTCGTGACACGCTTTCCTTCTAGAACCATTCCTGGATTTCCAGCCTGGTGCAGACACTTTCCATGGTTCACCCAAACTGGCAGTAATCTCTGTCACCTCTCAACTACCAAAACATTGCTCTATGCTACTTAACAAGTATATACATACTCCCCCTATTAGATTATAAATGTCCTGAAAATGAAGGCTTTCTTATTCATTTCATCTACTCCTTGCAGCAAATAGTAAATTTCTTTTTTTTAAAGATTTTATTTATTTATTTGACAATGAGAGAGAGAGAAAAAAAAAAACAGGCAGGGGGAGAGGCAGGCAGAGAGAGAGGGAGAATTGAGCCCGATGCGGGGCTCAGTCCCAGGACCCTGCGATCATGACTTGAGCTGAAGGCAGATGCTTAACTGACTGAACCACCCAGGCACCCCAGCAAATAGCAAATTTCTATGTAATAGATCTAGAAAAGGTTTACACAATTTTTAAAATTACTATTATCAATATTCATATAATAGAGATTTTAATAGCTCAAAGGGTCATTTGAGCAACAAATTTTAATACTATGTCCTTTGGTTCAAATCTGCCACTTTCGCTGAAAACATAATAGTCAGACTGGTGTTAAGAATAAAAATTCAGGGGTGCCTGAATTTTTCAGTGGCTCAGTCATTAAGTGTCTGCCTTTGGCTCAGGTCATGATCCCAGTGTCTTGGGATCAAGCCCCGCATCAGGCTCCCTGCTTAGCAGGAAGCCTGCTTCTCCCTCTCCCACTCCCCCTGCTTTTGCTCCCTCTCTCTCTGTGTCTCTCTCTGTCAAATAAATAAAATCTTTAAAAAAAAAGAATAAAAATGTAAAAACTATTATCAACGCAAAGAAACACAATGCCAGTAACTAGAAATTTTTCCCTCTTATTTAATTTTTATGCTTTTAGCAACCATTCCTAGGATTTAAGAAAAAAAGGAAGAAGTGACATAATTTAACAGTTAAATAAATGTTCTTTATTTATATTTACTCACTTATTTAAATGAACAACTGTGTTTCTTGTAAAAAATAGATCTTTTGAGAAATATGATATCAACAGGACCGACATAATCGTCTCATTTGAGGACACAGTCTAATGTTACCAAGCTCTGTCTCATAGATAGTAGTTGAATTCCTTGGCAGTTTCTCAGATGAAAAATGGTATACTTCCAACTATAGATTCCAGGTTTTTTTTTTATTTACTTGACATAGAGATCAGATCACAAGTAGGCAGAGAGGCAGGCAGAGAGAGGATACATTCCAGTTTATAAAGAGAAATAAATGTACTGTATCCATTAATGGAATGAATTAGATGGATGACCTAAAACTTCCTGAAGGTTTGGGTTGTTTACACGCCAGGAAGGAAACCATCCTATACCCAGGGAATGCACACATGCTCCTTCACTAAACTATTCTGGAAAGATCAATTTTGGTAGCATACGGCATTTCGCGTAGCCTGCCAGGAAAGGGGACAAATGTGTTCTTAAGCGCTAGTCTGCGAGATGAGAACGTTACGTTTCTTAAGCATTCTGCTAGTTAAAGGGCACACGTAAGTGCTCACAGAATTCCTGCGCAGACTTCATCCTTATTGGCCACAGTCATCACCCCACTACCATCGGCAGGTATGACGCGTGTAAGCTATTTACAGTGCTATTAAATGTGAATATTGCACACCGTAGCTCCGTCCTTAGGAAGCTTTTTGTATGAATCTTCAGTGGAACAGGGGCCTTTCTCTCTGGGCAGATTGTGAAGAAGACTGTTCTTTAAAATGTGAGTTGCGGTTAAACAGCTGAAGTCAGGGGAAATTGTCTCACACTGAGATTTATTGGATTGTGAATAATCTCTCAAGGGAAGTGCCAGAAGCCCCATCAGCAGAGTTATTTAATTAAAACTATGGTGGAGTAAGTAGAAGAGATGTTGCCTCGGGGAATAATTTCACATTGATCCCTGAAGGATTGACTTGATAGTCTTAAAATTCTTAATGGTTTCAGAATCTTAAACGTCTTCACAAATTTTCTTAGAGGGAAGGAAAAGCCATCTCGCTTGCAACCTCCACCTCCCATAAAACCAGACAAAAACCAAAACCAGCGACAAAAGGCATAGCCTAGAAACCAAGTCTTCTTTTCTCGATGCGGAATAAAGGGGCATAGGACAGCATTAGCTCCAAGGGAAAGAGGCCGGAGCCCCAGCCTCTGACCAACTCAGAGCTTTACTGTTCCTCCTCTCTTGCGGTACTTAATTAAATTTCCTTTTTGCTCATTTTTAAACATCTAAAAATCCACCGTTTTTATCTTGTAAAATGCAAAAATACGATTTTACTCTCAGTCAGTAAATACTCTGATCTGTCAATGGGCAAATTCCGTAAGGTCTCTCCGAAGGTTCACTGACACCCACCCGTTAATCCTAGAGAAGTTTCGGAGGGAAAGTGCTGGAAAACAAGGTTTGATTTCTACAGTTTTCAACCTTTGATAAGAGGAATTTAAAAAAGAGAGAGAGAGACACCGAGATGGTCCAGGGGAGGAGTCTCAACCCTGCTGCGTGGGCTGAGCAGGTTCCAGTCACTGGGACAGCTCTTACACATGAAGCCACAATCCCCACCCTGCCCTAGCACCCACACCCCCGCCAGCACCCACTCTCAAGAGGAAACAGGTTCCAGATACTGCGGTCAGCACCGCCTTGAGCGCTGGGGAGACAGCAGTGGTGATGGAGAGCCATGAAAGAGGTGTGAGTTGTCCTGATCCCTGAAAGTCAAAGGAAAACCTGAGAACTGCAGGCCTCTACCTTCACTAATCAAATCTTCAGCGGGGTGCCTGGGTGGCTCAGGTGGTTAAGTGCTCTTGATTTCAGCTCAGGTCATGATCTCAGGGTCGTGAGACCGAGCCCCACAGCAGGGGCTGAGCGCGGAGCCTGCTTTAGATTCCCACTCTCTCCCTCTCCCTCTGCCTTCCCCTTCGCAGGCCCACCCCCACTCGCATCTCTCTCTCTCTCTCTGTCAAAATAATAATAATCTTCAAGAGCCACAGGACAAAGTTGTTCATAAACTTTAGCTTGCAGCTAATTCCCTTCAGGAAATTCAGCCAAATACCTGCCCCACCTTAGGGTCATCTTAGAAACGAAAGTGTCTACTCAAGGAAAGGTAGTGTTTGTGCAACTAAACAGAATAGTTGCAAAGATCACAGGCAATCTCATCCCTGCTCTGGATCGCCTGAGCACATTTTCGAATAAATCTAAAGGAAAGTGTTCTTCTGGTTGTTGGTATGGAGGACATGAGTCCAATATTGAGCACAGAGGTGACGAGAGGAAGTGCAGCTCTCTTGCACTGAAATGGACAAACAGAGGATGCGGCCCTCACAAAACCCAAATAGGGACCTGTGCCTGCTTGTTAAACTTTAGCAGCCGCTACACTGTATGAGATTTAATTATGTATATCAATCCAGTATTTTCTTTTTGAGGTTTGGTTTCCCCCACCCTGGCCTGTTTTTTGTCTCCTTTTGATTTTTGATTACAGAGCTGTTCCCCAAAAGCCTGAGAGTTGAATCTCATGGTGATATGTGCTCTCAAGCATGCTCTTCCCTGACTTAGTAAATGGAAAGCAAGTCAATAAAAACAACCTTGGCGTGGGTTCTGGTAACTATTCCACTTTCAGATTCCCATTAATTTCACCGTTGAGAAGTTCAGTGACCATAACCTTGCTTTCGCAAGTCTTAAAAACGTTCTTTATCATCTACTTCTCTATATTCTGTTTTATTTTATTAAGGAGGGAGCTTTCTAAGCCTTTAAAGTATTTCTGTTTCATCAGTTGACTATTTCTTATAGGTACTATGTTCTATATTTTTTCTTTCTTAAATGAAAGACTGCTGAAATGTAACATTTTACAGAAACATTTTTTATTCTTGTGTGTGTGTGTGTGTGTGTGTGTGTGTGTGTGTGTATACAAGAAAACTTTCCTGTTTTTGTGTTTTTTATTCTGAGCTGGTAAGAATGTACCTTAGGAGAGTTTATGTCCTAATTCTTTAAAGAGTAGATTTGAAACTATTCTTTTATGTCTCCACCCCACTTAAAAAACAAGCAACTTCAGAGTGCTAGAGGTTTGAATGATGGGCGAAGCTGAAAGAACCCACAGTCCACACAAGGACAAAACATGCTGGCATGCAGTGGTGACCCTTGTCACAGGAAGGCAAGAAAGCCTCCCTCCTGTGGCCGGCTCAGCCCTGTCTGGATTCTCCTCTGACAGGCAAATCATCCTGCAGACCAAGCCTTCCCTGCCTCACTTTGCACCTGTCACTGAGAGACAAGAGAGTGTCATTTTCATATGTTTTCTTCCTGCCTTCTGAATTTGGGAATGATAAAAGCTGAAATCAAAGTGTGCAAATATCTTAGGATAGACTATAAAATATAATCATATCATATATCTAGATTCCTATGCCTTTTGAAGCATTAAGTCAACATGTGGAGATAAGCTAAGCCACAAACTGCAAACCAGAGTAAACTGCATTAATTGTTGATCAGAGCCTGTTGTGTTGGCTCAGTTTGAAAGATCTGGCTGTTACTGCTATTGTTACTGGCAGTGTTGTTTACAGAAAATGAAAATGTCCTCGCAAAGTAGTTAAAGCAGAGCCAAAGCTATCTTTTTTCTAGATAATATTTAAAGCAATTCTGAGGCATCTGGGTGACTTAGTTGGTTGAGCATCTGACCCTTGGTTTCGGTTCAGGTCATGATCTCAGGGTCATGAGATCAAGCCCACACCCGGTTCTATGCTCAGTGGGGAGTCTGCTTGAGGTTCTCTCTCTCCCCCTGCCCCTCCCCCTGTTCATGTTCCCTCTCTCTCTCTCTCTCTCCATCTGAAATAAATAAGTAAACCTTTTTCAAAATAAATAAATAAAGCAGTGCTCCCAAAATGCTCCTCCACCCATCTCTGTGTCCAAATATTCTGACTTGCCTCCTTTAAGGTTAACTTCAAACTCCCCCTTTGCAGGGAATCTATCCTGAATCTCCTGGTTAAAAGTAAATCCTATCTTCTTTGGAACTACAACAGCTCTTTAATCATAACTCTTTAATCATAATTTGCAGTACACAGCTTCTCTCTCTCCCAGTACTCTGCATACCACTTAGAGCTGAGATCCATGTCTTTCTAGCTTCCAGCCACAGACATTATCTCAAATATAGTAGGTTCTGAATAAACACTTGATGAGTGAATAAGGATAAGTGGGTTCAGCTCCCACAGATCAGCACACACATTGACACAAGCCAGATCTGGGACACTCCCCCTTTTCCAGCTTTAAATAGAATTTAAATCCTGACATCACCCTAACACTAAAAACAAACAAACAAACAAAAGACAAGTAGCCAGAAGAAAGCACATACTGATGATGATTCTGTGTTGGCCTAGGGCCCCAATTAAGACATAGGCCAGCATGGTCTTTAGAATCCCTCTCATTAGGGGGTTTCTTGGAACTTCCATGAATTCTGGGGTCCCCAATATTAGGGGAATCTCTTTTCCTCTATAGTGCCACTCACAGAAACATTTGGATGAGATTAACTTTAAATTAGTAAATTCTGAGTAAGCAGATTGCCTTCTAGAATATGGGTGGGCCTCGTCTAATCAGTTGAAGGCCTGACTGGGCTGAAAAGACTCACTTCCCCAGACAAGAGGGCAATCTCCAACAGACAACCTTCTGACATCATCTGCACCATTGTCTTTCCTGGGACTCCAGCCTATTGGCCCACACTTGACAGTCTCCATAATTAGATAAGCTGATTCCTTGTAATAAATCTCTTTCTATATACACATACATCCTATTGGTTCTGTTTCTCAGGAGAACCAATAATATAATAGATATACTAATGTACACTCCTGTCAGCAGTGGATAAGTATTCCAGTCCATAAAATATTACTTATTTACCCTGACCTTAAATTCTTCCCCTCCTATAAGCTACAACTAATTTAATCTTGTAGGTGGTGAAGAACATGGGTTTATTGTGTGTCTCTCTCTGGAAAATGTTCAGTAGCTTCCCACGAACTTCCCATAGTGAAATTCAGACTCCACGAGGCAACGAAAGTTCTCGGCCAACCTAACTTCCCAGGCTCTTTGTGACATTGAGCTGTCCCGACTTCTTTTTTCAACCTGGAATCTAACGTATAAAACCTTCCTTGAGATCCCAGCACATCACATGCAGAGCCCCTTGGCTGGTGCGGGCACCCCTGTTTTTTCCTCTTGGGCTACCTCTCATGGCAGCGAGGGGCCACAGGGCCCAGGGTGGGAACCACATCCTGCTGGAGCTCAGCGCTCTCTTCCTGCGTGGAGGTCAAACTTCCCTTGTGCCCTCTCCACGGAGCCAGTGCCCCATAGGACGCTTCCCTCTCCACTCTCTCTCCTTCCCTCATCTGTCTTCTCTCTTAGAAAAACAATCCTCCACGTTGTCAAGGTCCAGTGCGACTTGATCCTCGAGCCTCCTCCCTGTGCTGGACTTCAGCTCCCCTTCCTCTCATTTCTGGCACTTCACAAACATCGACTGGTCTCCCCCTGGTGCTGAGACTGGGCGGCTCACAACCTCCAGGTGGTCAACGACCCTGAACACGGTGTTTCAAAAGCATTAGAGGAGATGACGCTGGGTTCCTGCGCAGGAGGCACCTGGTGGAAGGTAGGCGGTGGAGTAGGGTGGGTGGGCCCCCCATGTGGAGGGCCCCCCGTGTGGAGGGCCCCCCATAAGGGTAACTACATTCGCTTGAGCTGACTAGTAAGGCCAGATACAAGCGTTGCGGTACTTTTAGCAGGATCCCACTTGCACCGCAAACTCTGCCGTGAAAGGGTTGCGTCTGGAAGGTTCCCTTCTGCCTAAGCCACCCCAGCAGATTTCCTTGGAAGCAGTAAATAAATGCAGCCATTGTTACCATTAAGTTCTCCAAATCAGTTACCAATTGAGAAAGGTTTGTGTCAAGTTAACACATCTTTTAACATAAATTTGCATTAACAGCACCATCCATCCAGAATTAGCCTGTCCTATTTGCTCTTCAGCTCTGAGCTGAAAGCCCCCCCGGGGGGGGGGCGGCAAGGATGTACCTTGGTCGATGTCTCATTTGAGGCCCCTGCAGCTCCATGTCCCCCAAGCTGTCATCTCCCATTCCTCACTGCAATTTTATCCAACGGGACACACATAAAGCCTGAGAACTCACCACACTTCAAGTCCTTGCCTATAAAATCAAGCTTATGTTCACATCCAAGTGGGCTGTGGGGTTAAATGGGAAGATACTGACCAAGTTCCTCATACATAGTCAGCTACCAGCAAAGAGAAATCAGTATATTTAGAGAGCATATGGTTCAATTACTTCATCCTTTCGAAGCCCTTAAACCCTATTATACGCATGAGGATTTCTGGATCCCAACCCAATCTTGTACTGTTAAATAGACCATCAACTGTCCTTCTGCGTCACACACCGTGCAATACCTATAGGTCCTGAAACGACGTTAATAAAGCACACACCGAAAACTTTAAGTCTGTATAAGGCTAACTTTGAGATACAGCTACTATTTTTTAAATTCACTAACATTTTTAGGTTTTTTTTTTAAAGGAATTCTTCCAAGTCTCAAAAATGAGTGGAATATTCTCACCAGCCCATTACTGCAAACTGTTATTTAAAAATACGAATGATCAAAAACAATCATCATGACAAAACATGCTTAAGAATACCATCAGGAAAGGGCGCCTGGGTGGCTCAGTCTTTAAGTATCTGCCTTCAGCTCAGGTCATGATTGGAATCCAGCCCCGCGTTGGGCTCCCTGCTCTGCGGGAAGCCTGCTCCTCCTGCTCCCACTCCCCCTGCTTGTGTTCCCTCACTGTGTCTCTCTGTGTCAAATAAATCAATAAAATCTTAAAAGAAAGAAAGAATACCATCATGAAGAATTCATCTATGTGGAGAGGCGGGCACTCCTTTCTTTGACCAGTGACTGACTGAAAATCCTATCATTGTACTTGAAACAGCCCGAGAAGGTAAAGAACCCCTTTGCCCAACTTCAAGAAAATAATAGGAGCAATAAATCTGGATGATAAAAGCAGGAAATATTGCCAAATCGTTCATATATGATGCTAAAAATCCTACCTTGGTATGGCGATCACAACTTAGTTCCCAACAATTTAGCTCTATATTCTATCCTAAACCTTCAGAAGAGGTCAAACTGCCTGTTTTGGGTTTTTTAAATTAAACATGTATATATTTGGGTGCCTGCGTGGGTCAGTTGGTTAAGGGTCTGTCTTCAACTCAGGGCATTATCTCAGGCTCCTGGGATGGAGCCCTGAGTTGGGTTCCTTGCTCAGCAGGGAGCCTGCTTCCCTCTGCCCCTCCCCTCACTCGCTCGCTCTCTCTTTCTCTCTCTCTCACCCGAATAAATAAAGTGTGTTTAAAAAAATGTATATATTTAAGGTATGCAATACAATCATTTGATAAATATAAATATATATACACACACAGTGAAACAATGACTACAATTAAGCTAATTTACATTTCTTCTCACAGAGTTGCCTTTTTTTTTTTTGTGGTGAGAGCTCCTGAAATCTACTTTCTTAGGAAATGTCCAGTGTTTAATACAATATTATCAACTGCAGTCCTCATGCACTACATGATATCTCTATGTGGACCATCCCACTCAACAGCAACTGTGTACCTCCCTGCACCTGGTGACCTTTATTCTACCTATAATTAATCAGCTCTTTTTTGACAGAAATTGGAATTCCTGACCTGGGAATCCAAACGCAAAAGCTCACCAGATGGAGGGTGAGGGCTCCCCTCTCGTTCTGGCCTTGGACAGCTCTCTGTACCTGAAGGCTCTTGCCAATCGTCTCCTACATCTGTATGGCTAATCAGAGGTGGTCCATACCTGAAAACTTGCAGGTAGCCCTCAATAGGTGACTGTCCACAAAGCAAATAAAGAGTTCCACGACAAAATGGACTTGATAATAAATATTTCATTAAAGAGATTTTGCTAATAGGCACTTTGTAAGCCTCAGCCATATACACAAAACCATTTTTGAACTTAGCTACATCTACAGAGAAAAAGAAAATGAACACACGGCAAATTTCCTTACATTCTATTTGCTATCCCTAATGCAATACTGTAAATTGTTCTTTTATAATATACATCCCTTGAAAAGAAAGCACTCTGGCACACGTCACATAATGTGTTCTGTTGAAAGTCCATTTGGGATACAATTTGAAAGACTCCAGACAAGAAACACATGGTTCCAAACTATTTCCTTCCCTAGACTATTGCTAACATCTGAAAATTTCATCATTAGTCATTTTGTATCAAAAGCATTAGGGAATAATAATAGTGACAGTAATAACACCCACCATTCCCTGATTGCCATCGGTCTTTAACCACACAATCGCTAAGCCATTCAACAAAGAGAATGCTATTATTAACTCAGTTTACTATTCAGAAGCCTGAGGTGCAGAGGGATCGAACAGCTAACATAAGGTTTTGCAGAAAGTTAAGGCTAGAAAAGCCATGTTTTTCCAATATGCCATACACAATCCACGTGGCTATTACTCGAAGGACTAACTCACTAAGCACCAAACCACAGTCCCTGGTGGACATGGTAGAAAATACCTAGGAGATCATTTGATCCTTCTTGAAATGACACCTTGCAGTTTCTGAAGGGTCCTCTCTTAGGAAGTTGGTTAAAGCAAAAAACGGAGCCAGCGCATGAATCCTGCCCCGACTCACTAATAAATCTAGGTTTGGTGTTACAGAGAGGACTCTGAACACAGAGGCTGAAGCCAGCACTGAGTGCCTGGTGGAAGGAAGCGGCACTCCATCACAGGGAGGAAGCTCAGGTGGGGAGGTATCTGGTCCTGAACCCAAACTCTGCCAACATCAGTTTAGTCTAGGCTTTAGTCATTGTTGAGACAATAGAAAACCTGGGCTTTTCTTCCTATTACATTCGAATCTGTGAGGTGCTTATTCTACTCAGAAATCACAGCACATTAAGAAAAATGAAACTGATTCACAGAACTATTTCTTTAAAACAATAATATCATAAGATCTAGAAGTGAAATTGGAAAACACCACAAACACATGATAAAGCATTTTATAGTTTCTACTGGGGCTTTAAGAATCAATGTCATAGATGGGTAAAAAGGTAAATAAAATGTCCACTCACCTGATGCAACCACCTGGATCACCTTCTCCCAATGTCCATATGGGAAAGTATGAAGAAAGCAGGAATAGAAGCCAACATCAGCCTCAGAGACGTTATGAAAGGACAGGGTCATATCATTAGGTGCCATGGTGGAATTTAAAAAGTAAACCCTACCACTATAGGGTGGTCTTACACTCAAACCATAAGTAGGGTTAAAAATGGCCATGAGTTCTCTGTTGGTTGTATTGATCTTGAGCCATTCCATCTGAGTTAAGGTGTCCAGTGATGAATATATACACTCTAGACTCATGTTCTCAGCAAGTTTAACAGTTGTGTCCCAAATCATCTCTTCGCAGAGAGCTGAAATACACGACATCACATTTATGCAGGTAGGCTTGATGACTGAAACACCAAATAGACACCTTAAGCTTATTCGAAGCTTTCTAAGACTGAGGAAGATTGCAAACTGAGATCCTGCTAAAGGCTAACAGTTCCTACCTTAGTCTAAAAAGGTTTCCATTGCCGATAAGAGGTACTTATAACTTGTAGATTTCCCGAACAAGTGAGAAATTATCTGACCCAACTTAAGAGCATTATAAATTCTAAACATGTCACACTGTAAGACCAAAAAAGAAGTAAATTTTTTAAATGAAGACATTATCTTTACCTCTGTATACATGAAGAATAGCCAGGAAGAAAGTAAGATAATCCATCTCTGGAAACCGTTTGGGAGGCTGGTCTATAAAAAAAAGACAATTTTTATAAAGTTGCATGCAGAGGCCCAGCACAATGCACTGCTTCCTTCCTCTCAGATATTATCAGTAGTGTCTTCTTCTTCTGAAGTATGAACACAGGAAAAAGGTCCTAGCTTCAAAGTCAGGTTTGCTCTCGCACAAGGATGAGCAGATTTGAATCACTTCTCTCTCTCGGGGAAACAGCTTATTTTCAAGCTTTTATTTTCTACAAAGGCTCATTCATTGAACATATCAGAGAATGGCTGAGGGCATTCTCTGCTCTGGGCAATTAGGAGACAACAGTAAATTTTAAAAAAAAAAGCGCTTGCCAACATGGAACTTACATTCTAGTGGGGAGAGACAGAAACTGAAATAAAAAAGTAAAAAATATAGTAAGTTATAGGTGGTACGTGCACAAAGAAAACACAAAGCAAGAAAGTGGCGATAGGGCAGTGCCGGTGGTAATGTTTCCCTTTTAGACAGGCAGGTCCGGGCAGTCTTCACTGAGAACTTGACACTGGAGCAGAGACTGAAGGGCGGGGTGGGGAGGGGGGCTGGTGTGTCAGGGACTTAGGGGCTCCACCAATGTGGACTGTGGTTGGGCATGGCCTTCCTTTCACTTCTACCTTCTCGTTGACCTCAGGCATTTGCTTTGGAGGCCGTGAAGGGACCACGGAAAGACCTCCAGGTACGAAAGTATTGTAGCTCAGGACATATACAAATTTACCATTATGGATGATTTCCTTAAACTTTTTATTTTGAAATACTTACAGAGTCATAGTAATTTGCAAAGATAGTTTTCCCCAGTGGTTACATCTTATATCATTACAGTACAATATCAAAATGTGATTGATTTTTTTTTTTAGGTTCATCATTGTTCCCTTCCCTCATGTAAAATAACAGTTCAGTTTCTTAAGAACTTGTTAGGAACATATTACCATGTTAGTAAAAATAACATGTTATTTCCTCTATAATGAGAGGAATTATATGAATGCATTTAGCCCCTGATGACAGGGTCAAAATAAAAGGTAGGTAAAAATTGAAAGGCGGGGAACATGAATCACTAAAGACAATGTTGCCTAAGGCCAACTCTGAACCTGATTTCAATCCCAAAGTTTATCAGTAGGTGTCTGCTGTTCAACTTCAGTATCTAACCTGGGGACGTTTTCAGGAAGCAAGAAATCAACAGTATAAAATTAGAATGTATACATATGGTACTGTATAGTGCTACCTTATGTTTACACAGCATTCTATTTTCCACAAGCTTTCACATCTATGGTTTTATTTGTACCTGTAACAGTTGTATGATATAGTCAGATGAAGTATCTCTGTTATGCAGGGAATTAAAAAAAAAAAATCTCTCCAAAATTTTAGTGAGCTGTGCTAGGTTCTGCCTAGGCCCTGAACATGCAAGTATGAGAAAGACTTGATCTCCATCCTCAAGGCATGCAGTAATATATTGGGTCAGACATATTACAGAGGCAGTTTATTAAAATAAAACCTGATAATTCTATAGAAGCCAAATTTGAGCGACTATTGGCACAACCCAGAGAGGGGAAAATTCATTCTAATTGGAAAAGGTTTCGTGGAAAAAATGCACCATATCCTGGGCATTCTAACCTAACTAAGACTTTCCAAGTAGAAGAGGAAGAAAAGGAGATGAAGGCATGACAACAGAGGAGATTTTAGGGAAATGGTGTGACTATGGTCTAGGGGTTGGGAAGAAGACAAAGATGATGTTGGGTCCAGATAGAAAGTATCTTGAATGATACCCATGGAGAAGGTCAAACATGGCCATCAGAAACCAGAGCATCCTGCTTATATCTGTAACTACAGCACCCAACAGTCTCTGGGACAGAGGTCTATGGCATAAATCAACACAACTCTGACAGCAACACAGAGCCACTTAATATTTTATGGAGGCAAATGATGTGGACAGTTCTGTG
This sequence comes from Ailurus styani, assembly GCA_002007465.1. NCBI lineage: Eukaryota > Metazoa > Chordata > Mammalia > Carnivora > Ailuridae > Ailurus > Ailurus styani. Next base: position 1,309,326 of record LNAC01000072.1, on the reverse strand, counting down.
TTTTTGAAAGATAACCTGGATGCCTGTGGAGAATGGACTGAAGTGGTAAGGGCATTGAGGATTTATATCTGAGTCAGAAAAATTAATTCCATCCAACAAATCTTAACTACAGGACTTCCTCTTGAAAGGTATTGACAAAAAATAAAACTATAAACCCAGGACTTCCTCTTGAAAGGTATTGACAAAAAATAAAACTATAAACCAGAGTTACACCCAGTCCCAAGAATTCCTGAATCCCTCAAGAAAATGTCCTCCTAACTGGGCCCCCTTGCACTGTCCCCTACCTTAGACCTGTGTCCCTTCACACACACACACACACACACACACACACACACACACACACACACACACACACACACACACACAGTCTGTACCTGGAGTAATCTTGTGGCAGACACTGTATGACCTATGTAGTTCAAAATACTTGATATTTTTTACTATCAATAAAATAAAAAGACAGCTTAAAGAATGGAAGAAAATATCTTCAAATCATACATTTGATAAAGGTTTAGGATCCAGAATATATAAAAAACTCTTACAACAACAAAAAAGACCAATAACCCACCTTAAAAATGGGCAAAAACCTTGAATAGACATTTCTCCAAAAAAGATATACAAATGACCAACAAGCACATGAAAAGTTGCTCAACATCATTAGTCATTAGAAAAAAATGCAAATTGAGACCACAAAGAGATACCGCTTCATGCTCACTAGGATGGTTATAATCAAAAATAAGGAAAATAACAGTGTTGACAAGGAAATAGGGAAGTTGAAATCTGTGAACACTGCTGGTGGGGATGTATAATTGTGCAGCTAGTGTGGAAAACAGTTTGGTTGTTCCTCAAAAAGTTAAACAGAATAACCATACGACCCAACAATTCCAGTCATGGGTTTATACTCCCAAAGAATTGAAAACAGATACTCAAATAAATACTTGTATACCAATGTTCATAGCAACTCTATTCACAGGAGTCAGAAGGTGGAAACAGCCCAGATGTCCATCAACAGAAGAATGGATAAACAAATTGTGATATATCCACACAATGGCATATTATGCAGTTGTAAAAAAGGAATGAAATACTGATTCAGGCTACAACATGAATGAACCTCGAAAACATGCTAAGTGAAAGAAGGGAGACACAAAGGGTCACGTATTGTAAGATTCTATTTATATGAAACACCCAGAGTAGTAAATTTATAGATCTGACTGGTTGTCCGGGGCTTAAGGGAGAGGAAACCAAGAACGACTGCTTAAGATATGGAGTTTTGTTCTGGGACAATGAAAGTGTTTTAGAACTTGATAAAGATGATACTTGCAGAACACTGTGAATGTATGAAATGCCATTCAAATGTACACTTTAATTTTATGTTGTATGAATTTCACCTCAATAACAAAAATTTTGGCTAGTGAATAGCGGGAGTCCAAATTCACCTCAGGTCTTTCCAACTGCACAAACCACCACATCCTGCTGTTGGCCTTGCATTTATTGACATCACGTGGCCCCTCAACCACTCTGGTCTGCAAATGCACATTGAGCCTCATGGTACATGCTGAGAATGGAGTCCAGTTGCATGCCTGTGCCACAACTTTACAACAGCTAGAAATAGATAATGCAGAAGAACATAGTCCAGGCTGTCAGATAAATGATTCAGGACGTAAAGAATCACTAAGTGCTTATTAAACACATGCCAAGGGGTGCCTGGGTGGCTCAGTCATTAAGCATCTGCCTTCGGCTCAGGTCGTGGTCCCAGGGTCCTGGGATTGAGCCCCACGTCGGGCTCCCTGCTCAGAGGGAAGCCTGCTTCTCTCTCTCCCACTCCCCCTGCTTGTGTTCCCTCTCTCACTGTGTCTCTCTCTGCCAAATAAATAAAATCTTTAAAAATAAATAAACACATGCTGAAACATGACATGCATTTATATTGATGTTTATATATTTATTAATGCATATGTATACATGGCGTGTGTGTGGTCAGGGTTAGGTATGTTGGTAGGGGCGCACGTAGAGAGGTAAGAGGAACAAAGGGGCACAGCAGATCTCTGCTACAGCAGATCCTACTAGAATTAGATGCAACATAGCATCATGCACTCTCAGAGGCTCCTACAACCCTCAGTGAGCTTCCTCCCCGGAGCAAAGAATCGGGGGTGTGGGAGGATTATGAGAAAAGGGGAATGAACGGATGACAGTGTACCCGGACCGCTTCATTCCCAAGACATCCAAAGCCAAGTCAGTGGAGAGACGGAGAGAGCCGTCGTGCTACTGGTTGGTGACTTGCATTCTGCAGTGACTAAAACCCGGGGCCCCAGAGGCTACAGATCCAAATGGAAGGTGCAGAAAGACGGGCAGCCGAAGATAAAGTTCAGCTGCTACAGCTTTGCTGAGGACAAGCCCTATTCATCAGCATCTAACCCAAGACAAATAGAGACTGTCCTTGAGCTATTTCTGTTGTGTAGGGAGCCATTTTTTGCATGATTTATGAAGGAACTGGGGCTTGAGGTTTTTTTTTCTAATAGAGCTGTCTGTATAAAAGAGCTTCATCCTCAAGGAAGTCATTAATCAAAATATGATTGGACTTCTCCCCTATCGAACAGGTCTCAGCGAACCCCGTAACGTGTCTCACGAGTTTGCCTACACCGCCTGCTGCTGGGTGACCTGGGGGGGGTGACAGCCCGCAGATGCGTCGTCCGCTTCTCTCGGGCTGTCCGCGCACACAGACGCTCCTCTCCTCGGCCTCACTGTGTCTGCACCCTGGGCTACGTTCTGCTTCTCCCGGCCGTTGGGGGCGCCGGGGTCTACGCAGTTACCCCAGGAGGGAAGCTCCCCGGGCCGTGCTGGACGCCCCGCAGGTGTGGCGGGGAGGCCGCTCCCGCTGCGCTCCTGATCCCCGCTTGCTCAGACAGCGGCTGCGAAACAGAAAGCCTGGCGAGGCCCTGGGAAGGAGGGCCTGAAGCTGGCAAGACGGGGGCATCCTCCTTTCTTCCCCCAGATGTGAGTTTGGTTGCCTTTGGCTGGGCTGTCCTTGTTGTGAGACTCCTCCTGCCCACAAGACTTCGACCAACCGCAGAGTTTTGGTCTAGTTCCTGCTCCCTGTCTCCGAGTGTCACCTCAAGAGGTTGGTACCGATGAAGGACATGTGATTTCCCTCAGAGCGCCAGGCCTCCTTAGAACTTGGGCAGGCCACAGAGCTGCCCCCGGAGTTAGACCACCTTCGAGGGACCATCCATAAAGGACTCCCTTCCAGTCAAAGCAGAGACTTCAGTTTGGCTTCGTAGAGATCGTCCAGGACAGGGTTCCGCAAACGAGGGCTCTCGGGCTGAATCGAGCCCACTGCCGGACCCTTTACAGATAGGCCATTTGGACTCAGCCGTGCTCACTCGGTTATACATTGTCCACGGCTGCTTCTGTGCTCTGATGAACGGCTGCAAAGAGACCACATGGCCTACAAAGCCGAAGACAGTAACTGCGTGATCCATGACAGAGAAGGGTCACCAACCCCTGCACAGGGTAGTAAATCCTTAGCCAGGGAGCATTTATTATTTAAGCTCATCCTTGCTTGGTCTTGTTTGAAGGAAGAAAGTTTAAACCTGATAGTGCGGACACTAGTAAAACTAGCTCGATGTCCTTATTCTCAAGGATGGTACCATCAGACCCACCACAAATACAACTCTTCTAGAAACAGACCGAGAGACAGGACCTAAACGACACCCTCTTGCTGAATCGTGCCCCTCGACGAATTCACAGGTTCACAGGACAGACATCAGCCATCCAGCCAAGGACGGCTCTTTCCCTGCTGAATCTACCTGACCCTGTTTCATCGACAGTCTCCACTCCCCTGCGCAAGATTTACCTTAAAAGTGTGAACTCAGCCACATCCACTCTTTTCTTCTAGAAGGTTACTAACCTTGAGATGTTGGTGTGCTCGCTGTAACTCTCCGTTCCCGCCGTGGTCTGGTTAGGGGCTTCCTGTTTGCTGTGGCCTCCTTACCTCGCCCCTTCCTGTCACTGGCAATCGCCCAGTTCTCCCTGTGGTTGGCGTGGCAGGAACAGCCGGGGTGGGGGGGCTGTTGTCCGGGCCCGGAGCTCCTGGGCTCTTCTCTCTTCCAGAGCTCCTCCCAGTGGGGGCTGAAGTCAAGCACTGATATTTCACTAAGCAGGGCTTTTTGGAGGATGAAAACCAGTCAAGGAGTGTACCTGCTTCTGGAAGCATCCTCACCACTGTGGCTACTCAGACTCACTCCACATTCACGAGTCCTGTCCCTCTCTCCCCCAGCCCCCCAAAATTCTACCATTGGAAACGATGTGCTTCTCACCCTCTGTTCTAAGTCTTAACTCGAAACTATGCACAAAAACTTTCAGTTGGTTATTTTGCCTTTTCTTCCCCATTTGTTTTCCTGCCAATCAAAGCACTTCATATTCGGAAGTCTCTGAAGTGCAGGCTGCTGCTTATCTCTGCCCAAATCTGAGTGTGTTTCCATCCTGCCTTCTAGATCCTCTCATCTCCCGCCCTGACACAGAAAGCACACAGTCGGCACTTGCTGAGAACTCTCTCTGCACGTTTAGCAGCTTCTGTGTCTTCAAAACACAACCGTTTCTACGTTGTTCTGGAGGACCACAGAGTTGGTTTTATTTGTTCTTCGGATTCCTAAGCAACGGAGATGCCCCGTCGGTTGAACCACCACAAGGGCCTGTGGCTGTGGTGTGGTTGGGGCGGTTCCCAGTGGGACTGGGCACAGGCCAGGAGCTGTGGAGAAGGCAGTTCCGTAGGCCGGCCAGCCCCGCACACTTCTGACACACTGCGTGTGCGGGGCTGGCCTTTCTGCGGACCACATGCGTGTCCCAAAGAATGAAGAAGAAAATACAGGGGCGCCCGGGTGGCTCGACTGGTTTAGTGTCGGACTCTTGGTTTCAGCTCAGGTGATAATCTCAGGGTTGGGAGATCGAGCCCCGCATGGGGCTGCATGCTCTGTGGGGCCTGCTTAAGATTCTCTCTCTCTCTCTCTCTCTCTCTCTGCCCCTCTCCCCTCATTCTCACACACACTCTCTCTCTCTCTGAGAGAAAGAAAGGAAGAAAGAAAGAAAGAAAGAAAGAAAGAAAGAAAGAAAGAAAGAAAAAGAAAAGAAAGAAAGAAATTAAGGAAGGAAGGAAGGAAAGAAGGAAGGAAAGAGAGAAAAAGAGAAGCTGTCTTTCGTTGTGAGCACTCACTGCGGGGCAGAGCAAGCCCTCTAAAAGATCTATGTGACTCATGTCACTCTCTTCGTTCTACCAGCATCCTCAGAAGAACATCCAAACTTCTTACTGACTTCCAAGGCTGGACAAGATTGATCTCTTAACATTTTCCAGCCTAACGTCTTACACTTCGCTCACCCACGTTCTCCACCCCAGACCCACCTGACAGGGCAGAGGCTTTGCACACGGGGTTCCTTTGCTTTGACTTCTCTTATCTCCTCCCAAAAGGAGGCCTCAGCTCAGACATCCCTTACTGGGTTCCCTCCCTGAGCCCTCCATGCCTGGGTAGGTGTTCCTCTGAGTTCCTTAAGAACCCCAGATAATCCTTACTGAAGCACTCCTTTGTAACTGCCCGTTCACTTGCTGCATTTCCTATGATAGCCTAATAAGCCCCTGCGAGCTGAGGATAAGGTCTTGTTGACTGCTTGGTCTCCAGAGCCTTGCTTGGTGCCCGGCATGTGGTGGGTGCCTGTTAGATCACATTTGTCGGAAGCAGGTGAAGGGATGGTTTCTGCCTATGAGGTTTCACCGTATGAGGCCTATATGCTCATCAAAACCCAGAGGCCATCCTGTTTCCAATGTGTGGTTTTTTCCTTCTGCCTCATCTTTCTATTTCTCCAATGAATAGGACAAAAAAATAGCCTCGATCCAAAAGGCACATAAGTTTTTGCAGGACAAACTCGAAGATAAACGTTCCTGATTGGGGCCAACTCTTTCTCAGAATGATTCAATGGGCCCTGAACTGAACTTCAAACACTGGCTGAAACAGCCTGTTACCCAAATGATTCACATCACACTGAATGCCAGAGCCTATTTCAACAGTAGATGCCACTTACATCTATGGGGTCCAGGCTTAAAAACTGGTTTGGCTTACTCCCTCACTTACAAATCCAGATTTATATAGGCTAGGTACTTTTCCTAAATTTCTCTATCTTTTATAATCACTTCCTAATTCATCATCCACATGCAAAATCACACACACACATCATCACCATCGCCAACATTATCATCATCCTCGCTATCACCCTTATCCCATTATGAAGTTACTGCTATCATTAAGAAAGTAAGAGTGGAGATAGCTTTTTTGTTTCTCTGTAAGGTCTGCCACTTCTGGTTTCTTTAGTCTCCTTGGAGTTCTTGAAATCTTGCAAAATAAAGAACCTAAGAATCAGCTTTGTATCTGTGTCTGAGGGATACAGGCAACATTGTTCTCCCCAGCATAACGCCGCATAACCTTATGAAGCAATTAGGGGAGATGTTAAAAGATCACATGATCAACAATGAATTCCGCAAACAAACAACAAAAACATCCTGAGACAAACGAAGCTGCGTTACACATCCCGAGAACGGTCATCCTATGTTCCAACCAAGAGAAAAATGGAGGTGACAACAAGGAAAATTAGTGGGGCAGAATGAAGATTATCTACCGCTCACAGAGATGAACAAAATTCCTCCCTCCAGTGCTTTTTAGTGACCCTTGTTAAAGGCCTTTTCAACAGTTTAAAAGGAAAAAAACTCTTTAACGTTACCATTTGTTGACAGAAATAGGAAACGCAGCAAAATCATCTTATCAGGGATGGACTGTTACATTCGCTACCTCCTGCCTCTCTGGGGTCACCAGGGTACCGACTCGTTATTCTAACACACGGTAAGTAAAGGGAAAAGCGAGCATTTATCCTGCCTTCCCTGTATAAACTACATTTCAGGGTGACCTAAGTTTCTTTTTATAGAAAAAATCAACTACTAAGTAGAAAAACAATAATAGAAATTATTTTTAATTGCTGTTTTGTTACTCTAATTAAAATAATAGATGGAGACCATTGTTACTGGACACTAAAGCCATTAAGTGGAAGGTTAATGGGAACTTTTTAATGAAAAATACTGCTGATTGACAATGCATGAGCCCTCTGATCAACCCTAACCTCACACTAAAATGGTACGACCAGATAGCAGGGGATTCAGTGACACAGCAGGAAGAAAACAGCACCACCCAGGAAGATCTCTTACCAAAGTAACTGAACCTGAATGCAGCCCAGCCTCTAGAAGGAGCTAATAGGGTGTAGGAGATACAGAGAAGAGAAGAAGGAGTTAAGAGCACCATGAGGAAGCAAGAAATAGTACAGAACCAATGTCTTGGGTTCTCAATAAACAAATGGCAATTGTGATTCACATAAGAAAATATAACCAGTCCAGGAAATGCCAAAAGGCACTTGACAATTTTAAATATTCTTTCCTGATAAAATCTCAGAGTAATTTTGGAATTTAACTAGCATAATAAAGAAAACTGGTTGGAAACTGATGGCAGACTCGATGGTAAAACCTTAGAAGAATCTTAGTTGAATTCCTAAGACAAGAATGACCACTCTCACTGCCAATATTTAACACTGCCCTGGAAGTTTTAACTGATACTATAGGGTGTAAAAAGGTAAACAAACAAACAAAAAGAGAATTGTAAATATTGAAGAATTATTTTGACTTTATTATTACTTGTAGATGATCAACCTAGAGAACACAAAAGAATCAAATAAAAAAGAACTGATAAAACAATAAATTGTCCAGCAAAATAGTTTTATAAGACTCAACAGCTTTATTTTGTCATATCCAAATTAGAAGCAAAAAGTACACATACATGTGTGCATGTATATATATATATATACATACATGTGTATGAATATATAAGAATGTATCTCAAGAATTTGTATCAATTATACAAAATCTATATACTATATCAAAGGAAGTGATATTAAGTCTTGAATAAAAGATAACATAGTATGTTCCTCTATGACAAGATCCAATTTGGGGAAAACACATCCAAAAAACTTTTATTTACCTGAAATTTTACGATCTCTTACATCTTGGGTAGGTCAGCCTGCAAAAGACCTCATGAGGCTCTTGCTGAGCACACGCTACGAGCAGTGGTAAAGGCCCTGGGAGGCAGCAGGGTGCAGCATTAGCATGGTTTGTGTGCATGAATGTTCACAGAATAAAGATACTCTTGATGAGCTAAAGGTTTGTTAGAATGCATAACAGCAAACTTGCATTTTTTTTTTTATAATAGGCTCCATCCCCAGCGTGGAGCCCGATGGAGGGCTTGAACTCATGACCGTGAGATCAAGACCTGAGCTGAGATCAAGAGTCGGATGCTTAATCGACTGAGCCACCTAGACACTCTGCAAACTACATTTTTAATAATAAGAAAAATGAAGTAAGGCACCTTGCAGTATCGGATATTAAAATGTGTGATAAACCTTACTATGTTAAAGGGTTTTATTCTTTAAGAATTAAGAGTTCAAAAGCAGACCCAAAGAATTACAGATTTTCAGGGGTAGGGATTTGAATTCAGCTGGTAAAGAAGAGCATTTATGCTGTGAAACAGTGGCTGAGGGCACGGCCCCGGCCAAATGCTGGGGAGACAAGAAGACCTGAGAGAACTTCCGTCTTGGAGCCCTGTCGGGCCTGCACCCTCCTCCAGGTCACATCGAACGCCCTGTATTTCTCCAGTGGATCACATGTGGGTGGAGGGTGCCATGACTGTGGTCTGTCCATTAGAAAAATATACCCGCTTCACTTCTCCAGTAAGAAGACATTCAGGTGTTACAGTACGCTGGTTATAAATGGCAGCCATGCCAAACCATAAGAAGATAGAAAAATAAGGAAAATGTATTCACCAACAGAGATCTTGGGAAATTATGCAGATACCTACCATAGTAACCCAGAAACACAGCACTCTCTGAGGCAACCCACTGAGCCACTTTTGCCAAAGGTCCTATCACTGAAGACTGTTATTTATTTAGTGAGAACAAGTGATGTGCTTGCATTTACGCAAAGGTTAGGAATTAAAGGTGCTGCTGACCTGAAACATAAAGATGGTTTAGTGGCCTTATGTGGCCACTTGGCCATTCTGAATGGAAACCAGGATCCCCTCCATGATTTCAAAATACATTTACCTCCTCCGGGACAGGAGGGAATCTGCTGGGTTCTTTTGTCTGGCCACACAACAGCAAGACTACCTGCACAGGCATCGAGTTGCCATTCTGATACAAACAAGCTTGAAATAATAAGCAGCAAACCGTACATTATACCAAACACAGAACGTTTTCATCTGAGTTCCCACCTGCTGAAGAGCGAGTTAGTGAAAGAAGTACTTAGATCAGTGGCAGACGCTCATCTTGCCCAAGAAGCCAGAGTTAGCCTCATTCAGGAAAAATCTCAAGAATATTGCTGAGCCAAGGAAGAGGCCTGTACAGACTTACGGAAAAAAGAAGCCTAGCTCTCCTGGATGCTTCAAATAATTATGGAATATAGAATAGTCTCCTCATTAAAATGGCTTTGTCTCACGTGAATGTTTTTACTTTCTTTTCAACATTAACATCTAATTTTCTATGTCACCCCGTGTTCTAGTTGAGCACTGGGTAGATATTTCACGTACATGTAAAATGTTTTCTCATAATTAAAGTTGCATTAAATAAAGTGTAATTAGGTCACATGGAAAAAGATTTTTCAGTAACGACTAGAGAGTGACTGGTTGCTCTGTAAGTCAGGTTGTCAACTTTTTTTTTTTTTTTTAAGAAACTGGGAATAATTTTGGGTTAAAGAAAGAATTACAGATTTTCAGTGTATGATAATGGTGACACTTCAGTTCAGCAGGGAAAGAACGGCTTGCCCACTACGTGGTATCGGAGAGGCTGACTTACAAGTGGGAAAAGCAGAAGTCAGCTCAGGGGGTCCCAGGCCATTCCCCTGGGCAGTACAAGCTCTACACACCTGCTGCAGGGCCCTTGCAGCCTGCGTCTAGGCACCGGACCGAGGCTCTGCCAAGTACATCTGCACCCTAAGAATTCACCGCCGATGGTTGGGAGCGCGGCAGGGAAGCAGCAGGGCCACAGGACCCATTCTGGCCAGAGGGGTGCGGGTTTGCGGCGCCCGAGCTCTGCCAGCAGCGGGGGCGAGGGGGGGGGTCCCGGGGGGACGGGTGGGAGGCCCAGGGGCACTGAACAAGCTTCCCCCACCCATTCATTTTGCGACCTTCTCCGAGTCCCCCGTCCTTCCAGTAGGTTGCTTCCTTCCCAACTTAGAGGGAAGTACTTTGGCAAGTTACAGCTAAGAACTCTGATCAATACACTCACCTGTTCGAGCAGAATGCATTTCAAATGTAGTAATAATTTGAATAAGAAAAATATTCAAAAAATTGGAGAATATGCTTTATAAGCCCGAAGACAGAGATGGATTTTTGACTTTGACGTTACATACATATATATAAAATATATTAAGATAGATATATATTAAGGTATATATATCTTACACCAAAGTCAGGGAAAGTGTGATAACTTTTTCTACATAAAAACTTAAAACTGGATGGAGGGGGGGGCACCTGGGTGATGCAGTCAGTGAATTGTCCGACTCTTGGTTTCAGCTCAGGTCATGGTCTTGTGGTCGTGAGATCGAGTTCTGCGTCAGGCTCCATACACACTCAGTGGGGATTCTGCTTAAGATTCTCTCTCTCCCTTTCCCTCTGCACACCCACCCCCCTCTCACTCTAAGATAAATAAACAAACCTTAAAGGAAAAACCTTAAAACTGTGCCATGGCAAACATTATACTCTAACAAAGCAAAAAGGCCTGACAATCCAGAGAAGGATATATGAAAGGTAAGAGACACAGCATAACATTTTCTAAGCATAAAGTGCTTAAATACCAGTAACCAAAAAAAAAATCCCACAAATACCCCAACAGAAAAACAGGCAACAGACATCACACATCAATTCACATAAGAACAAATACAAACAGAAAAATGTGAAAAGGTATTTAATCTCACTACGATAAATGAAAATTAAAACAATGGCATATTAACATTTGCACATCGAATATACAAATATATAAATGAAGAGAATAATAGTGACTATTGCTAACTAGAGCAGGCAGAAATGCAGATAGCCAAACGCTGCTGTGGACAAGTCAACGGGTAAGCATTTTCTATATGCAAGAGTTAAGCAATGTGTATGAAAAATGTGACTCCTTATAGCCTCTGACCCAGCCAGGCTGCCTCAAGATAGATATCCTAAAGAGGAATAAATTTTGCCAAGTTGCAAAGATCTGGTTTTCCTATCTGTTTGTTTGCCTGTTTAAAGCAGGTTCCATGCCCAGCATGGAGCCCGATGCAGGGCTTGACCTCACGACCCTAAGATCAAGACCTGTGCTGAGATCAAGGGTTGGACATGTAACCAATGAGCCACCCAGGCACCCCACAAAGTTCTGGTTTTTAAATGTGTAAATGTTTATCACAGCATTATTTTTATTAGTAAAATTGGGAATTACCTGCATTCCCACATCTAGAGAACTGGTTCAATTAGTTTACTGGGGTAACTCCGTAGGACGGGATACACTGCTATTCTCCCGTGGTTATGCAGATCTATATTTAGACATGCAAAATACCTCTAACACCCTAAGTGAAGAACCTTTCCCAACACACATATGCCCATGAAAAGAAGACAGTTAAAGAGCCATCCTTGAAAAGCAGTCGCTGGAGGAAGCGCCCACGCCCTGCTTCTCACCTGGTTTCCACCTCAGAGGAGCTCAGCAGGCTATACTCAGGACTCCTTTGGCCACTGTCCTCTATCTTCCTGCTCCATTGATATCCTTCCCTCTCCTGATGGTCTCGAGGTTTCAAGGAAATAAATACTTAAACATTTTCAGGACTCCTGACCTCGAGTATCAGACCCGGGGAAAAACTAAGTTCCACTTTGGGAATCTGTTCCAAGTGACCCCAGGAAGCAGCAGACAGCCACACTCCATGGATGTCCTGGGACTTGCACACATTTACTATCTCTTCCCCCAGCCATCCGGACAGAGCTCACGCCTTTCTCCTCTATGTCCGCTATTACTTTGTGCTGCTACTTGATAACATTCCCTCTGCATTATGGTTAGCGAGAGAGCATGAGAGCGACCCTCCTGAAGAAGAGTATGGGCTTTGCAGAGAACTTGTGCTCAAATCCAACCCATCTTGGACTCGCTGTGGGGGCTCTGGTCACAAGCACTTTGGTGGCAACACAGACTGTGGAGCCACAGTGGAGCACCCAGGCCGTCCAACTCCAACCTCGTGTTACGGGGCCAAGCGCACCCCACCCTCAGCGGGCCCCAGCCAGGCCACCTCAAGACGGAAAGTGCTGAAAAGCTGATGCAGACTCTCATACTGTCAATAGCATTGCATCCCAAGTAACTTAAAGGAAATTTTTACTTTCTGAAATAGCATGAAACATAGATGTGCTTCAATTAAAATAGATACTTGCTAGATATTTTTATGGCAAATATCTAAACTTTTCTTGTTGCCATATGGTTGTTCTGCTTTGCTGCTGCCCTGAGGACAGTTTTGTCTGTAGTTGGGTAATGCAGCTCATATTTGGGCTGTGTGGTTAACATTTACACCACAATCCCTGTCCCCATAGTCTGCCACCACAGCAGGGTCCTGGATGAGGGAAGGTCTCCCGCCTCTGCTGAACAATGCACCATATTCTCTGGAATTTGGACCAGAAACAAAGGTAGTCTAATGTGCATAGGGTTGCATCTCTCAGGCTCCCTGGGATGGCCCCAACATACACCTGGTTGAACTGGTGTATTTATCAATAGCCCACCCCACTCCCCATTTCACTCTGGAGTGTCTTGGTTTGGATGATTAATTCTATGTTCACCCTAAAAGCCACACTAGTTAGCTGTGGGTTTAAAGTCCCATGTCCCAGGACACCCTTTAGTCCTGGACAAAGAGGACAAGTTGGTCACCATTGACACAGCAGTGACCAAGACCACCTGGGTGTGAGAGCTCCCTGGGTCCTGGGGCCAGGTCTAGCCCACCTTCACTCCCGGTCAGCTCACTTGGGAGCCTGTGCTGTCTTTTCTAGCCAGCACTCAATCAGGATTACCTTTATCCCTCAGAAAGCAACCAACAGCGCTGACTCTCGAAGAGGCAGGACTGGAGTCTCATCCTCCTCTTCCTGGTGCATGTGGTCTCTTTGAAAGGTTACAGACCTGTCCCAAAAGCCACCTGTGAAGGGCAGGCTAGGTAAACCAGAACAACATCCCTCTAGTCTCTTACCTCGGGGGAATGGGAACCAACAACTTGATATGTACCCACTCTGGGGAGGTAAGCAATGATCCTTCTGGAAGCAAAATTGTGTCCTGGGCTGGTCCTTTCTTTCATCCACGAGGTAAAGGAGGAGCCATCTCCTTCTTCAGATGAATAGATGAACCAAGATATAAATAAAAACTTCATATTCCTCCTAAATTGATGCCACACTATATTAAAACTCTGTCTTTGGGGCACCTGGATGGCTCAGTTGTTAAGCATCTGCCTTCGGCTCAGATCATGATCCCAGGGTCCTGGGATTGAGCCCCGCATCGGGCTCCCTGCTCCTCGGGAAGCCTGCTTCTCCCTCTCCCACTCCCCCTGCTTGTGTCTCCTCTCCCTGTGTGTCTCTCTCTGTCAAATAAATAAATAAAATCTTAAAAAAAAACCACAAAAAACTGTGCCTTTATTTTTTTCTGTCTTGTGTCTCTCTCTGGACCTCCCCCCTTGAATGTGAGTTGCTTGACTGCAAAGACTGCCTTGTCCATATTGTGTCAAAGCTCTCCTGGTTGGCCCAGAACCCAGCAGCTTCCCAGGACAGCCCCAGGCAGACTGACCCGCTGGTCACCCCGGCTGTATCCCCAGTCCAAGAGGCGCACATCGCCTACAGCAGGCGTTCAGTAAATAACAGTCCTGTAACTATAATCAGATCGACTCTTCACAAGTTTGTTTTCAGACTTAAAAGAGGGAGAAAAGGTGCTAAAAGGCGCTTCAGGACCTGAATATGAGTGTCCGTTCACAGGGAGAGCTGACACCCTTCTCCTGCTGGGCTCTCATTCCGTCCTGGAAGGAGACAGGATGCCGTGGTTGACCACACATGCCAGCTCATCTCCTGGCCAAGCAGTACCGTTTTCTTCTTCCGTGGGAGCCCCCGCCCCTCTCTTTCCGGGGCTGGAACATGAGGCACTGCATCTACCAGGCCCCTGGCAGCAGGATTCCAAGTTAAATTTTGCCAATGAAAGCTACTTGCATGAGATCTGGAAATCAAAAGAGAAGTAGAATTCCATTTCTACCAATGACGTCACACTGTTTGTAAACGTGTTTACTCCTTCGGCCGCAGTGGGCAGCTCGAGGGCTTTGCAGGTGGGAGGCACGAAGCAGCGCCCCTGCCAGGATCTGCCTGGAAGTGCCCTGCTCTGCACTGGAGGAAGCCGTGAACGGGCCAGCAGGGCCCTTGCTCCATCTCCAAAGTCAGCAACGTCACATCTCCAACCATCCTTCCCTCGTCTCACCTCCTCGGACTCACCTCTCTGCTTCCCTCTTGCATTTTTAAGGAGCCCATGATCGTAGTGAGGCTACCTGGACAATTCAAGATAATCTCCGTAACTCAAAGTCTTTGACTTGAATCATATCTAGGTCTCTTTTGCCATGAAAGGTAACATACTCACGGGTTCCAGGGAGTGGGAAGGAGACGTCTTTGAGGGCCCATTAGTCTGCTGACCACGACAGCCAAATACAGATTAACTGACTTCTTTTTTCTTCTCAAAAGCATTGACTCTGATTTATTCGAAGCCTCCACACTTGGCACAGAAATAAACAGTATTATTTGGGAAAATTCACTCATGGTGTCAGCGCCATGATATCCTGAGGGCTAATGGAAAAGATGATTTTGAGGAAAAGATAATAAAAAGATGTAGAAAGATGAAAATTTTTAAATATAAGCAATACACAAATGCATACACACACTTAATTTATTAACTAAAATACTAAGGTATTAAAATACTTCCTGTTCAAATGTTTTTAGACTTGTTACCTTCTGCTAATGGTATTCTGGGCCCTAGTGGGTTCCCAAAGGTTAGGGTTCAAATGCACTATGCCAAAAAATGAGAAGATGAAAACAAAATTGGGCTATATTCCAAGTCCAAGTCAAGTCCATAATTATGCATATGGTGTGTTAAATCTTGGGGCACGTAGGTGGCTCAGTTGGTTAAGCGTCCAACTCTTGGTTTCGGCTCAGGCTGTGACCTGGGGGTCGTGGACCCTCATCAGGCTCTTCACTCAGCGTGGAATCTGCTGGTGATTCTCTCTCCTTCTGCCCACCCCCCCCCCAATCCCTGCTCATGTGCTCTGGGTCTCCAAACAAACAAACAAGCAAACAAACAAACATTTTTTAAAAAAAATCTTATATATTTGGCTTAAGTCATTTTACCAAGCTGCCCTCTTGCTTAAATATTCTCTGCTATTGCAACCACATTTTCCCTTCTCTCATTTTTTAAGTTATGCTCATTGATTTCTCAAAGGACCTTTTCAATTCTTCCTTCTTGCATTATTTCTCTCCTTCATTCTACGTACCAGCATGCCTTTCTCTCCCTTAATTTCCTCTGAGGAGTCATTCTACTACTTCAGTGCCCCAGATAAAAAGCTGAGATGTTCTCAAAGTTCAAAGTTGCATCATGGGCATAATTCTCTTTGTAGTGCAACTGCATAATTAGATTGCTCCTTTACCAATACTGATCAGATTACAGTTTTTTTGCATGAACAGGCTGCAACACTTTGTTTTCCTGTACTTGTTAAAACCAGAAATTAAAATATTTATTATTGTTTAACTACAATGCAAAATTCATCTGGCTTACCCATTAATATCCAGGACAGACTTCATTCTTGGCGACTACAAAATCCATTTCCCTAATGCCAAGGCTCAACGTTGTTGTCACCTTTGAGTCATTTTTTTTTAAAACCCCTCGTATTCAGTCACCAAATACTGAAGAGTCCAAGAAAATATTTTTAAAAGCAATCTTTTCACTGGCACTCTTACTATGCTGGTCCTCAAAGCATTCAATGTGGGACCACAGATTTGCCTGTTCGTAACTCATCCTACAACTGCCCCTTGGGTCCACTTTCCTAATAATGACTTTCTGAGTATTGGTGCTTTTCTGATCATCTCACTTCATCCTTCAACTACAAACATCATAGGTAATGACCACTGGATGGTTCCTATGTGCCCTACATGTCTCTAACACTTTACATGTTTCATTCATTAAAGCGTTCTAAAATCCTAGAGAATAGGAATTATTATCATTCTCACATTACTTTCGAGAAAACTGAGCCACACAGTGGGTAAGCAACTTCTCCAATGTTCCCCACACCTTCTAGATGAGCAAAACCAGGATTTGAATCAAGATATTTGATCACAGAGCCCACACTCTTCACCTCCACACCTCACTGCCATCACGGGGGGCAGATTTATTCCCTATTCAACAGATAATGAAATGATCCTTCAGCGTCTAGGAAACCTGCTTAAAGTTCCACATGTCAGAGCTACCATACCATACTGACTTTCTTCTATAATACTCACCACATCAGAACCTTTCATTGGAAAAATTATTTCCTATGGCAATGTTCCCCAAAGTACATCTTCCCATTACACATAGACGTTATGGAAAATGTAGATTTTGTGGATTGGGAAACTTTATACACTTTATTCCCCTTTTGGAAATAACAGAGTTCACTCAACGCAGCATAGTAAAAGCTCTAAGAAATCCAACAGTAAAGAAGCCTATTAAACTTAGTTTAACCCAGTTTCTCAAACTAGGCTTCTCGAACACCCTGGCTTTCATTTGTAAGACTTGGCTAAGTCTTACAGAGTCTACTTCCTTCTTTACCTGTCCAAAGTCACTTCTCATTTGAAAACCAAATCAACATAGTTCAATATATCAACAGTTAAAGAAGAAAAATCATGTGATCATATTGATTGACACGGAAAAAGTATCTAACAAAATTTAACACTCACCCACAATAAAAAACCCTTAGCAAATTAGGAAAAAGGGAGAATTACCTCAACTTAATAAAGATCATCAGCAAAAAACCTGAAGCTAGGACTGAATGTTTTCCCCCAAAATTAAGGAAAATTCAAGAAAGTCTTATCTCCACACTGCTATGCAACATAATATTAGATGTTCTAGCCACTGCAATATGCCAAGAGAAAGAAATAAAAGGCATACAGATTAGGAAGAAATAAAACCTTGTTCACTGCAGATGACATGATTATACATGTAGCAAACTCAAGAAATCTACAAAATTTTCTAGAATAAGTGAGTTCACCAAGCTTTTAGTACAAGGATCAACACCTAAAAACCAATGGCACTTCCATAGGTTAACAATAAAATAAGGAAACCAATATTTAAAACATAATACCATTTACAATCAATATCAAATAAAATTAGAAACCTCAGTATGTGGTACATCCACACCATGGAACACTACTCAGCAATAAAAAAGATCAAACTATTGATACCCACAAAAACTTGGATGAATCTCCAGGGAATCATGCTGAGTAAAAAAAAAATCCAATCCCAAAAGTTACATAATGAATGTATTCCATTTATATAACACTTTGAAATGACAAAGTTTAAGAAATCCAGAAACTTTAGAACAGGTTAGAGGTTTCCAGGGGTTAAAAACAGAAAGTGATGTGGGAGAGAAGGGTCTCTGTAGGTTGTCACAGGCAAAAGGAGGATCTTCATCATGTTCCAGCTGTGTAGTATCTTGACTGTCAGGTTAGATATGAAAACCTACATAGATGATAAAATTGTATATAACTTAAATCAATATTCTTTTATTAATATGATACACTTATGCATCTTATAAAGCTTAATACAATAGAATACATACGTGCACCCCAAACAAATGAGTACAAGTAAAAGCTGGGAAGAGCTGAGTAATGTAGTAGGTTATACCAATGCCAATATTCTGGTTGTGATATTGTACTACCTTGGGTAAGATGTTAACATTAGGGAAAAGTGGGTAAAGAATATATGAAATCTCTCTGTATTATTTCTTAGAACTGCACATGACAATTATCTCAATAAAAATTTCAATTAAAAAAAGAGAGAGGGGGGCACCCGGGTGGCTCAATTGGTGAAGCATCCGACTCTTGGTTTCAGCTCAGGTCCTGATCTCAGGGTCATGGGATTGAGCCCTTTGTGGGCTCTGCGCTCATCAGTGAATCTGTTTGAGATTTTATCTCTCCCTCTCTCTTGGTCCCTCCCCCCTGCATGCTCTCTCTCTCTTCCTCAAATAAATAAATCTTAAAAGGAGAGAGAGAGAAAAGGTAATATCCTAAGTTTTACGGTTCTTTGGTGCTCTGTTGCCAGGAATCTCCTGCCTGCCAAGAGTCAGAAAGGGGGACTCACTCACCCTTTAGACGCCATCAAGAAGGGTATTCAACCTGGGCTTCTGAGTTACGGTTCCTGCAGGGCCTGTTACTCTGCCATGGAAGAGAGACTGTGACGTAAGTAGCAGAGCATTTACGAAACGCTGCCATTACCTCTTCTCCACAACTTTAAGGAAAGCTGGGGAATTATCCAGGCTGCATCCAGGATCCCAGCTGCAAACAGCGGTGAGGGTCTGCTTTTCTCCACCTACTGCCTGGGGTTTGAGGTTTGCCTTTAGTTTTCCTCAGTCTCATTCTCCGATATGCTATTCTTGGCAAAGTTACACTAGCTACATGCTGGAGGAGTCCTGTTCCCTGAACCAAATTTTAAAAGCATGTAACTAAATACCATTGTGAAATTCTGCTTTTTAGGAACGAGGACAACACACTTAAGTGTTTATGCTTGCTCTTTCCTTCATGCGACAAATTTCGGAGAAATGCAAATATAAAACTACTCTGATTCATTGTTGACTCCATTACAGAAAGGATTCTAGAAATAATTTCCTCCATGAATTCCCTCCTAAACTTGAATTCTACTCAGGAAGTTTTGCTACTCCACTCTGACAGCTCTTAAAACACCATTCTTTATGCTGGGGGTATTGTGTTAACAAAATGTACTGTGCACAATGGAAGAGTCAGGGTATTAGTTTATAATCCTTTATCTGTCCAGAATTTAAAGTTTCCGATTTTGAGACTGCTACTTACCAATTTATTCCACAACTACTTATTTATTGCATATGCACTTGATGAAATATTATATAGTCACTAAAATAATATTAACAATGGATTATAGCATAAAAGCTTAAATATATACATAGAAAGACTAGGAGGAAATGCTTGCGATTGTCTTCAGGTGGTAGAATATAAGTGGTATCTTCTTTTTTCTCTATGCTTTCATTTGATAAAGGAGAAATTTCATTTTCTAAAAAAATGAATCTGACATTTTTCCTGCCACTGGAGAATTACTTTTTTGAGGGGTTAAATAAATGAAAACGATACCAAGATGGTGGTTATCTTGGGTTGGCCCTTACAGGCAATCTTTATATTTCTATTTGTGAATCTCTTTATTTTACAAATTTTATATAAAAAATGCATTACTTTTACAATCAGACAAAAAAGCTTTAAATGAAAAAGAAAATGAATAATTATTTATTGTATGTATTGGTAAATGCAGCAGTCAAATCTTGTAGAGCCTACTATGTAGCATAATCCATGAAAATACAAACTCTTCAATAAGTATGGATTGACCTGATCAGGTTCTGAATGAAGGTAGGTAAGCATTAAAGTATGTGAATGTGCTTGACTCTTAGCAAGACAGAGTCACTGCTAAAGTCAATTTCAAAGAGATAACAATGTGTGTAATTCAAAGCAGCTCATTTAGACCATGTGACTCTGAACACAGGTCCCACATGAAACAGACACTCTTCTATTCCTTGAGTTTATATTTTGCAAACGGCATAGATGCTCTTCACAATTGGTCCATAATGGATCTTTGTGAGTTTCCAAAGTACACACATTCATAGCAGAGAATTTCAAGTTGTTCTCGAAAGCATTCTAACCTCTGAGATTTTACATTAAAATCCCTCTGGTGTTAGTGACTCCTGCTTATTTATATCCCCCATGATGAGAGAGACACAGGGGCTAGAGGAGGCAGTTGTCAGCCACCATGTGGGAACCATCTGACAGCTGCAGGAGAACGCGGGGAGGCTGTGAGAAGGTGGGCCACAGCCTAGCAGCCTCTCCTACACCATCTGCAGGGAGACTGGTCTCCCCTGCACTCCCAGGGTGGGTAGGGTAGGGGGAAGGATGAGATGATGCCTCCAAAAAAGGAATTTGGAAGGAGCTAACTACATATGCATTTACTCTTTGACCCCCAATTATACTTACAGAAATCTCCTCTGAATATATACCTCTGCAAGTACAAATCAACACAGGAATAGGTTTTTGACAATGGTGGCATTATTTGTAATAGCAAAACATCACAAACAACTTAGTACTCCTTCATGGGAAATTGACTGAATAAACTATGGTAGACCCATATAATGGGGTACTAAAAATAATGAGGAAGATACCTCTGAACTCATACAGTGATTCCGAGGATATATATTTTTTAAAGATTTTATTTATTTATCTGAGAGAGAGAGTGAAAGCATCCACAAGCAGGGGGAGGGACAGAGGGACAAGCAGACTCCTGCCCAGCAGGGAGCCTGACGTGGGGCTCCATCCCAGGACCCCAAGATCATGACCTGAGCTGAGTCAGATGCTTAACAACTGAGCCACCCAGGCGCCCCAGGATATTTTTTAAATGAAAAAAGTACAAAAGAGTAGGTATGATATACTGCCATTTCTATTAAGAAAGAAGGGATAATTTGTGTGTATATATATAAAATGTATATATATTTCCTTTTCTTGAAGAGAGAAGCACAGAAGAGATCAACTGTAAACCAATGATAACATTTATATGTGAGGTTGGTAAGAAGCACGTGGGGTGTACGGGTAGGAAGGAGACTTCTCTGAGTCTACCTTCTTATAAGATTCTGACTTTTGAATTATGTGTATTTTTACATAGTCAAGAGAAAAAATTAAACGAACACATGAAAAATCAAACTAAAACTACTACAAACAAAAAAATTGACCTAAGTGTACATTAAATACGTAACCTGACTGTAGGCTTTGGTACTAGGGCTGTTATTATAAACACCAAAATAATTGCAAAAAAAAAAAAATCACACTTAGTCGTAAAGTCGAGCCCCCTTGCCGCTGGAAGTGGCACTCGAGTGCTTCTGAAACCTTGTTCACGTTGCAGGACAGAGGAAACAAGACATACTTGCTCTGCCGTTGTAGGGAAGCGGGTTCTCACTATGAGGAGGAGACACACAGAATCAGGAAAGAGGAAAGGAGAAGCTCTCTGTGTTCCAAAGCGAAGAGTGCAGTCATCGGCGTGCACTCCGGCTCCCCGGCCGGCCGTGTCCCCTGGGAGCAGCGACAGCAGCTGTGCACAAAGCGACCACCCTCACCAGTTGCTTTCTAGACGCCACTCCCTGTAAAGAAACCAGGGCTCCTGGAGAAGCGGTGCAGAGCAGCCCCAGGTCGGGGGACGCGAGGCCCCACAGAATCTTCTCCAGGCACAGACAGAGCCGAGGCCCCACAGAATCTTCTCCAGGCACAGACATTTATATGTGAGGTTGGTAAGAAGCACGTGGGGTGTACGGGTAGGAAGGAGACTTCTCTGAGTCTACCTTCTTATAAGATTCTGACTTTTGAATTATGTGTATTTTTACATAGTCAAGAGAAAAAATTAAACGAACACATGAAAAATCAAACTAAAACTACTACAAACAAAAAAATTGACCTAAGTGTACATTAAATACGTAACCTGGACAGAGCCGAGGCCCCGCACAAGGCATGGCACCAAACCCTCTCCCAGGGAACGTGACGGACTGCTGCTTCTGCACCAAGGACAGCGTTAGCTTCTCTCCACTGTCCCACCTCCTGCCAGGGGGTCCCCAGCCCCCGATCCGGAGCGAACCCCCACTTCCCTGACACCCCCTGCTCCGGTGCCCGGCGGTGAGAGGGCGTGCGGTCTCCCCAGCTGACTCGCACTGCGGGCCGCGCTTCCCGTCTCGCGGGCGGCTGCCAACACCTGCCGTCCGCCCACCGGAGATGGGCGCTTTCTAAGTACATGGACGGAAGCACCTCTGGTCGGGGACTGAACCGGACCACATTTCTAGAACCTCAGAAACTTGCTCTACCCTGTGCCTCCTCACCTGGGTCTGCTGGTCCCTAGAAACAGTCATTCTCAAATCTTCTGGCTGTTTTTCTTAAGCCATATCCCTAACTAGGTCTATTCTGTTACTTCTTGATTTACCTATTTTAAACATTATCTTTTCCCTTCCTTCCGCATAGTATCACTCTTGTACACATGAAGAAAGATTTATTCAAACCCAGAGGAAAACGAAATGATAATTGCTTGATTTTTTTGAAATGCTGAAGCATTTTCTTATAAACCTGTTTGACCCTCATCTGACACTCTTGGGAAATGTAACTTTACTTTGTTCACCAAATATTCAATTCACAATCCAGTTGGTGAAGGGATTTTCCTTCGCATACATCCATATTCACTTCTTCCTCCTACCCTCCCAACATATGATAAGAGTTTTAAAAATTGATCACCAGGATTGACATCATTACGATTATACAAATGCTCATCATTCCTTTCTTAAACAATTTCTTCCGTCAGGTGCCACCCCAACCCCTCTCAAAGGTAGAAAATCCCCTTTTCGGGACCATAGTGTCCTCTCTATGGGGTACCATGCTCTGGACTCTCCCTGAACTATCCCAACGTGGTTTTGCAGTCAAGTTCCACATCAGGGATGGGAGGAGCGTCTGCTGATGACCAGGGAGCATCATGGTATCCCACACGGCCTACCACAGCATCGCTGTGAGCGAGCCCGAGCCTCAGTCTGGTTGAAATACTCATCTCACCCCCTCATCTGTGTTCAATGTGGAGGAAAAGCTGGATTTAGTCAATCCAGCCTCACTGTTCCAGTAAATCTGGCATTAGATAGGACATGAATTCCTTCCCTCTTGTAACATCACCGGATGAAAGAAAAGGCTTACACCCTTTTTATGTGAGCTATGTAGATACAATTTAATCCTTATCTTGGAGAGCCCAACATACCTTAGCATCTTTATTTATTTGATTATATAACCAGATACTGAGGCACTGCTCA
The DNA here is from genome assembly GCA_002007465.1 of Ailurus styani. NCBI lineage: Eukaryota > Metazoa > Chordata > Mammalia > Carnivora > Ailuridae > Ailurus > Ailurus styani. The sequence continues at coordinate 1,286,099 of LNAC01000072.1, read as the reverse complement.
GTGACCCACAGAGTGAGGTCAGGTTAGTTTTCTGAATCTAATGCTCTGAGGCCCTAGAAGAAGTGGGGGTAGACAGTGAAGAAGGGCCCATTCTTGAGAGAGTTCCTGTTCTGGGAACTAGCCATTCACTCAGTGATGCTGTAATTTTGCAAAACACACTCAGTGATGCTGTAATTTTGACAAGGTCAGCAGATATGAGAGTGCAAAATTATTCCTTCTGAAGATGTGGAAACATTTCAGAAGAGGAGACAAACATGAAGCTCTAGTAGCATATTTTATTCTTTTTCCGACTCACTCCTTTTTCTGTTCATTATTTCTCAATTTCCATAACTCCCCATAAAAGCCTATGGACAAGATGACCCCAAAAACCCTCTAAGTTACATTTAGCAGTTCTCTGCAGTGTGTACATTGTGCCGTGACTATTTGTCAGTGACTGGGGTTGTGTGAGTCCTGCCATATCAACTTGAGCACACCACAGTGATGGGGATGGCATGGAATGTGGAGGAAACATTCACGCCCCTGAGAGAAGCCACTACTTAGCTCTAAAAGGATGTGAGAAATCAGGCGGCTGATGGATCTCGAGGGAGGCTGATGGATAGTGGAAAGGAACAGTAGGAATGAGACCCTGATTTACAGGAAGACCCGGGTCTTCCCATTACAGACAATAAGTGAAGTCAGAGGAGGTGAGATGACGTCCTGGGGAAAGTACACAGAGGAAAGAGGCCTGAAGACGTTCGACACCAAACCAAAACGTAAACCCCAAATTCTAAAGGGTCCTTGAAACTTCAGGAGACAGATCTTATGGTGGGTTCAAATTCTCAGAAATGAGAACTTGTTCATAACTGACTAGAAGTAAAAGTGAAACCCTTGTCACAAATGTTTTCAATTTAGCTACCATTCTAGAATGGTGTCTAGATGAGAAATATTATTTATTCTCTTTTATAAAGTACCAATAAGGCATGCTAAAAAAGATCTGGAGACTAAATAATAAACATTTAGCTATTATAAAATGCTAGAAGAATACTATTAAGGCTCCATCACACACACACACACACACACACACACAAACACACACACTCATACTGAATTCAAATATATGAAACATCTCACCCAATAAATCAGGCAAAAGGAAGGAAATTAGTGACTGCTGTCTGAGTACCTGAGATCTACAATTCTCCGAATATGGAAGAGAAACAGATTGGCAGTCATTTTCTTTTCAATTTAATAACCACATTAACTTGATCTGGGTTTTTATCAGCTCTAAGCAGAGGGGAGACAGACCTTTAACTTTCACTGGGTCATAGAATGATAACAGACAATTCAGACTTCTCAGAGAGTGAGGTTGTGATTGAATGTTTGGCGTTTAACTGTAAAACTAGTTTGAAGACCCTCTATAATCAGAAAGAGCCTACTTGTGGGAGCCAACAGACATTCAATCTGGGCTGGGTGTCACAGCCCGGGACAAAGTGATGGGGTCCAAGTAAGGCAGTCTGCCGGTGAGAGCTGTGCACGGGAGCTTCTGCACAGAGCTAGGTTCAGCCCCGCTCAGGGCATCAGAACCCAACCAATGATGGAGCCTGAAAAGGGTGTTAAGTGATTGATCTGAAGGTGTATGTTGCTTGGTGTCAATCCTCCTCTGTCTCTAGGTCTCTTCTCTAAACTCTGATATATAGCTACAGATACAGATAGATAAATGTACATATGCACCCACGATGTGTGTGTGCGTGCGTGTGTGTGTGTGTGTGTGTGTGTGTTTTGCGTGAGGGAGGGGTCCACTTTCTCCTGCTCTAGAGGATACTGGGTTCAAATCCACATAATTCCAAATCCATCCAGACCAAACCTCTTTCATGTCTACTATTCTCCTTTGAGATTCAGGGACTTTGATACCTCCTGTGGCTTTGTCTCAACATAAGTTTAAATAGTACTACTTTTCTAATTTCAGAAATAACCCAAATGCAGTGGTGTGTTAAGTTAGTTTTAAGATGCCCAGTGAAGTCAATACTAACTGTACAGCAAGTGACATTTTCAGCATTAGAGGTCTAGAGCCAGGTAAAGTGAACCATCTTATCCGCTGGATTCTAAGAGTACACAGCTGTTTCAGTTGCCATGTCAACCAGTAATTAATGTGTACCCATTTGTCTCTGCCCTGATGGCTGTAAGCTGGTTAACCAGGAGCTCCGGGTCTCACAGCTTCATGGCCCAGGCCCGGAACACAGTAAGTGTTCAATAAGTGTGTGTTGCATTGAGACACAGCTAAGTCTGGGAAAATGCACAGCGCCTAGAACATGGCAATTTTTTTTGCAATTTGAGACAATGAAGCTCAGAATTCCAGGTATGTTTAAATAACAATGAAATCTAAGGGGTTCTTTCTAAATTATGACAGCAGGTCAAAGGCTTAAAAAAATTTTTTTCAATTAAGAACACGATGGCAGTGGGAGCCTTTTTTTTCTAGAAACATACAAATTCTCTTATTCTACCAAATTATTTGTTTCCAAGTCTTGCACTAAATAATGCTTTTCTTTTATGCTATTCATATGAGACTGGAATGAGACTAGAGCAGTCTTAAATTGAACAGTCTATCAGACACTTGCAAACACTTGCAAATTATCAAGTTTCATTCTGTGCATTTGTAACATGTGAACTTCTTTAAAACCTATCACATATTATACAGCTTGAAAGGTAAACTAAAGAACTGATTGTACAGAATCAATGAAATAAAAAGCTCCAAGTGACAACGTTTGCAGTTTACATTTCAAAAGGAAAAGAAAAACTTCCACTCTCAGTGAATGTATCAAATCTCAATCTGGTTAAAAATAGGCAGAGGTGGGCGCCTGGGGGGCTCACTCAGTTAAGCGTCTGCCTTTGGCTCAGGTCATGATCTCAGGGCCTGGGACCAAGTCCCCCAACAAGCTCCCTGCTCAGCGGGGAGCCTGTTTCCTCCTCTCCCTCGGCCCCTCCCCCTCCCTGCCTGAGCTGTTGCGCTCACATTCTTGTGCTCTCTCGACCTCTCTCAAATAAATAAATACAGTCTTAGGGAGGAAAAGGGCTGTTTGAGTTCCCATGTTTGCATCCTCCTGACTTACAGCCAGATGAGGGATCAAGTCCTGCATCAGGCTCCCTGCTTGGTGAGAAATCTGCTTCTCCCTCTACCCCTTCTCCCTGCTTGTATTCTCTCTCTCTCTCATGCTCTCTTTCTCAAATAAATAAAATCTTAAAAAAAAATATAGGCAGAAAACATGAACAGATATTTTCCTAAAGAAGACACACAGTTGGCCAACAAACACATGAAAAGGTGCTCCACATCACTCATCACCAGGAAAATACAAATCGAAACCACAATGAGCTCACCTCACACCTCTGAGAATGGCTATTACCAAAAAGACAAGAGATAACAAGAGCTGTTGAGGATGGAGAGAAAAAGAGAACCCTGGTGCACTCCTGGTGGTAAATTGGTACAGCCGTGGTGGAAAATAGTACAGAGGTTCTCAAAAAATTAAAAATAGAACAGATATAGAGAAAAGAAGGGGCACATGCACCCCAATGTTCACAGCAGCAATGTCCACAATAGCCAAATTGTGGAAGGAGCTGAGATGCCCTTCAACAGATGAATGGATAAGGAGGATGTGGTCCANTAGAACAGATATAGAGAAAAGAAGGGGCACATGCACCCCAATGTTCACAGCAGCAATGTCCATGATAGCCAAATTGTGGAAGGAGCTGAGATGCCCTTCAACAGATGAATGGATAAGGAGGATGTAGTCCGTATATACAATGGAATATTATTCAGCCATCAGAAAGGATGAATACCCTCCATTTGCATCAACATGGATGGAACTGGAGGGGGTTATGTTAAGCGAAGTAAGTCAAGCACAGAAAGACAAGACCAATGGTCTCATGTTTTTTTCTTTGTGGGTAGATTATAATCACTACTTTAGCTTCTTTAATAGCTACCGGGCTACTTAAGTTTATTACTTCTGAGGTCAATTATAATAAATTATATTATTCTAAGAACTTGTCCATTTCATTTATGCTTTCAAATTAGCTAGCCTAGAACTGTTGATAATATTCTAGTAGTGTATATATTTCTACTTCATTTCTACCTACGTCCCCCTTTACATTCATCATAGCATTTGTGTCCTTTTGTTTTATCAGTTGATCATTTCTGGCAGAAAGTTGTCTATTTAAAAAAAAAACAGGGGCGCCTGGGTGGCTCCGTGGGTTAAAAGCCGCTGCCTTCGGCTCAGGTCATGATCCCAGGGTCCTGGGATCGAGGCCCACATCGGGCTCTCTGCTCAGCGGGGAGCCTGCTTCCTCCTCTCTCCTCTCTCTCTGCCTGCCTCTCTGCCTACTTGTAATCTCTCTCTCTGTGTCAAATGAATAAAATAAAATCTTAAAAAAAAATTTAAAAAAACCAGATTTTTGCTTTATTGATATTCTATATTGTAACACCTTTGATTCTATTTCATTGACTTGTTTTTTTTTTAATTTCTCTTCAACTTGATTAGATTTATTGTCATTATTTTTCTAACTTCACAAAAGATAGACCCTTGACTCATTAATCTGGAAGCCTTTCTCTCTGGGACAGATTTAAAGCTAAAAGTTTCTCTCAAGGATAAAAAAAAAGTAAGAGAACTTTCACTTTTGCTGCATCCCACAGGTCTTTATATGTAGAGTTTTCATTATCATTCAGTAAATTTCCACTGTGGCTCCCACTTTAACTTGTGGGTTTTTTAGAAGTGTGTCTTTTAAGTTCCAAATATACAAAGATACTTATGTTTTTTATTAAATTTTAACTTAATTACATAGTGGTAAAAGTTGTTATATATGGACCTATCTTTGAAATTTATTGAGGCTTTCCTTGTTGCCTAATACTTGATCAATTGTAAATGCTTCGTGTGGACTGAGGTGAAAAAAATGTGTTTCCTCTAATTCTTGATTGGAGAATTCTATATATATTCATCAGATCAAGATTATCAATTGTTATTCAGATTTTCTATTACTTTTTTGAGTTATTGACTGCTCAACCTATCAAAAATCAAGAGCATGACTTGAAAGCTACTCCTGTGATGTCAGTTTTATCATTTTATCCTTGTAATTCTGCCACTTTGGGATTCATACATTTTTGAGGCTATTTTACAAGATGTGTTTAAAATTGCCACATCTTGATGAGTTTAATCTAGTATCATGCTGGTGATCTTTTTCAGCCCTACATTTTTTCTTAAAGTCAATTTTACTCTACACTAATCTGTTTTATTTTGATTATATTTTATTCTTTCATTTAAATGTTTTAAACTACATATATTAGATTTTTTTAATTCAATCTTTCAAGTTTATCCTTCACTTTGAGTTTAGTCCATTTACTTTTTATATATTTGGATGCATTTTTGTCATCTTAACTTCTTTCAATTTGTCCCCCTTTGTTTCTTTGTCATCTTTTCTTAACTAAAAAGATATCTGCATTCCCCATCCCAATACAAACATATCATTCTTTTATATCTTTTGTTCTTCCTCTCATTAATGTCTATCATATCTAAACTTAACATGCCTTATTGAAGTATAATACACACATAGTAACGTGTATAATTTTAAGACTTTTTACATATGCATACTCCTATTACCACAACCTAGATCAAGATATACAAGCCAGTCAACATACTCTAAAAGATTAACATTAGGAACTTCTGTCACCAGGGATTAGTTTTTGTCTGGTATTGAACTTCATACAAGTAGAATCATCCAGTATGTTTTCTCTTTGTGTCAGGCTTCTTTTCCCAATTTAATGTTTTTGACATTTATTCGTGATGTGCTTATCAGCATTTTGCTATTTTTTTATTGTTTAGGAACATTTCATTGTCTAAATAAACTACAATTTCTTAGAAAGGTTTATTCATTTACTTTAGAGAGAGAGAGCGAGAGTGTCAGCACATGAGCACACAGCAGGGAGGAGCAGAGGAAGAGGGAGAGAGAATCTCAAGCTGACTCCATGATGATCGCAGAGTCCGACACGGGGCTTAATCTCACTACCCTGAGATCATGACCTACACCGAAACCAAGAGTCAGACCCTTAATCCACTGCACCAGCCAGGTGCCCCTAAACCACAGTTTTTTAAACCTATTCTTATTGTTGGGCATTTGGGGTTGTTTCCATTTTGGGTTATTATGTTACCATTTCTCTTGGGTACTTTGTCTTTGATGTTCCTAAATTTTGGAGTAAGGAATGGTAGAGTCCATGATCATAGTCACTCACAACAAATGATCATAGTCACTCACTCCCCACTGCAAAAGCAAGCCCTGGTCAGTGAGAGGCAGTGTGGGGAAGAGACACTTCTGACACCGTAGTGCCTTGGCACTATGGGTCTGATGTGCAAGAGCAGAAGAGCCTGCTTGGGGGTCAGCGCACTCCACCTGTTTTCTCAGCCCCTCATGAGTACAGGGATTCCGTGTGGCTGCCTGGAGTTTGCAAGTGAGCTCCGCAGGGCCAAAGATCCAAACAAGCAAGGGCAGGGACTATTTTTGCCAAGCAACGGCTGGGAAAAACAAAAGCGAATCCCCAAGATCTTCTGCTTTCCCTCACCAGCCTTGCTGAGCTGCGTCCTGCCACTGCCCAGAATGACCCCCACCACAACAGTTGCAGCAGCTCCCTGTGATGCCAGGGCTCTCTCACCACTCTCGCTTCCCTCCTAACTGAATCTGGGAGGAGGATCAGCAGTCCTGACAGGTCAGCATGTTGGTTAGTTCCCGCCCCCATATTCTTAACAATTTCAAATCTTTAAATCATACAGAGCAAATGCCATATACATTGCATCTACCTGTTTTGATTCAGACTCTGTACACTTAAAGCTTCCCCAATTGGGTCAAAACTCAAAACCACATAAAGAGCTGTGATGCCCTTACCCTGAAGATGGAGCTGTGCGTCTTCAGCTGTGGACAAGAAATATGCGTGAGAGACTGAAAGTGATGCAATTAGAGATGTCATTCCCTACTGCAAAGGTGCCAGGAGAATAAGCATTTTCCCCCATTCTCATTAAGTCAAACTATTAAAAGTTTTCTTTCAGCCTTTACCACTGCCCCCTGCTCTCTTTCTGTGCAAAGCAGTGTTGTGTTTATTTCAGTCAAAGTCAGAGTCTTCGGGGCCTGCTGCTGCCAAATGTGGACACTGAGAAAGAAGAACTGGAAGGAAGCTGACAGGTTACCTGTTGATTTGTGCTTCTCACTCAGCATGGGTGATGCAAACTGGCTTCTTCTGGTTCTTCCACACTGCTGGAGCTGCAGCTTATATAATTCTCAGAATTCACGGTTCTATCTTCAAAGAGCTGAAACCTATACTCTATCGCCCAAAAAGAACATCCCAAGTGAGATTCCTAGGAAGGCAAGGATCTTAAAAGTTTAAGACTAGTGTCTTGTTTCATGGTGGTGCTAGTTATGCTTTCAAAAAGTATCTAAAATATTGGTTTTTTTCCTCTCTCTACTGAACTAAAAAAATATTCTGAGTTTACAGTATTCATAAACAGTGCTTTTCCTTTCATTCTTTATTTTTAGAACTTAAAAATCTATTCTCATAAAGGAAACACTTAAAGGTTATGCATATTTTGACAGTCTACAGAATTTTTACCCTAATTTACACTGTGAAATTCTGAAGCTCTTACTAATAAAGTATTTTCCATATTCATTCATTCAGATAAATATAAATTGTGCGTCTCCATCATGCAAGGCACTGTGAGAGGCAGAAAATTAAGGCTCAATCTTGAAGCCATATATAAGCAGATGGTGGGAACAACTGTATGCAAATCAGCATTAATACAAGGAGAAAAAACTAAGTGAAAAAAACTAAGATATCAAAGCTTTAAAAAAACAAACCTAAACCAAAACCGTGTGGAAACTCAAAGACTAAAGAATTTCCTCCCAGCTCGGGAATCTGACGCAGCTTCACAGGAGAGGTGACATTTGATCTTGACCTTTTAAAAAAGCAGAAATGGAAACGTAAGGGTGGGTGGAGGCACCTGATGGAGGAAAATCAAAGAATCAAGACATGGAGGTAGGAGAGAAAGGGCAGGATAAGCAAGCCAGAGAAGGTGAGGGGGGAAAGGGTAAGTTGGGAATAATGTCAAGAAAGTACCCATACCCTCTAACCTCTGGCAATCTTTCTCTGAACATAGGGAGCCAGGCAAGAATTTAGCCAATTAAGAAACAAAAGGAAGTTCTAAGTTTCAAGAAATCTTACAGGCCTATAGTGTAACAGAACCTCTCTTAATTGGCCCCCACAGAACAGATTTGCTAAGATTTCACAATTCTCTCCATCCTCCCGATAAACACAGCGGCTGACAGCAGGAGCCCGTGAACACGGGGGCAGGCCGACTCCTTCAACACAGGCCTCTGGATTCCACTAGGCAACGTTCATGCTGCCCAAGACCTGGCTGCACTTGCTCCTAAAAAGTCTGAACCACTTAGACTCCGATTATTGAAATTACAGAATTTGGTTACAGAGTAATGACAGAAGTGAGGTGAAAAATATTTATTTCTGTAAGAACTAAACTGAATGTTTTGCAAAGAATTGGTAGCAAGTAGTCCCTTACCAAGGGCTACTGAATCTGGTGCAGTGAGGTAGCTGCAAAAAAATAAGTCACTAGCAGTAATTAGCAAAAATAGTAAAAATTCAGAAGAATTTCTGGATAAAATGGTAAAAAAGAAAAAACAGGAAGAGGCTGGGGTTTAGATCGCTTAATAAGTGTCTTAGCTCTTGCTCGTTTCTAGAAACAAACCCTGGTTAGCTAAGGCTTCCATGTCATGGGGATAATAAACTCCACACAGCACACCTGGCTTCCCACTGGAATGTCATCTTACTTTGTTTCCTGACATTAATAGTTCTGGTTCTAAATACAACTAGAATTAATCACAAAGTCTAAATGCAGACTGAATAAATTCAATCAGCATCTAATCTCTTTCTAATTTTTTATTTGGGAGGCGCATACTTTTACCCCTAATTATATCACATTCTTCTCTTAGGTTAACTAGAATGTTGGCCTGTGGGACAGAGACTGGTGGTTGCCTAACCAAGTCCCACATCCCTTCCTGACCAGCAAAGGCCTGACTCACTAGATATGGCAGTTAGCACACCCAAAGGACCACACTCCTTCAGCACCCTTACAGCCGGGAGTGGCCATGAATGTGACTGTGTGCTGTCCAAGAAGATGTGAGGGCAAGTTGTTGGAGTGGTTTTTATAGGAAGGCTCCTTAAAAGGACAACAGACAGCTGCGGACATCTTCCTCCATCCTTTTCCTTTCCAACATTCATGAGGTAACTTGCCGAAGGGAGTGCGCTATCAAAGATAGGAGAGTAGAAGGGTGGGCACTTGAGTCCCTGAGGACATTCAATGTAGGAATGGCCCCCTGGGAGCTTCCTACATGTGGAAAAAAACCAACGTAATAGAATAAAAGAAAAAAAATCCTCTTTTGTTAAAGCCATTATTATTATTTTTTATTTTAAAGAGAGATAGAGCATGCACGCATGTGCATGGGGGAAGAGGGGAAAAGAGAGAGGGAGAGAGAGAATCAAGCAGACTCTGCACTGAGCTCAGAGCTAATGTGGGGCCTCAATTTTGTGACCCTGAGATCATGACCTGAGATGAAACCAAGAATCAGAGGCTTAACCGACTGCACCACCCAGGTGTCCCCAGAAGCCATTATTACTTTATATTTTCTACTCTGTGTAATCATGGCTTTCCCTAACAGACATAAACTATAAATCTGGTATCATATTCATAAACTGATTCTTTGCAATCCAATCTTTATGAGTTTCATCAGAAAATGATTAAAAGTAGTAGTTCTCCATTTCATAATCTGTCTTTTTATAATCTCTTTCCATGACAAGGCAAGGGAAGAATGTTCTAATAGAGTATCTGAGGAAATCACATTTTCAGAATTTGTCCAGAACTGCAAGCAATCTGCTTGCTACCAGAATGCTGAGTGTTATTGCCCCGATGAACCAAATGGGACACAGATGCTCCAAAGGCACATCTATGGGTAGAGGTAAAACCATAGGGAAAGACATTATAGAAAGAGGAGAAATGCATGAAAGAATTTGTTCCTTGGAGTCCACATTAAAACACAAATTTTTCTCTTGGCTTTCATGCCAAATTAGTTAAAGAGAAACTTATTGAATGTTACCTTATGGATCTTTTGTGAAACATTTTCAAAGAGCATATTTCTTTTCTGAAGCAGATTTCTCAAATGCAGAAGAAGCAAATGAAATGCAAAGATGAACATTGTTGGGAAAATTTAAAACGGGATCACACTGAGCTCGTCATGTCTTGCTGCCAAATCTCAGAATCCTGGGGTTTTGGCAGAGTCTTTTGTACATCCTGAGCCTTGAGGCCCAGCATACTTTCACTCAGTCCCAGACTTACTATTTCAATTTTATAAGGTATTTCCCATGAAGAATACTTTTTAAGTTAGGAAGAATAAATTCTAAATTGCCGATTCACAGAAATGATAGCATTTAATCATCCAATCCCCTTGACCATCTGGAGCACAAGTCAATAAGACGCAGACAGAAGAAAACGGCTATCCCCTAACTGATGGATTCTTTAAGCTAAAGTTTTCTTTTGGATGCTAAGTTTATATTTCTTAAATTTTTCAAGTCAAATTGGGGAAAAGCAATATTTCACCCACTCACAGTCAATCCAGAAAACCTGACAAGCAGAATAAAATGTACCATGTCCATCCAGCTGTACTTAACACCTCCACACAGTGCTTTGTAAGACTTAGGCTCTCCATGATGACACGGTGAGTGTCCATGAGCTCAGCGACCTCAAGACTGCGAATACATCCCCACTAGAAACTGACAATCCTCTTGGAATATGGAAACCTCAGTTTTGGCAACAAAACTCACCCCCAGCCTATCTCCCCACCCCAAAGAAAGAAAAGGGTTGCGAGGACACAAAGGATTTAATGTTTTAATGAGGGAGAGATCAATTTTAGAGAACTATACAAGAATAATTAATCACTGATAACATCCAAGGGATAATCAACTATGTCCTAGGTACCTGCTGGGCACTCCAACCTCTCCCCAGCTTCACGAGGCAGGCAGCCTTATCCCGTTACAGCAGAAGAAATGGCCTCAAGGCTGCTCCAGGGTTGCCAGTGCCGTGCAGGGATGAAGCCAGGGCTGACACCAGACCCATATGGCTCCAGAGCCCAATACCTTTAACCACTCCATTACGCTCTCTCCTTCCCTAAGAGAACCCTTTGCACACCTGGCTACGGCAAGAGCCGGGATGCTAATCATTCTTTCTTCCTATCCATCAATCTGCCCAATTTGTGGAACATCATGAGTCAAGAAGCAGATCTCAGGAAACGGGGGTAGACAAGGTGCAGCCACAAGGACTAATGATGGAAGAGTACTACAGATGATGAGTATATTTAATACGACACAGGAAAATTGATGACCTGCAGTTAAACAGGCAAATTCTATTTTTCACTCCATTCTTTACAGAACACCAAAGAAAAATACATCCAGTTATTCATTTGTGAAAGTGATTTTAGGAAGAGAATGAAAAGTCTCCAGCCAGGTCTCCTAAGTATTCTACTTGTTTCCTCCACTTTCAAAACCAAAGGCTGCCTCCTCCAGCAAACTGCTCAAGGTCTTAAATTCAGAAGCTTCTATACCAATGTTTGCACATTCTGGTTGAAAAGGTACAGGCTCTGTGTGCATTCATAGAACACACGCAATACTAACCCAAGCAACCAAAAAGGCCAAGGGATGGGAAACTGGGAGACCATGAGGCATGAACTGGTCCCCTACACCTGTTTTCTGAATCTCTGCTTACACTAGGGATGTGTGATAGAAAAAGCACTTGATTAGCATGCAAGACACCCAGATTCATGTCAGATTTCATCAGTTAAGTAGTTGAGTAATGTTAAATCATTTTCATGTTTAAGCAGTTTCCTGTAAAATCAGGGGGGTTAATTATTGGTTCTCAAACTGTGGTGAGAGTAAAGGTCATGTGGGGAGCTCACTAACAAGCCTCCTGAACATAGGCCTAAGACTCCGTTTCAGTGGGTCCAGGAATCTGCATTTCAGCAAACATCCTAGGGGATTCTGATGCTGGTGGGTGCCCAAGTTAGCGCCACAGCAGCTGCTCAAACAGTGGGCCGGTGACCTCAGGAATCTTCTGCTTACCAGTATCCCCGGCTGGAAACAGTCTGAAGAGACACAGATGGGAAGGGCTGCTGTCCAAGGACCAGGAACCCTCCATGCCTCTGAGGCTCGAGTCCCTGGACACCAACAGGGGACAGTGCGACTCCTCCTGAAGCCGTTAGCTCTGCTCCTCTGCCAGGGGTGGCAGTCCTTCTGAGTGTCATTAGGTAACATCCCCGAAAGGTGTGAGCTACTGCACTACAAATCCCCCCACAGTACTACCCAGAACTGCTAGGGAAAATAATCAGTTACAGCTCTTCCTGATTTCAAAGACATGAGGCAAAGGATATCCTGATATGTCAATTAATCAATCAATGAACCATAAAGGAAAGGATCACTTCCCTGGAGAGATCTGATTTTTGTAGGAAAAACAGTAGTTATCTATAAGATCCAAATACAAAGATAGGGATTCCAACGAGAAAAAAAAAAAAAAAAGAGGCAGCACAGCATTGACAGGCAGCCACAGACTAAATAGTAAACATTCTGAGAACAGTGCCTGTGACATAGAAAGAGCTCTTTAAATGAAAGTTACAAAGAAATCCATGCTATTACTCATCTATGAAAACTTGTAAGGTAATACCGAGAAAATGGCACAGAATATAAGAAAGCAGGAGAAAAGGTAGAAATAGTTCCTGATTACTGCTCTCAGAATTGGTGAATTTTTCAGAGTATTGGCAGGTCCATTTCTTTGAATTAACTTAGGTTGTCTAGGAACTTCTGAACATCCTAAATCTATTGTTAAGATCTCTAATCAATAATTTTCAGACACCACAAATTTATCTGCTTCCATTTCAATATTTAACATCTATTCTGCTGTCATGCTTCTATCTTAAAATAAAATCACCTGGCTTGTTTTAGTGATGATAGCAATTTGCTAAAGTGCTTTAAAAATGTTATTTTTTTGGTTAACCATAATTCAATTAGAAAAATTCTCCCTAAATGATGAGCGTGTACAGCTGTGTATGTATAAATAATGTGTATAGCGATGTGTTTTCCTTTTCTTAGACACAGTTTTCTTTCTTTCAAAAGGGCTGAGAAAATTGCTATAACTGATCAGTACTTGAATGATATTGGTGTAGTTCTCAGTTCAAAACTAATGTTCATTAAGAGTTACTACATCATGAATATTTGACAGAACTTATTCCTGCTAGATTTTTTTAAGTCTTATACTTCATGATGTTTTGGGCTAAGCTAGAATTTGAACCCAGGCCTACCTGATCGTAAATTCATTTCTTCCTTCTTTATTACACAGCATTTCAGAAGTTGAAAGGTGAAAATAATAAAACATAACAGGTTTACAAATCATATGGAAATCAGTTAATATCACTAAAAACTGCAAAAAGAAGCTACTGACAAAATTATAGATATTTATACACAAGTATCTCATTACCAGTGTGTAAGTTCTGGGCAATATAAAGGTTTGAGAAATAAGGATTTGTCCTGACAAGAGCCAAATTCCATGTAAAAACTTAAGGAAAGAAAGGAAATCAGAACATCCTGTCTTCTTCCAATCACTAAAATTTATATTCATGAGACTAATAAAAGTCTGCAAACAGTGATTACTAGTCGATTTTGTTTCTAAAAATATTTTATTAAATAACTGTTAAATAAGATTTTTACAAAGCAAATTCCATAGAAAAAGGTAAAAATATTTATGTTCCCGAAACTTTCTATGCCCTTTGTCCATCATCTTCTTGTCAGCTGCTCTTACTCACAGAGAGCTGGTACGAAAGGACAGAGCTGAGATGTCCCAGCTTATTCTCATCAGGCAGGAAGGACACCACACCTTGCAGAGATTTAGCATGTCTCCAGGTAACAGTGGCTACACAGAGCTTGCTTCGAGGTTGGCTCACCTGTCTGGCGGCCATCGGTTTCAGGGAGACTCTCACATCGCTCAGGAAGAGTTAAGAAGCTGAACGAGGTTTTCAAGACATTTCAAGTAATAGGCATTTAGAGGGGTTTCTTCTGAGTTTGAGAAAGCTGAGAGAGAAAAATAAGAGTACAGAAAAGTAAGTTTATTAAATTTGGTACTACACTTAACAACAGACAGAATTCATATTTATTATTTATAGTTTTTTTAAAGCAAAACGTATAAACAAACATCAATACACCTCCATAATGACTACCATTACCTATAACCCCACATAAATGCCTCACTTTATGTACTTATCATCCCTCCAAATGCACAAATTCTAACGTAACTACCTCTAGAAACTCATGGTCACAGTGAGAAGCAAACCAAAAAATCCACAAACCACTTATAAAAAATCAGACTATAAAAGCACAAATTAATAACCAGCAGACTTAGTACAGTACAAGAAAGACACAGTACAGTGCTTTAACATAACAAGTGCTCAAAGAATAATGCTCACTGAAAACCGGTGTCACTTAAAATGAAAAATGAATTGTGAAAAGAAACCCCTGCCTCCTATCATGATCACATCACAGGGCTGAGAGGATAGAGGGGCAACTCGATCTATTCTCGGAAGACTGTAATTCAACTCCCGGATGGTAGATCAAAGTTTTCTGTTCAAGGTCAATTCTAATTGGGCCCAGTTCTTATCACCACAGAACACATTACAGCATGCCGGCAGCCACTGGCAAAGGAAGTTTAGTGCACAAAAAAGAAAATGAACTGGAGAAAGATCAAAGGCGTATTTTAAGAAATTATATCTCAAACCTTCATCTATCAAAACAATTTATTATTTAAAAAGGTGACATAAATGAAAAGTATGGACCAGATATCAGCACATTTTATAGCACTTCAATAAAAAAGCTTCTCAAACATCAGTGTAGAAAACTGTCATCTTGCTGTGAATTATCCAAACAATTCATTAATCAGGGAATTTGCTGAATAGCTCCCAAGTTTAACTCTTCCAAGTTAAACTCTTCCAAGTTTAATCTCTTTCATAATAAAACTTACTTTTCTTTGCTAAGGAATACGCTTCATCCACTCTTCTTTTTATTGATGGATTTTTCAAAGTTGTTTTTGCCTGCAGATAACAGAGTGATCCATTAACTAGATTTATTCCCATACGCTACGGATCAGGGTACTACAATGCTAATGCTGCCACTGTTGACCACAGCCACTGAGCAGAATATTACGAAGTGTAATGACGGAGCTAGGGAATTATGAATGAGCACATTCCACTGTGCTCATCACCCACATCCTTCCCTCCCTAACTCACTCCTCTCTCTGCAGCTCCATGTGCTTCTTTCCTTGCCTTTCCCTTTGCTCCTTCTCCCCTAACCTCAAGTCTTACAGGAAGACTCAGTCCTGGTTTCAATATTTCATAGTCCCTCAAATCTCAGATTTCAGATTAAGTATATCAAACAGTACCAGTGGATCAACAAATATCCACTGAGTAGGTCCAAAGTGTCAACTCCCATGCTAAGCCCTAGGGATACACGGTGAAAGCGACAGCAGCGCCTCTTGCCTCCTGGACACTGTCGCCAGCCAGCGGGGGGAATGAGCAGCACAGACAAGGGACCAGCAGCCAAGAGTACCATTCGGGGACGGTGTCTATCCTAACACTGTCTGTCTCTTGGCCACTACTTAATTGCTAGACATACATAGGCATTTCTCTCCGGACTGAGATGTCTGCAATGAAGGAGAAGCCCAGAGGCCAGCAAGTGCAAGTGCAAGTCCGCACCTGCAGATCACTCCCTTGGGGCCGGCCCTGGGCTGCAGCCTCGCAAGAACCAAGTTTTCTCAAAACCCGGTAACGGCACGTGGTAGACAAAGAGGAATCACACCGCTGGATAAAACTTCCTTATCTGGTTTTACTTCAGGATGAATTTTTCCTTAATACATCTTTTAGCAGAAACGATCTGTACTAACATTGAATCAGTATGCCAAATCGATTTGTATCGACAGGGAAAATTCACCCAAAAGAGACACCCTTCTGAAATGAGACATCCTGTTAATTAAATGAAAAAGATTTCAACTGATGGCTCACTAACTGTATAAATGCACAAGGCAACAAGGTCTTTGAGTTCATTTTTTTCTCTCTTGCGGCTACTCTTCTGGCTTCCCTGGCTGCAGCCTCGGAGCCTTGGTGTTTGCCCCCGGCTATAACAACGACTTTAAAAACTGACCTTTTGATAATTGTGAATCAGAGCCCAAAGCGCAGCTGCTCCAATCCTCTGAGCATTTTGATTCTCACTTTCCAGACTGGCAGCTAGCACGCTAATGACTTTTTCTAATAAACACATTAGAAAAAAAAGTTCAGTCCCAGACATTACAATGTATTCTCTCTTGGACTAGTCAGATATTCCCTGTTCCCCCATCAGAATACATACAAAGTTGGTATCACTAGACTAAGGCAAAAACAGCCTTGTATACCATGTGTGGGAAGACAACCTCAAAACAAATTATTTTCAAGACAGGCATAGAATAGTCAGGGAAGCCATGGCAGCCTTATTTTTTTGGCCCTAATTCAACGATGGCATTCATTTAAACAACAATAGTACAGAAGTAAGTAATTACACAAAGAGTTGTATAAATGAGCTGTTCAATTATAGTTCACATTTTGATGAGCAGGAAAACAGATCTGCTCTTATGATAAATTATAAAGACTATTATAAGAACATCGACAGCATGGGTTACCATATAAAACAATAATCAAGAAATACGAAATTAGGTAAGCTTTCTAAAAAAGGACTAAGCATTTTAGAGAAATATTTTTGTGTATGTATATGTCAGAGGAAAAAGTAATTTCAAGGCACATCAACACACGAGATATGACCCCTTTTTGCAAAGCCAGCCAGAGTATGAAATTAAGACTTACAAATTATCTGCAGCAGCCTAATTGTTCTAAGTGAAGATGCAAAGTCCAGTCCCAAGGAAACTGTCAGGTGTTTGAGATCAATATATGAACCTATCTTATTACTTATTTTTATATATATCATTAAATTGTATCAAATTATTTTTCCTCTAAAATGTAGGTTTAAAAACATGATGGGTGTTACAGGGACCTACAACCACTCCCTGTAATACTACCTGCCTCTCATTACATTGTAACCTGGTTGAGGGCAAAGTGTGTGTCTGCTCAGTGATGAATATTGCAACCCCAGTGCAGTTTATTTTAGGGGCTTAATAAATACTAGTTGGATGAAAGATTCCATAATTAAAGCAACAAAAATGCTGTTTTGGTGATTCTATTTAGTTTTTAAAGAAATTTTAAATCTTTTACAGAGAAAAAAAAAGCTGCTCCATAAAGTAACTTCTGTACAGTGGAGGGACAGTGTGGAAGGTACATATGGGCGGTGAACCTTCCTACCGACCAGCCCCTACTCCTTACCACACCTCCACCTTCCCTCATTTCCCTTGCTCTTCCTGTACCCTAACTTTCCCACAACTAGCCTATATAGTTATCTGATGAAATCTGTCATGTGAGGTGGTAGGTGGTAACTGGTACTCTTAGGGCACATCATGAAATGAAAGGGTGGTTCCCATGTGTTTCTCTGAGTATCACCAAGTGATATTTTTATATAGTGTAGTAAACACTCAGAACACATAACCTCTAATCTAAGTAAGTTTATAATAACTCCCTTCTACCAGGTACTATCGCTTAAGCATTTTTAATAAAGTACATATATAGATCAATTAATATGGTGTCCCCAGTGATGATGCAACTGGATCGATTTAAAAAAATACATTTCACTGTGAAATATAGCATGCATACAAAAAAGGCACATTAAACATTTTTAAGTTTAACTAATAGGTGACAGATGAATGGATAAAGAAGATGGGGGTATATATGCAATGGAATATTATGCAGCCATCAAAAATGAAATCATGGGCACCTGGGTGGTTCAGTGGGTTAAAGCCTCTGCCTTTGGCTCAGGTCATGATCTCAGGGTCCTGGGATCGAGGCCCACATTGGGCTCCCTGCTCGGCGGGGAGCCTGCTTCCTCCTCTCTCTCTCTGCCTGCCTCTCAGCCTACTTGTGATCTCTCCCTCACTCTCTGTCAAAAAAAAAAAAGAAAAAGAAAAAAGAAATCTAGCCATTTGCAACAACCCGAATGGAACTACAGGATATTACGCTAAGCAAAATAAGTCAATCGTAGAAAGACAATTATCATATGATCTCACTGATGAGATCCACTGATGTGGAATTTAAGAAACAAGGCAGAGGATCATAGGGGAAGAGAAGAAAAAATGAAACAAGATAAAACCAGAGAGGGAGACAAACCACAAGAGACTCTTAATCATAGGAAATAAACTGGGGGTTGCTAGAGGGGAGGGGGATGGGGAATGGGGTAACTGGCTGATGGACACTGGGGAGGGTATGTGTTGTAATGAGCACTGGGAATTATCTAAGACTGATGAATCACAGATCTGTACCCCTGAAACAAATAATATATTGTATGTTAATTAACTGAATTTAAATTTTAAAAAATTTTTTAATTAAAAAAAGTTTAATAGATATGAAGGGAGCACCCACGTATACCTATAAATAACTTCAAGAGAATAGATAACAGTAAAATGTAGCTAGTAAGTAGGAAATGATGAGTTTTAAATACTTACTACCTTTCTTCTTAATACAATTGAGTTAATTACAAATTTAGGGACTTCGTATTGCTAGCTTGAAATCAGCTCTATAAAGAGTATTTACACCATGAAAATCAACAAATGCAACAAACCAGAGCTGAATTAATGGTAAAGATGAAAGAGGTTTGTTTTATGACTATATTTTGCATAAAGGTGAGAGATAGTTTTCACAGTATGTTACAAATTAGATTTAATGACAATACATTGATTGGGAAAAAAGGCGATTGGGATGCCATTTCATTTGTCAAATCATGAAGAAACTGCAACCACAGACTGGCTACAGACACAAAAGCTCAGCAGAAGTCTCCCATATTAGGTACGTATATATTTATAGAATTTGTTCAATTATTATTTCAAATCTTTCAATTTTTCATTTTCCTATCTCCTGCAAACATTTCCATGCTTGTCACTTACTTACCTGAACACGGCATAAATAAATTTATCGTTAAATCTGTGTTCTGTAACTCCAACACCTGAAGCCTAGGCAGACGAGTCGGTGTATTTCCCCTGCTGGTTTTCACTCACGTTGCCACGGTTCCTGCTGCGCTGGGTCACACTGAACCACACCCTGGTTAATACTTGTGAAAACCTGTGGCGGTTCTCTGAGGCCCGGTTCACACATGTCCCCCCTCCGAGAGAGCAGCAGAGAGCCTCTGCGGAGCACCCAGAGGCACCGTCACGTGCGGTTCGGCTCAAACCGAGGTCACAGGCCACGCAGGCTACACATCTCTGGGGTACAGAGCTGTGAGGAGCAGTCTGTGGTGCCCCTTCTCACACTAGTTTTGCTTTCCTTTATAATAACTTAGATAAGGGTGGGGGGGACCAAGTTAATTTTGATTCATCCTTCTCCTAAACTAAGAGGTGAGCTCTTCGGAGTTCCACCTTACTACAAACGAGATGGCCCGTCAACTCCCCATCTGAGACACTGCTGACTGTTGTCCCCGGACTCCTTGGCATGCCCGAACAGAAGCCAAGCATACCATGTTAGCAAATGTCCTTGAAACGAAAAATATATACTTCGTATATATGTTTTGTGTCTCTCTAGGCACAAACTTTCCAATCAAAATTGGCCTGGGAGTTTCCCACTATCTTTTCAGTTCTTTTTTTTTTTAAGATAAATTTTGACATATTTTATCTAGCATAATTTTGTTGTTTTCGGAGGAGTCCTTGCCTGAAATTACCAGAAATAAGGAATATTCTAGCTCTATTTTTAACAATAAGGTCAAGCCCCACAACTCACTCCATTTCTGACCATCAAAACCAGAGATGTGGGCACTCGTGGTCAGAGTTTTTGCGGTCTTACCTGGTAGATTTTTGAGTTAGCTGACTCTGCGAAGCCCTCCCTTTGATACCCAAGTGGAAACGGGAGGCAGTGCCTGTGACGTGCCTTCGAAGGGCCATACAAAAACTGCACAGTTGCTGCCTCCTATTCCTGCCTGGGAGGCCCCTGATCTCAAGTCTCTGGGGCTGAGGAAGCTCCTTCTTACCAAAAGTTTGTCCAACTGCTTTAAGCTAAGGAAGAAGAGAGAGCATCACTATGACAAAGAAATGCTAAAAATGAATCTGGAGGGAAAATGTAGACTTCCCCTTGAATTCCCTAAAGCCCATCCTTTTTCTAACTCTCTCAATAATAAAATTGCAGTGAGTAGTCCCAGGGAAAAACTTCTTCTGAGAAAAACGAATAAGTAACAGGTGACAGCTGGCCGGGAACAGCTGCCTCACCTATGTTATCTCACTGCCCCACTATGAGGCGGAGCCTATCACGAGCCTCACTTTACCCAAGTGAGGACCGAGGCGCACACCCATGGCAGCCAGCACAACGTCGGGGGAGAGACTACAGAAACGCAGAGCTCAGATCCACAGTTCATTTCACAAAGTTAAAAGCTGACCGAGCATCTAAAATCTCTCCCTGCATTTCCAACAATTCCATAATTATCAGAGAAAGAGAATCACCACTGCATACACAGCAGGACATTTGCAGAATCATTGCCACTCACTCAGAAAACCCCACGTGTCCTGGAAAAACACCTCTGAGAGAGATTACGTAAAAAACATGAAAGGAAAACAGAATTCATCCATCTGGAGCATCTACCACATACCATAAATGGTACGAGGCACTTTATGTGTGTTTATAAACTGATTTCTACCAAACCAAGAAAGGAATGGTTATTTTACAGATGTAGAAACTGGACCCAGGAAAGCTTTCCCAGGTGATGCTGGAGTGAGCACGTAAGGGTTGGCATCCAACACCAGGTGTGTGTAAGTCTAGAGCCCGCCTCTTCCCCCCCCCCAAAAAACAATGCAATATAACCGTATAAAACTCCCTCCCTATAAAATTCACACTCTCCTCACAGAAACAGCACATGGCTGCCGAAACAGAGATTTCCATTTCCCTCCTTCTGCTTCAGAGTTTTTCTGAATCCTCTCCTCCACCTGTCCTGGAATGAGGTCAGAGAACAAGGTCTCTGTAAGACTAATGTCATCATTTGGTCTTGGGTTCTGGATTCTCCAGCCTGCTCAGGAGCTCTTTTCAATCACTGAATACTCACTGAAGTGCTGACTGGTGACAGGCACAATTCCAGATGCTACAGATAAATGTGAAGAGACAAAAGCCTCTCGAACTCATAAGAGCTAATGTTCTAATGTTCGGCAGACGAGAAATAAACAGATACGTGCTGAAAACATATAGTATCTCAACTGCTGATAGTGCTATGGAGAAAAATAACACAGGTGGACAAGAGAGTGAGAGCAAAGGGCAGGAGGCAGGAAGAAGGATGTGAGGACTATCGTGGGTCCAGACAGGTGGGTCTGGAAAGACATCCCTGCTCAGAGACCTAGAGGAGCGAGGGGAAGAGAGATGAGAGAAGTCAGGGGGCGCCGGACAGACCCCGCTCCGTGCTCCTCTTCCCTGCCAGCTCCTGGATCCAGTGTAGCCACCAGTGGCAAGACTTGTTAACCCCCAGAAGATTCCTGGTAGTCCCAGGAGGTCTGGAGCCACGTCTGGTTCACCTCTGAGGACAAGATCGCACCTGATTCATTCCAATAGCCTCTACCCTCCCACCATGACTTGAACACAGTGGTGCTTAGTAAACATCTGACAAATTATTTATAAAACAATTCTGTGTTACAATCTGAATGGAATACTCGAGGAATGACCACATGTATAAACAGATGTGTGTGTGTGTGTGTGTATGTGAATACTCACCATTAGCCAGGATCTTGGGCTTATTGGCAGGACTGAAGCAGATATTATGAAAGATGAGAAGTGGTATGTAAGGGCTGCTCTTATGCTTATATCTGCTCATCTCTGTAAGTAAGTCTAAACAGCCATCCAGCCTCAGGATCATCTGTTGCCCGTCTTCTCCAAAAGATATATTCAGGAGTAATTTCAACCAAAGAATGGTCAGATTACTGAGATGCTTGTTTCCTCCTTTTGGCAAAGTTAGAGATAGAAAGTTCTGTAAGAAGTTACTCTGTGGGTAAAGAGAGAGAATATTATTTTCTTCCTGAGTCTTTTCATTATTTTCCTTGTCCCTTGGAGACCAATTAACTAGAATTTTGCTCTTCTTTTCTACAACTTTAATTCCTCCTTTCTCTTAACACCTACCTTCCAAATATTCTATCTATATTGTTTCTAAGCATAAGTGAGTAAGTTAAGGGAAAAAAAATAGTGCTCAAATTTTAATTCTTACTAATTCTTTCCTGATGATGGATAAAGTAACTACATATAATCAACTCTTAATTATTTAGGATGGATAATTCAGCTTGGGGATTATTTCAGGCCTCCTGAGTTTTCTCTGTCTGTCTGCCTTCTGGCAATTTTGCTACTCATTAAGAGCTATCCTATGGGGAGGAAAAAGAAACAGAACCCAAATCAGTCTTGGATACCAGTTAACAACTCTAGTGGTACTGAAGAGATCTGAACCTAAGCATTCTTAAAAATTAAAAAAAAAATCTATGCGTACATCTTATATTCACTTTACCCTAACTGTTTATCTTTACAGATAATTTCTCATGGCTACATGCCATTCTAGTAAACTTAGAAACGAATACCAACAATATCAGTTAGATATTTTGATCAGGGTACAGAAATATGATCACTAAACTTTCATAAATGTCCAGAATATCTCTCATCCCTCTTCTGCTTAATAATCTATTCTGGCCCATTTCTTGGGGGTACTCCTGCACCTAAATCAAGATGCTGGCTTGAATCTATAAGGAAAATTTAACACTTACACATAGAAGGACTCTGAGTCTAAAAACAAAATGATAAGGAAGTACTAAGTCACTATATTATATACTTGAAACTAGTATTACCTTGTATATGTTAATTAACTGGAATTTAAATAAAAATTAAAAAAAAACTAAAAATAACAAAATTGAAATGAGCTACAGAAATATTAGCAGCATAACCCAAGCAACAAGTAAACTGCAAAACTACAGGTCCACTTTGTACTGTCCTTGCCATCACTCAGAGCTACTTCCTTCCCATCGCTCAGTCTAAAATAATGCTTTTTAGATTTATCCCTTGTCTTTCCCATTCAGCTAGATTCTGCCACAATATTGGAGATTTGGAGTTGACACTGGTGATAAAATATATGGCAGTGCCTTAAATTATAAACATGCCATGGGCATTCCTTCTTCTTGCTAGAGCTAAAGATGCTTTCAGACAATTGCCTATACTAGACATGGTGGAGAGAAACGAGACATTTTAGAATCTCAGCTGTACAGCAGTGCTGGCTACATTTTCTGATGCCTATAGATGAGTAATGGAAAGGTGTAACTGTAGTGCCCAGGGCTCATTATGACAAAGCAGCAGGGGAAGGCTCAGGGGCTGCCTCATTACAGCAGAGGAAAAACAACTTGATTGAGCCGCACCTGAAACAGAGTCCAGTGAAAGAGATATCAAAATATGCTTGAGTACAGTCACATAGCCTGAGAGTGGAAGACACCTTCAAGATGTTTAACCTGAGAACTTTACAAATGAAGCTTAGGGAGAGAAGGTCTCCAGCTCAAAGTCTCATGTTGGACTCAAGATGAGCAGCCATTTGGGAGTTCCTATTCTCCTTTACCCATGTGCTCTCCGGGGCGGTGGCAGGAAGCCCTACCCCGCTCTGTGCTCCCACCCACAGCATGACTTCACATATATATCCAGCCCGGTGCCAGCAAATAAATAGCTGCTTCTGGTGGGAGTAGTGGGTCCCTGATTTGCACCTTTTGCCAACGTACACAGTGTGAGCACTCCCACCATGACTGATTTCAAGATAGCAATGTAATGTCAAGTAGGTCACAAAATTCCTGAAAATCAGCAATGACACTCATGAGGCAGCCTGAGTTAGTTCCAACACACCACTGAAAAGATCGTTCCTTAGTTATAACTACTATTTATTTGGAGATTGCGGTCGCAGTGGGGTTTTTTGGGGTGGATGGGGGTGGGGAGCTGACACAATAGAGGTAAAGGAGACTAAATTCTTATGAATGCTGTCAACTTTCATAATTTGTCTTGGCTTCCACGTAAAAGAAACAGAAACAAACTACTATGTACTAGTAAATAATAGATAATGTGATATTAATTTTTAAAAGATTTTATTTATTTGAGAGAGAGAGAGAGAGAGAGGGAACACAAGCAAACGGAGTGTAAGAGGGAGAAGCAGGCTTCCCGCCAAGCAGGGAGCCCAATGCGGGGCTCGATCCCAGGACGTTGGGATCATGACCTGAGCTGAAGGCAGACGCTTAATGACTGAGCCACCCAGGTGCCTTAATCACATTCACATCTTAAAGGATCTTCCAAACTAGGGATTCTATTCATACATTTCTAAGTGTAATCTCACTAAACATGTGTATCAGAGTTTGTTTAACTCATTCAATCCCTTGTAAAGTGCCGGAGGTTAAAATCGGTGATAAGAAGTCAAGTTTTGGCACTGGAGTCCCAAAGGACTGATAACATCACCTATTATGTCACGAAGCAGTTAGGTCTAAGTGGAGAGAAGTGGCTGTGACTTCACACACCGCTTTGACAATGTAAATTGAACAGAAATCGTTACTGCTCAATCTGGTCTACATAAAGAGCAATACATTACTTTTATGATCTCAAACAAATGTAAGACAGCTGTCTTTCTAAAGCCCTCATTTTTAGAGAGATAAAATATAATCCAGAAGCTAAGAAGATAAACGAAAAGGAAATGGAATGATCATACTCTAGCCTGTCACTTTTCATGACTTATCTATCAACTGGCTTTAAACAAAGTGAACCTTCTTAATCCTTTTACAATCTTTTAAAATACAGTGTCTTGAAATCATAATAATTTAATCCTAGAAACTGAGTTCTAGATTTTTCATACATGTTCTTGATTAAGAAGAATTATTTTACTATCTTTCTTAAGATATGAAGGGGAGGCCTGGGTGGCTCAGTCGGTTAAGAGTCCGACTCTTGATTTTAGCTCAGGTCATGATCTGAGAGTCGTGAGATCAAGCTCCATGTCAGGCTCCATGCTCCGTGGGGGGTCTGCTTGATATCCTCTCCCTCTCTTTCTGCCCCTCCCCCCACTCTCACATGCACGCTTTCTCTAAAACAAATAAATTTTTTTAAAAAAAGATATAAAAGAGAGATTAAGTACTTACTTTCTGAATTACTCCTTTACAGTCATGAGATAAGGCCAGGTTTGAAAGAAACATAAAAACCATCTGCTGAACTGCAGCGTTCTCAAGAGACATCTGGGAAGCCAACTTCAGGATACACCCCATCAGGGATGTGCCAGGGGCTCCTCTATGAGCAGCTTGAACCGGATGGAGTCCATAACTTGACCAACAAAGAGAACTGCAACCTTAAAAAAAAACACCCTATCATGTCTTCTTAGTTTCACTACTTACTTAAAAAACCCCAAGTAGTGAAGCATATCTGTCCATCAATGACTTATCCGCTAACCTATGAACTGCATACTGGCACCAAAGGCTAGAGTTGACGTCTACATTCAGCCTCATGGATTGGCCCTCCTCGCTGAAGGTCTAATGATTTCAATAGGGCATTTTAAAACACTAAATTTATTTTCTTTAAGAATAAAATATGCATACAAAATTTTTAAATGGTTTCTTAAAAAGACATCTAAAGAAAGACTTGTGTAGAAAAACAGAATTTTAGAAATGTGACGTAACTTGGTCTAATGCCTTCATTTTACAGAAGAAAAAAAAAAGAGGGACACAATGATCCTGACGCATGGGTACAGACAAATGGTAGCAGCCACGTATGCTAACCAAGGGCACAGCCTCAGAGAAGCCGGTGACTTGCTCGGAGTGAGGCAGCTCATAAGTAGCAACAGCCAGCAGTGGTGTCAACTGGTTTTCCAGAGTCCAGTGTTTTCTCAGTAAATTAAACAAACATATGGATTTATCACGGGCATAAAATAATCATAAAAGAATTAGAAATTCCTTTTACTGTATTGTAACATAAATCCAAAGTAAATTAACGTGTGAAAGTCCATGCAAGGAGGCCAGCTTATGTATAACTAGATCAGAATCAAATACATTCTGCAAAATAAAGTCATAAGATGCAAGTAAACACATATAATAGTGATCTTTCCTGTATTCACACTACAGAGCAGTATCCAAACAGCAAGGTTTCTATTAAATCCACTAAGTGATGCCTGAAAACAAACCAGATAGGAAAATAAAAGGTTTCTTCCTTGATTTTGTAACCTAAACACAATCTCATAGTTACATCAATTTTAAGCATAAAACTAACATAGATTATAGTTTCAAAAGACCTAAAATATGTTTCTTTTGCTCTGGTTTAGCAATTGATTTTTCTTCTCTGCTTACTTCCCTAAACCCTCAACTAAAGCGCGGCTACAGCACCAGGCAGATGGTCTACTGCACTGGCCATGCTGTCAGGGGTGGTGAGCTGGAGGACAGAGCCACAGGAGACTGTCCAAGCAGAAGAAAGAACGAGAAAGTCAGTGACAGAATGAAAACAAGGGGGTGCCTGGATGGCTCAGTGGGTTAAACCTCTGCCTTGGGCTCAGGTCATGATCTCAGGGTCCTGGGATCGAGGCCCGCATCGGGCTCTCTGCTCAGCGGGGAGCCTGCTTCCTCCTCTCTCTCTGCCTGCCTCTCTGCCTACTTGTGAACTCTCTCCTCTCTGTCAAATAAATAAATAAATAAAATCTTAAAAAAAAAAAAAAAAAACAATGAAAACAAGGAAATTCTGTGCCATGGCGCACTCCACATACCACAGTGAAAGTTCAGGCTTTAAGAACTTGAACGTCTGTCTGCATCATTGCTTCCTGCTGGTGAGAGACGAGCTGAGTGGGCTCCAGGAATGGACAGCCCAGAACTGGGGTGGAGGCCCGTGTCTGACCATCAAGGAAAAAGCTACCCTAAGCACACGGCAGTGACGAGATGGACTCCGAATTGTTTTGAGTTCCAGTCCTTTCTCTGCATATCTTTCGACATGTGGAGAAACCAGCTGCTGAGCTGCTGAATGGTGGCCAGAAGGAAGCATGTGCACTTGCTGACCAGACCTTATGTGTCTGACCCCACGTCTTCAAGGGGAAATGGATACCGCCAGCAATCCTACTTCACCTCCAGAGTGGGTTTGCTTTCCCTCAGCGCAAACAGCTACTTCACACCTTCTCCTTGCTTCTCAAATCACCTCCACCCTCGCCTTTGCTCACTCTTAGCTGTCGGTCTCTTAATAATGCATGGCCCTTAGCAACTTCTCAATAAAACATCTGTTAAAGGTATGAAAAGCGGTGTCCAAACAACATTTACCACAGTTATCACAAGGCCAACTGTATCCAGAGCTACCTTTCATCATGCCAGCTCCTACTCTAGAATCTATAAAAGTTTTCACCTTTATTTGGTTTTGAAGGTTTTACACCATAATTTTCATCCTCTCAATTTTCCTATTAAATTCAATTTCCCACTGCCATATAACCACGCAAGTTTCTCCCTCTCTGTTTCCTGAGCTGTATGAGGACTCTTCCTATCTCAATAAACACAGACTGAAATACTTTACAGAACCTATGAGAAAACTTCCCTCTAACCAACATACATTCTGTAAGCAGGAGAAACACTTCAAAATATGTATTTGTTTTTCTAGTCCACTTTAACGATATTATGTAAAATTAGTATTTTAGTACATTCCTGAAAGCAGTATTGGGATCTATTTACCATTTGGAAAATTTGCAGTATAGACACAAAGTAGCTGCAGGGCAATTTGCATCAATGAATCATCCATCAAAAGCCAAGGCCAGAGAGAGTGCAAGACAGGAACAAGATGAGCTTCCAGAGCTGCTTCCTGTTGTGAAAAGGAAATACAGACAGTGTTAGTCTGAATATATGAAAACATAAAATTAAAATCAAGTCAAAAAAAAACCTGTTACGAACATAAGGAGACAAAAACTGACTTTATCCTTGTTCTGATGAGTGCGAGCTGGCGTCGGAATCCTACAGACCCAAGACTGCCCTGACCATGAGCCTAACTAGTCTCGGGAAGTCCCTTCAACACCCGGGCAGCCACAATACAAACAGGTAAAAAACGTTAACGAAACAGCTTCTAAACATATAAATTAAGCAAAATCTCACTGCACTGAATAAACTCTTATAATACACTGATAAGGTTAAGAAATGGAATTTTCTGGTCAGTTCTAAGTTCTCCCTCCACCTTCTGTCTCCTCTGCACATACAGGTGTGCACATTTGTCTGGTAAGTCTGGGTAGATCAGAAGTAGACTACTGCTTGTAAATAATTTGAGTATAGTAAAAATTAGTTAAAACAATATGCTAAATCCACAAATTCTTAAGTAATTCATAGTCTTTATTACAAAGATCAGTTACCCTCAAGACAATATTATGTATACAATCTGAAGTAAATGCAGCAATTGCTTAAGTGAACAGGAATTACTAGGCAATTTATAGACCCATGTGCTCACATGTGTATTTATATAAACACACACACTCTAACCAATGCAGCATCAATGGCAGAAGACAGTGGGAAGTTATTCCCAGTGCTCAACCCTCTCCATCAACTTAGAAGCCATTCCCAACATGATTCCCAAAGTTATTCATCACCTCCCCCGACTGTCCATAAGCTTGGAACAGAGCCCATGATTATAGAGAAACAGAAACAATTAGGTATAAGCTTTGTCTCCACTCTGTCATTCTGTTCGCCTAGTTTATCTGTGTTTCCGTCCACTCATCCTTCCTGCCCAGAAGTGAGAAATAGGTGTTCCTCTTTTGTTGGAGGTCAGAAAGTCAATGTGTGTTCTAAAACACAGCACCCCCCCACTTCCTCAGGGATCTTTATCCATCAATTAGTTCTTTTCTTCCTGCCTTTTTAACGATGAGTCCCCCGTCTGCTCATTTCTGCTTATATTCAAACAGTTTACATGTTAAGAGAAACAATCACTCTGACTACTCGTAATGCTATATCCTAAATTATTAATGCTGCTTTTCACGACCAAGCTTCTAGAAGGATGACTCTTACTGCTGTCACTTTCCATCTCTTACTGAATCTTCAGCTTACTGCAATTTATCTTCTGTCCTGATGGTGCCAGCAAGACCACTCTCAGCACTGTGGCATCTTTTAAAGTTCTGTTTTTTCTTCATTTCCATGCAGTCTCTCTACCCTGGAACATCTCCAAACTCTCTCCACCACTACCTTCCCAGTGGTTTTCTGCCTTCTCTTAAATAGTTATAGTTTCCACAGATATTTTCATATATAGTCTCTTGGGAAATTTCAACAGTCCACACTGACAATTCCTAATACCCCCAACCTATATCACCACTCAGAGCCCCAGACCCTTGTAACTTACTGACTACCAGCCATCTTCCCCCTGGATGTCCCAAAGACACTTGACACTAACATGTGTGAACCCAAACATCACGCGCTCTCACACCTACACTCTGCTCTATCATGTGCACTTGGATTAAAGTAGAGCCTGGAGATCATCCTACATTTCTCTTTTCTCCTCAGTATCTCCCCACCCTCCTTCCCTTCTCCACCTGCCCCAGCTGGGGTCTCATCATCTCCTGCTCCTGCCAACTACAGTCCCCTGCCTCTAACCTTGCTCACTGTTCATTTACCTCACAGCCACCATGATCTTCCCAGTACGGAAACGCTTTAATGTCCCACGTGCACAGATACTGGAGTGAGGTAGGCATGGGTGACTTGCTGAATTACCACAAGAGACCTAACAATTAGTCCTGGGAGCATCTTATACTCTCCAAAGGTAAGCTGGAACAGTAAAAGAAATTAAGAATCTGCTCCATAGGACTGTATTTATACTTAAGAGTAATCTAAATACTCTTCTTTGAATTTATTCCTTATTAAACAACTTAGAAGTGTAGAAATGCTTTGACTTCTTGAGAGATTACACTTTCATAGGGCCAATGTGATACAAATGTGAATACTATATTTATAAGCAGTACCCAGCTTGCATCTCATAAATCTGTATAAGCAGATGCTACCTGGAAAGTGTTCCAGGGTATTCCCAGTGTAAGGTGTCATGGATTAATATCAACTGCATTCAGTCACAAGCACACCGTGTAGTTAAGGGATCACAAATTCAGTAAGCGACACCTCCACTTTGAGTAAAAAGTTCATATACTGGGAATTTCAATGAAATGTATAAATACTTAATACCCTTCAAATTGTCTTGAACAAATTAACACAGCCTAAGGAATATGTTCAAAATGTTCATTTTCCAGTTATGTTTTTTCCAGTTTCATCCCAGGTAAAAGCAAAAAAAAGGTAAGAATGTCTTTAAAAAGGAAGCTCCTATAATTTGTCTTTTTCTTATTCATCTTCCACAGCATTTCTGTGTGAAAACTAGTGCTTCAGAAGTGTTGTATCACTATGACAAAGCAAATCAAAGAGTTCAAGACACTGTATCCTCTGTAACAGTTACTAACACAGTATTTTAAATGACAGCATCAACAGGGAGCCAGGGTGACTGGCTCAGTTGAGCAGTCAGCTCTTGGTTTTGGCTCAGGTCATGATCTCAGGGTTCTGAGACTGAACTCCACATGGGGCTCCCTGCTCAGCAGCAAGTCTGCTTAAGATTCTTTCCCTATGCCTCTCCCCCACCCCCACGCATGCTCAAAAGCACACTCGCTCTGGAATAAATAAGTCTTTTGAAAAGTTAAGAGTGAGTAAATAACAGCATCAATGCTCACAGACACAGCAAGACTCCCCAGTAGTTCCTAGGCAGAGGGCCTGAGTCACAGGGAGCCGTCAGAGCTGGAGGTGAAAAGTCTCCCAGAGTGAACAGGGCCATGCCCAGTGACAGCAGTAAGCATTTTTTACCCAAACGAGAGACACACTCCTCTTCTTTCCTTATGGATACAGACACCACCACTTATTTCCTGGACAGCTACCTGACGCCTGCCTTTGAAAGAACATAACCATTCACTCCATCTTAATAAAATACAACCGAAATGCAAAACCACAGAGAAAGAAGCTCAAGTTTGCTTTAGCTGCCGGAAGTTTCAGGGATAAAGTTAAAATCTGACATAAACAAGAAACGCCATCAATGTTGAAGAATAACAAGGTGTATCCATTTCTGTGAATCAACACTGACTTTAAGGACCAATCAACTGTGCATCTAAAAAAATCGGGAGAGTTCTTCATGTTTCCTCCTACATTATCTCATATAAAAATTAAACTGTTTAATGCCAGCATGACTATCAAAATCTTGAAACATCACTCTACTTACTTTACATTCTTCATTTTGATAAAGACAGTTTCTTAGAAGCTGCATAGCAATGCTTAACTCTTTAATAAAACCGTCCTCCTGTTTAAACAAAAAGCAGTTTAAAAATGTGAACACAATGGCATATTCCACTTTTTTATATAGAGTCATTCCTTTTCCTCGGGGTCCCATCACAGTGCGGGTATGCTCTCACTGCGCCTGGCCACCCTAACTCTGAGGGGACTGACAAGCTAATGATCTCTGAAAGATGACCGTATCTCAAGAAGCGCATCCGCCACAAAAAAGCTATTTCTGTTCTATCAAGCATGGAGGAACTGAGATACATAATAGGCTCCATGTTTCATCTCAATAAAGTGAAGCAGGTACTGACTGGTTTTCAATCATATCAGGTGTTGGCTGACTTTCTCAATGATGAAGTAAAGAACCTTTGCCTAGAGAAGAAAAAGGAAAAGAGGCAAGAAAAGAAACTGATAAACATGTAACCCCCTGCATCAGTAAAATTATTAAATAAGACTTTTTCTTGGTTTCTTATCAAATGCAATATAAAGTAGTTATTCCACAGGTTGCTGCTATAATGGCTTTAGCTATATACGTATATATGTATACTTATAAATTTATATATACATAACGCATTCATCTTCTCAATATGCCTATATGGCAGATTTTTTTAACAATTATTATTACCATCACTATTACATAAAAACTGTGTTATCTTGAGCTTACATGAGCATGCACTTTGAACATGAGTCCAGTAAACTCAATGCTAGAAGAGATACTCAGAAGGCTCCGCAGGAATAAAGAGAGACTAGGAATACCAGCTCTATGACCACCCACATTCAGAGCAACTCAGTTTCTCAGTTCCCAGTTGTATGACTGTGTTGGCCTTAGTGTTCATGAGATTATCAAATATGACATTCTTAGAACAGTGCCTGCTATATAGAAAAATTCAGTAAGTTATATCTCATTCCTAGTGAATCCATGCTTGCTTTGAGAAAAATATAAACAATTTATCTTGTAAAATACAATACACACTTCAAAATGCTTATAACAAAAACATGTTCTACATAAATCTCATTTTAAGATCTTTAAGTGAAAATTAAGTCTCTCTCTCACACACACACAGACACACACACACACAACCCTAAGCCCAAAGTTGCTAATGCAGAAAAATCCCTTTAATTTCTCTAACTATTCTTCTTTTTTTTTTTTTTCTGTACTTCTCTTCTAAATCAGATACCCAGTTGCACCAAATGCTGATGTCATTTATATGTACAGGAAACTGGAGAGATGGTCTCTATGTCATTCCCTTCATCCATCCAGATGTTTGGAATTCAGAGTTACCTGTTTCTTGAGGGCTGCTTTCCCAGGCCTGAGAGAATCTAGGTTCAGCTGTGCATTAATGTGTTTCATCTGCTCCATGCAGCTGTCTATTAGATCAGCTGAAAGATAAAATCCAAAACAATCAAAAGGATATTCCATTCCCAAATAAGTTGAAATCACATATAACGAAGTCTCCAAAAAAAAATAAATAAATAATCCTTTATATTTCTGACCAACTTCGTTTTGATTATTTCCAGGGAGAAATTAACAAATCAGAGAAAAAGAAAGAGAACTAAAATGTTCAACAATTCCAATGTTTTCAATTTAGTATGATATTCCCAAAATTTACTTTATGGTTGGAGACATGCATAATTCATTTTAATAGAAAATCACAACTGAAATTACTAGACTTGATGTTATTGTTATTCTCTCTAACTCTAAGACCTGTGTTCCCTGATTACAGATGAAAAATCACAATACTCTAGAAGTGAAATTTATGTGAAAATACAAGATCATCTAATACTGTTGTATTACTATCAAAACTATGTGTTTTTTTTTTCCAAGTATGCGATATGTGCCTGTGGTTACTAATATCTAATTGTTATGAAACTGAGTGATGTGTTAATTCTTAAAGTTTCCCCAGTAGGGGCGCTTTGGTGGCTCAGTCTGTTAAGTGTCAGACTTTTGATTTTGGTTCAGGCCATGATCTCAGGGTTGTGGGATCAGCCCTGCAATGGGTTCCATGCTCAGTGTGGAGTCTGCTTATCCCTCTCCCTCTGCTCCCCCACTCATGCTCGCTCTCTCTCAAATAAATTAGTAAAATATTAAAAAAAAAAGCTTCCCTAATATTTATATATTCTCTAGATTAAGAATCATTACTCAAAAAATAATCTACATATATAATCTTTTTATTTTAAAAGTAATACATGTTTACTGCGTTTCTGTATGAGAAAAACTTTTAGTCACTGAGATTTTAAGTTCTTTATATTTTGAATCCAAAGAAAATTAAAAGAAACAAGCAGTAAAATATATGAATTGACAATATGCCATAAAAGTTGATGAGTCATGTGGCTCACCTTTCAAAGCATGTTTCTGAGCTCTTCTACTGACGGCCAAAAGTGACATCAATGCATTTGCAGCAACTCTTTTCAGGACATCCTTGGAGGATCTTCCTTCATAGCACTGCAAAGAACATGTATCAAACCGCCTTGAAGAAAAACTTAATCTGGAGCAAAACCGTTGTGAATAAAAGATGTGGTCTATTTCAAAGGTATTGCTAAGTTTCAACTACTCCATGAAATTCACTGGAACTTGATAAATCATTAAGATGTGAGACTAAGAATGCTCTGTGTGAAAAGGACTGTAGAAGAAACTTACAATGTGGAAAAGAGAAACAGTCATTTTCGAAGGCTCATCATGTAAAGGAAAAACTGTGCACTTACTCAAATTCACCAGGGAATGCACGGTCATGGATGTAAGTTATCAGAAAGGGCCCTCCGAAAACTGCTGAGCAGGAAAACTGCCATCAAATTCCTCCTGTCTTCTTCTTGAGACACATCCCTCCCTCGATGCCCACCCTACATACCCCTACACCTCCGCGGATGTGCTTCTTTCCATCCTGCGTTTCTACAGTGACACTTATCTGTCATGTTATGTACTTTTCAAAAAAAAATTATTCTTTAATTTTGTTGACCTATCTGTGTTTCTACAGTCACATTTATCTGTCATGTTATGTACTTTTCAAAAAAAATATTATTCCTTAATTTTGTTGACCTATCTGCGTTTCTACAGTCACATTTATCTGTCACGTTATGTATTTTTCAAAAAAATATTATTCCTTAATTTTGTTGACTTATGTAAATTTAAAAAATCACTTGTAATTTTGTTTTTTTTTAAGATTTTATTTATTTATTTGACACAGAGAGAGAGATTACAAGTAGGCAGAGAGACAGGGAGAGGAGGAAGCAGGCTCCCTGCTGAGCAGAGAGCCCGATGCGGGCCTCGATCCCAGGACGCTAAGATCATGACCTGAGCCGAAAGCAGAGGCTTTAACCCACTGAGCCACCCAGGCGCCCTCACTTGTAATTTTGAAAACACTAATATTTTGGTATGTTTCTTTTATATATTTGATATTTATAAGTTAAAAAATTTTTTCATTACCAAAAATTTCAAATATCTCTAAGAGTGAAGGAAACAGAACATACTCTCTCTTTTTAAAAAATTTGGGCTGAACTATTTCAAGTAAATACTAGATATCATATAATGTCACATTCCAGTATACATAACCATAAAGCCATTATCGTGCCTAACATATTTAATAATTTATTGGTATCAACCTAATATAGAGTCCAAATTCAGATTTTCTCTTTTGTCTCAAAAATATCTCCTTATGGGTTGGTCTATTGGAATCAGCACCCAATAAAGCCCTCACATCCTATCTGTAGATCTCCTAAATCTAGAGCACTTGCCGTTTTCTCACCTCCCAAACCACCCACCGGGGTTTTTCATTTTGTTCCCTTCATGCTGCTGAGTTGTTGAATAAACCAAATCAGTCATTCTACAGAATGCCCCACATCCTGGGTTTGACTGCTTGCTTCTTTGTGATGATTTGAACTTGTCTTCTCTCTCTGTATTTCTCATTTACCAGGTGCTGTAGTTCTAAAGGCTTGAGTACATTCAGGTGAAATCTTTTGTGATAAGAGTCTCACGTGGATATACACATAAAGTTTAATTACAATTTCAAAGGGTTCATAAATTCCAGGGTAAGAACTGGAAGTTCCTCATATGATTTCTAAATATTAGATATAACTCACATTCATAATTTTTCCTTCGACCAGTAATTTTCAATGATCCAGTTTTATAATATCATATTAAAATTAAGCTCAAAATGATACAATTTTACATAAAATATAGTATAGCGTACAGATGCAACTTCACTATTCCTGATTAGCCTATACNGCGGGGGGGGGGGGCGGGGGGGGGGGGGGGGGTGGTGAGGCTTTCAATCCCACCACCAGGGGGAGTGTGATTCCATCCTAAAAACCTCACTTAGGCTGCTGCTTCTAACCAGGCAGTTCCCTGTTTGGCCAATGAGTTAGATATTAAATGCCCAGACCCAGGGATACTTGATAAAGATCATGCTACTGTGACCTTGAAGAAGGTGGAGAAAAAGGCAGAAAATTATTTAGGATAATGAATATGTTTGGAGTATAATCATTATAGTTAATTATGAGCATCCTAATTTGCCTATAAAGTTAATCTTCACCACTAATAAGAAAACTGGTCTCCTAAACATACCCTTATTGAACCTGCATGCATTAATGTTTTGAGGAAAACCAAAATGATCTCACCGAAATATATTACTCATCCAATCCCTGTAGCAATGAGGGAGAAAAAAGAGGTAAGAATTCTAGGGAAACAGTTATGCACATAAGTGTGTCTCTTTTATTCCCTCATGAAATCTCACTGAAATGACGGAAATGGCAATAAACACCCAGAGAGACAGACGCACACACTCACTCACTCACACACGTCTGAAACTAGAAACAGATGGATGAATAGCAAATGCAGTAGCAGGCTTCAGAAGGCAGAATACCACCCAGACCCATACAATGAATCGCCAACAACTGAGGAAACTTAGCACCAGGTATCCCTGGAAGTGAGAACGAAAGAGGATTATTTGAAAAATCTCTGAAAACCAGTTCAGTGACCAGAGTTCGCCCATGACCCACCAATCTCTGCACAGCCAAGCCACTCCTCCTCCTCAACCCTTTCAAGAAACTGGAGATTTAGTCTCTGGAGAAGATGAACTAAAATTGTTCTAAACTGGCAAAGACCAGGCATATTTGCAGTTGAGGGTATTACACTGAAAACAGGGACGATTAAGTGAAATTTGCAAATTGATTTCTAAGACCCCTGCTCTCTTCCTCCTACTTTGTGGCAAAATACTTGGCAGTTGGGTTTTCACCTCCAGGCAGGAGATTAGAAGATTCTTCTCTCCGGAATTTGACAAGCTCAAGGCAGGCCACAAAGGACGGTGGCCAAACGCCCTCACACCACATAGCTTGCAGCTGACAGGCTCCACTCTGATGCCCAGGGCTTCCAGTCCACTGCCAGTCTCCCAGTTTCAAATGCGGCAGACCAACAAGATTACCATATACGTGAGGAAAGGCCCTAACCAGAAAACAGAAACCAAAATAAAGAGTCGAAAAGAAGAAAAGAGAAATTATGTACGAAGAAAACTTAGTAAGAGTTCCAAAAATACAGAACACACAGAGTAGAGGGGATATCAGTTAAGTGAAGGAGGAGTTCAGATGGAAAGAACCCTCACAAGGGGCACCTGTGTATAGTCAGTTGCGCTTTTCGACTCTTGGCCTTGGCTCAGGTTGTGATCTAAAGGTCATGAGATCAAGCCCCACGTCAGGCTCCACACTCAGTGCAGAGAATGTCTCCCTCTCCCTCTGGCCCTTCCACTCTCTCTCCCTCTCTAAAATAAACAAATAAATCTTTAAAAGAAAAAAAAGAAGAAGAAGAAGAACCCAGCACAATGGATTAAACAGATCCCACCTAGAAACTTCATCTGGAAAACATAGAATGCTGCAGGCAGAAAAAAATTCTTAAAACTCCCAGGGGAGAGAAACAAGAAATCATAATGGCTTCAGATTTTTCCACAGTATCATGAGAAGTTAAAGGGAAGAGACAAGGCCTTCTCAATTCTGAAGTGAGTGACTTTTAATCTAGAATCCTCACTGGACTAAACTATAAATTTAACGTAATGGTAGAAAAAGACTGTCTAGATCTCAAAAAAGCCTCTTAGGCACCATTACTCTGGAAGGTACCAGACAACAGACTCCACCTAAAGGAAGGTGGGAACCAGGAAAGGAGAACATGGGAGACAGGAGATCGCAGGAAACAGCAGAGAGGGAAAGGAATTCCCCAGGAGGGTGAATGGAGGTCCCGGGATCACACTGGGCACCATGCGGGTCGGAAGGGACTGGGAGGGACTTCTTCCAGAACACAAAGCTGACGTAAGTTCTGACGTGTCTGAATATACTGAGAAGCTGACATAAGTTCTGACATGTCTGAATATACTGAGAGGACATTCAATTGCTGGCAAAGAGCATGGAGCTTATCGGTGATAACAGAAAACTCAGAAAATTTAAAAATAAAACAATAATTTTCTCTAAGGAAAAAGGAAGCTGTGAAGGTCAACTGTGTGCAGCACTTTCACAGACTGACCACCACATGCTGCCTTTCTAGCCACCATGAAGATACAGGATAGCAGGGAAAGGAAAAGGGAAAGGAGAAGGTGGTTGGGGCCCGGAAAGGAACTCAAGTCTCATGCTCCAAAGCAGGCAGTCAACAGATAACGTTTAAAATAGAATAACCAATTGTGCTATGGTGAATGCTGTGAAAGGTGTAAGCCTGATGATTCACAGACCTGTACCCCTGGGGCAAATAAATAAATAAAAATAAAACAGAATAACCAAGAGAGAGCAATACAAGCATGTTAAGAGACATGGCAGGGAAACATAAAACAATCAACTAAAAGACATAGGAGTAGTTGCCTCCAAGAAGAGGGAAATGAAGGAAAAAGACAGAAGTCTTCTACTTTGGATACAGAACTTATAAACCTATTTGGCACTCTAAAATGCATACACAGAAAAACTGAAATGAAAGCCAAAAACGAAAAACAAACAAAAAAGAAATAAACAGGATCAACTTCTAGTAAACCTACATACTTTTCAACATATACTGAAGGTCAGAATAGAGGATTTAATTTCTACCATTTTCCATGCAGCACTTACTCCAGCCTGAAGTCCTTCTGAGCATCTGTGCACAGAGCAGGAGCATGTGGCTCAAAGTGTGAGAAGCCCAGGAGGCAAGCAGGCAGAGGCTAAGATTCCATGTCGGATAGTTGAAGTGACAGACAACTAGCTACTGGATGATGAAGACACACAAAAGAGGAAAAATAAATCAAGAGGATACAGAGCGAGAAATAGCACGTCTTTTCAACAACCATAGGAAGAAAGAAATTCAGGACTCGGGGCGCCTGGGTGGTTCAGTGGGTTAAGTCTGTGCCTTCGGCTCAGGTCATGATCTCAGGGTCCTGGGATCGAGCCCCGCATCGGGGTCTCTGCTCAGCAGGGAGCCTGCTTCCCCTTCTCCCTCTGCCTGCCTCTCTGCCTACTTGTGATCTCTCTCTCTGTCAAATAAATAAATAAAATCTTTAAAAAAAAAATTCAGGACTCAATGTAATTCATTTAAATTTTATGCTCTTTTAAAATCTAATTCCTTCTAAACATTAAGTGATGTAGGTATTCCAGGTCAAGATTCTGCTTTCTTTCCAAAAGGCACTGATAGAAAGAATGGGGGTTTTTAATTATAGTGAACATTGATTATCTCAAATAGATAAGCCTTTCCTTTCCAACAGATTTACTCTTGAACTTCACCATTCACTAAACACTCATGCAAAATCTATCTTCTAAAATGTAAAATGAGTTTGTTTCCCTCCATTACTATCCTTAGATATCAGACCAAATACAAGGAGCAAAATTAATTCAACATCTCAATTATGAGCAAAATCTATTACGTGTATGTCTCTGCAGATGGATCATATTGAGTATCTCACTAGGGAAGGCAAAATCTCTATTAAGTCAAATGTGTTCAATACGTTATGGTCAACAGATAATATGGTCTCTATGGCCAAAAATATACATCACAGGATATAATATGTCAAAAGACAGAATAGTTTCTAAGAGAATATTCAAATCCTCAAACCTCCTCAAAATGGAATTATGAAAAAATAAACTTGCACATAATTTAAGACATAAACACCAAATGCCAACTTTCAATATGTATTCCCTGTGGGAGAGTACAGTAAAGCAGCCATTCAAAAGAGTCTCTGCCAAGACCTTTTAATTGAAGTTACAATGTAACAATCTATTAGGCGGATGGAGTTTTAAAGCCAGCTTATACAAACTTAATACAATCCTCTCACTTTGCATTGGCATTTTAAGAACTGAATTCCAAGAGGTTAAGTGATATGCTCAGGGTCACACATCTAATATTTTTGAGTAAGGTTTTACAGAGAATTGAAATATACCTCTGAAGGTCATCAATTTTAGTATACTATTTCTTCTGACCATTTAAAGACTACAGTTTCCTTTTTCTTTGTATGAAACCTGGCACAAAACACAGCCTACATGCACGTATAGTAAGAAACATATGTAATTTATTATTATGTGTTCCTGGCTCATGTATTTGAATAACATTTTAAGTCACATATCATCTTTATATAGGGCAAAGAAAATACAGCATTTGTAGTTTAATAAAGCTCATTAACAAATGTCCCATCTCACGTGAGGCATACGTTTCCTCATAAGTATGTCACAGGGACACTTCCTTTCTTTACTTTGTCTTACACTTGCTTGTGCCCTTCTAACGAATGTCAGTATTTATATTCTACTGTTTACGTGAACAAGAAGAGTATGATTTATTAGGAAAAACAGTTTATGTAATTGGTTAAAGTATCCACATCCACACAGAATACTTTACCTCTTTTACAATTTGGAGGAAATGGAGAGGAAAATTGGCTAGTCATTAGGAAAAATCACTGAGGTACCCTGTGGCTCCAGGATACCTCATTTTCGTTGGCCAAGAAAGTAACAGCAAGAGTATAAATGATAAATTTTACAATGAATATTATAAAATATTAAGGAAAAATAAGGGGCAAGGTAAATTTAAAAAATTCCTGTGGCACGGAATTTTTCCTATGTACGTTTATTTTAATCTGGTGCATCAACCAACAGGGACTCCTATTTATCACAAGCCTAATCATGATTCCTTGAAACAGCACAATGAACAAGCAAGAGTAAACAGCTAGGAAATAAAACAGCTTTGGTTTGGCCTGGCTGGAGGTCTTTAAATTTCACCTCGTCCAGGACAGGCTGCAGAACCCATGGTCATGGCTGTGGCCAAGACTCCCAGAGCTACTGGGCATTCCTGGTCTGGGCAGGGGAGAGGGGCAGGTGTACTCCCCTCACGGACGGCAAGAAAAGGATACGGGACTCCAGAAAATACTTACATTCCCTAAAGCGGAAAGTATGTCAGTACCAGCGGTAAGAGCGAAGGCCCCTTCCGTGGGGAAAAGAGCTCCACTAAAGTCAAAGTTAGGAGATCAATAATGCTTCTGAATTGGGGGAAGACCACTGTAAAGGTGTCAATTTGAGTTTCCTCTTACGATATTCTTTAAAGTGCAAAATCAGATTCGGTTAATCAAATTAAGCCTGTTGTTCTGATGGGGAATGAGATAATTGGGACACTATCCAGCTTTGGTTTTAAGCTAAGAAGAGCTGAGTGGAGTGAGGGAGGCTGTGGCCTCCCAAGAGTAAGTGACTTGGAGCAATGCTGTGAGGACCTTTTCCCCCTAGAGTTTCAGCTTCTGAAGGAGCTGCTGGAGACAGGAAAAAATGTCGGAGGACCCTTTATCAGTCTCCTTATCTGTGCTCTGAAACTGTAGTCTGTTGGGCAAAGGAGAGGGAGACAAAAGTCCCCCAAGAGCACGGAGCCCCACCTTCAGTGGGGGGGTTCCAGCTAGACCAGGGGCCATCCTTGCCTCTTGCAGCCTTGTCTGCTTTCCAACCTGACGGGAGCCGCTGCACACAACACCCAAGTGGTCATGCCGGCAACATCTGTACAGCCATAACTCCCACAGGCAGAAAAGGGGCAAAAAGCCCCAAATTCAAAGCAGTAAAGAGAAAGCAACAAATCGGCAAACTGGAATAACCTGTCTTGATAAAATGTGGTTGGCTGACGGGAATGGAAGCAAATCCGTCAAGACACAAGGCTACTTCTTTTCCACCTTTCGGCAAGAAGATAAAAATCATAAAACTGTATGATTATTAAAAAGGGAGATTCTTAATATTGAAAAATCTAGCAAATTTCCTATTTGTAAAAACCATTACACAACTTAGGAAACACTTGGAGGTTTTTTTGTTAATCTATTTATAAAATCATACTTTAGTGATTTTAGAATGTTTTCCGATGAACAAAATTCTTGGTTCATATTTTAGGACTGCAAAAAGTAAGTTTATAAGATAAGCTTATAAGGCAGCATGGTTTAGAAAGGGGGCATTTTCCCATAAATGTACCATCTAAGTCTGCCTACCTCTATAGACAAACCACCTTAAACACGTGTAATTCACTTACATAAATCAAATGTCATTTAGATGAATATATGTTCAGAGACGTAGACATGTCTTTAAAATGGCAGGACATTATGAATTATACCTGCATTCCTGAAATATGACCATTTTGGTCATGACATAGTACGCTATATTTTGGTAAACTGCTGGATTTAGGTTTCTAATATTTCATTTTGAATTTTTATATCATATTCATTAAAAGAAACTAGTCA
This sequence comes from Ailurus styani, assembly GCA_002007465.1. Lineage (NCBI taxonomy): Eukaryota > Metazoa > Chordata > Mammalia > Carnivora > Ailuridae > Ailurus > Ailurus styani. Next base: position 1,243,900 of record LNAC01000072.1, on the reverse strand, counting down.
ACATCAGAGGACCAGGACTGGAGAGCAGATGGTTAATTATATGCTTTTGTTTCACTTAAATGGTCATAATGAACATCAATTACTTTTTAATTCAAATGACTGAAAAATTTTTTTACAAGGCCAAAACTCAAAGTTGGTTTATTTAAATACTGAACAAAGTTTTGGAAAGGTCAAGAATCACATACCTGAAGAATTACTTCATTAAGTCGTTCTAGAGATTTCTGATTTTCCTGAGTTTTATCAAGAAGTGAAGCCACTGACGGACTATGGCATACGTTTGCTTTATCCTTATCTTGGAGATGCCTTTTTGCTTCCTCAGTCAAGAGAACAGAAAGGAACTGCAGGCTGGCAGTAGATAACATAGGGCATGTGGTACACAAACCCACACAGGTGCACAACACATCTGAGAGAGAGAATACTTTCTATGTAAATGTTTGAAAACGTCTTCAAAATTAAAGAAGTGAATCAGATCGATCTGAGTAATTAAGTTTACAGCCTTTTTATTTCTAATGAAGTAAAGCTATCAATACTTGTAAGTATCACAAGAATAACTCTAGAGCTTAAAAGTAATTTAAACAGTCATTATTAAGACAACAGAATCAAGGAATTGATTTAATTCTCATTTCATTATTTTTTATATGGATTCTTTTTGGTATGAAAGTGTGTGTGTGTGTCTGTGTGTGTGTACAAATGCACATACACACAGTATTTGCTAAGACCCAAAATAAGAGGATTATATATAGATTAGTACTGATCCTTCTGGGATCTTTAGGGATCCACCAAGTCTCTGGAGTTTTTAACTTCTCAATTTTTATTTCGGTGCTTACCTAAACAAAATTTCATGTAAATGTACTCTGAATTATTTAGATCACCACCGTATAAATTGTGTTTCTGTTTTCAAACCAATTGATGCCAAATAGTACTTACAAAAGTTAGTATGCAGTGTTGGCATGGTGCAGAAAAAAACCTTCCATAGTAGTTCAGAATACAGAACAAGAGTGGTTATGCACAAATTTGCAAACATAACACAGATTAGAAATAGGCAAGCCAAATCAAAAGAATCTACACTGAATCAGTCATTATTAATTTCCTATTATGATCACTGATTTCATCAAAAAAAATCTGATACATTATATTAATTTTATTAATTTGAGTAACACTGGCTTATAATTTTATGTTTTACTTTTATATCATTTGGAATTTATACTTGTATAAGAATTATAACCATAAGCATTTTTACCTAGATTCAGGCTAAAAGAAATTCTTACTTTCTTTTTTTTTTTTTTAAGATTTTATTTATTTATTTGACACAGAGAGAGAGAGAGGTTACAAGTAGGCAGAGAGGCAGGCAGAGTGACAGGGAGAGGAGGAAGCAGGCTCCCTGCTGAGCAGAGAGCCCGATGCGGGCCTCGATCCCAGGACGCTGAGATCATGACCTGAGCCGAAAGCAGAGGCTTTAACCCACTGAGCCACCCAGGCGCCCGAAATTCTTACTTTCTTAAGCAACAAAAGAAAAATTATGTACTGAGAGTGGTGTTTCATGAGAATTATGCTCATTTAAATGATGTCTAAATATGACTCAGGTCTGAGAAAAGACTGTTACAGATAACACAAGTTATAAAGTGATCATAAGATGTTTTAAGTATGCGCATATGGAATGGAAACTAAAAACAAATAAAAAACTCCATGACAAGGAACAGCAACAATCATTAGTTATATTTTCATAAACATTACTATTATCAAAGCTAGCTGTTTATGTAGTAACTTAGTTTTGATTAGCACCACAGTATATAAACTGTGTGTACGTTTTGTAGAAAGATTCCGAATTTACTGTGTCCTTATTTTATCTCTAGGGAAAGTGTCAGGTAAACAGGCTTAAAGCAGGGGCCAGCAAACTTCTTCTGCAAAGGGTCAGAGAGGAAATGAGTATTTTACCCTTGACAGGTCACAGGCCATCATCAGAGCTATTCAACTCTACCACTGTAGCAGGAAAGCAGCCTTAGGCAACATGTAAATGAGTAAGGGTGGCCACCTTCCACACAATCTTATTGACCAAAACAAGCAGCAGGCCACATGTGACCACTTGGCTTAGGTGTCTCACGTGAGTAGTACCTTGCTTTATGTTAGCAGTGACTCAGATGGTAAACTACATTTCCCCACCGTGGATTTAAGAGAATCTTGATTACATAATCTCTTTCAGTTTTTAACAAAATAATGATTTCTAAATGGATTTAATGATTTCTAATGATTTCTATTCCTGTTAGGTAAACTCAGAGCTCCTATCTTCAGATAACAATTTTGCTTCTTACTGAACATGTATTTCCCCGTAACATGTACTTCGACACTACCACTCTGGTTACAAAATATATCATCCAAGTCTATAGAATGACCAAATGATAAAGTAAAGTGTGAAAAAAATAAGTTGACTGAATTAGTGGTAAACTTGGAAGCTTAAAAGAACTCAATTTTGAATACATTCAAACGAGTCATTTTTAAAAAGTAACATAAATGTTATTTACATGGATTTATGTTTAAAAGTCTTCTTGNCACAGCCTTTTCTTAGCTCTGTAGTCAGGGATGAGTTAGTTACTAAAACTCCTCCCTAGGGCGCCTGGGTGGCTCAGTGGGTTAAAGCCTCTGCTTTCGGCTCAGGTCATGATCTCAGCGTCCTGGGATCGAGGCCCGCATCGGGCTCTCTGCTCAGCGGGGAGCCTGCTTCCTCCTCTCCCTGTCTCTCTGCCTGCCTCTCTGCCTACTTGTAATCTCTCTCTGTGTCAAATAAATAAATAAAATCTTCAAAAAAAAAAAAGTCTTCTTGCTATGCTAAAATTTAAGAGACTTTATGCAAAATTAATAGTCATTTTTAAAAATTGGTTTATCCTAGTTCATTATATGGAAAACATCTTATAAAAATAATTTACTATACGACACATTTAGCATTTCTGTACTATAAGAAAATCCTTGTCTTGACACAAGACACTGTTATCATATATACAGAATTTTAGGTGCAGGTTTAACGACTTACAGTGCATATATGTCAGGAAGGAGACTGGTTTCTATGCCAACACATGAAAATCTTTCTCACTGTTTTATAATCATGTCATATCACATGTCTCTTCATAATACCACAGGATTTTCTTAACTTGTTTATAGTTTTTTGAATTGGGTTTCAACTTTTCAAAAATGTATTTTTGAGGTTCCTCAAGAGCGCTACAAATTTCTCAAAGTAAATACCTGGTTTCTCTTTCAAATGCCATGGCATAATTACTTAATTTTAAGAAAAAAAATGTAAAAATTGTAAATAATGATTATCTTAATTTTCATTAGCAGAAAGGCCTGCAGCCTAGTGAGAGTATCTTCTTACCGATCACCGCTGTCCAGTGCTTGGCCAGACCCATTGTAATAGACGGGAGGGAGGCAACAGCAGCTTTCCTCAGGAGTGTGGCCAGAAGATTAAATAAATGTGTCCATGTGTGATAAAAAGCCGATATCAACTCTACATCTATAAAAATCAATGAAAACCTTTTAAGTTATTACCACAAAGAGTGAAAAATACAAAGTTCACCAGATACTTCATTACACTTAAGAGGCATGCACCTGTTAGATGAAGACAAATGTAATTCAGCATGATCCAAAATTTATTTTAATTAACTTCTTCACTGCTTCTTAAAGATCTCTCTCATCTACCCCCTACATAAAGACAAATATACACTCCCGCAACTTCCTCTCATTAACACATATTCAATAACAATTCAGAAGTATGACAAACTGAATATTAAGTCATAACCTAGGAAACACACATTGTGCATACTGTAAAAGCGTGGCACTGTTTGTGCTACTTTTATAAAGTAAAGTTTCTCCTGTTGTCTTTATCCCTTTTGTGCAGGGGTGAAAGAAGAAAGCACAATGTGCCAATGTCATGGCAGAAAAGAAAAGAGAATTTCTTTGAACAACCAAGAGTACTGCCCCTCAATGAAAACATGACACAAGAGAGGATTCTGCACCTTTGCCTATGGCTGAGAAAACAGCAATGAACCTTCTATCGTAAGGATGTGGCACATGGAGGCTAGAGAGAACTAGCACTCTTAGGACTGACTTCTCTGACCCTGCTACCAGTAGTAACTGCCAGCTTTTGCAAACTAAGGGCTTCCATTTCAGGGTTCTTTTGGAAATGGCATATTACGGGAGTTCGGATTATAGCAATCCTGGGTGTGTGTCTCAACCTTTTTGTCATTCTCAGCTCTATAAGGAGTCTTTTCAGACATACGTTTCCTCTTCATCATCTCCATGAAATTTTAATTCCATAGATTCTCTATATCTGTTATGTACTATCAGTATATCTGTACTTTATGCATAAAAAGAATTAGGTATAAAGCTTACTGATTTTATTCAAGATAGCCAAATAGAATATTTAAAAGTTAAAATTAAACATTGAAAAGCAATTAGCATTTAACTTAACTTTATAACGACTTTTGCTAAATAGCTTTCAATGTAATTTACTTGCCCCTATAAAATGTATCGAATTACATACAAAAGTTTGCAAATCATATAAATACATACTAGAGAGAGAATCAATATTTTATAAGATCATTCATAGCTATTTTTCCAGAAATTTTTAAAACTCGTTTCTTAAAAAAATTTTACTGAACTTTTACCCTTTGCTAGATATGAGAAAATGACTTCTAACTTAACCAGCTGGTAGATATACATTCAAATATTGGTGACAATTTTTATTTTACTTTCAGCAGTTGACATAATTAATGATGGGCCAATTAACTTACATAATAATAAAACACATACTATTTTTATTTAATTCTCATAGCCCAAGTCACACACAAAAGCAAGAGAATCAATTAAAAAAAAATCCACAAGTCAGCCAATGACAATAAAGACATGATATAACCCTGGGTTATCTGGCCATATGACTTGGCTCTCTCTTGCCATATGAATTTGGGATCAAGTGTTGCATCAAAAGTTCTCCAGTCATAACCTCTATGCACTATAGTTTTCAGCAATGATACTGTGTATTTCCTGTTTCTCTTCTAGGAGCTCAATATCAGTGCTTCCCAAGTGATAACCAAGAAACCCAACAAGAGAAATTAAACACTAAGGAATAAGATCTTATTGGGTAGAACTGAGCTCTGAAGGGCCACAAACCATTGTAATAGCTAAGATTTTTCCCCTACCCCTTCCCCCCAAGATTCAACTTTTGCTTCTTGAGGAGTAATATCACCCTCATAGAGAATGTATGGTCTATCCTGATTTGCTTAGTTAGGACATCACTATCACTTGTAAAATTTCAAAGTAAGGAATTACTATTGTTCTAGGACCAGGATATTTTAACACTAATGAGACATCAAGGACTAAATTTGCTGGCATCATAAAACATTTCATTTACCTAAAACCAAGCAAATCCATAAAATTCAAAAGACTAAGTAATAATGAACAGGCAAAGAGCCATTTAGCAATAACCAAATTACCAATTACTTCATCACAAAAAAAATCTTCTAATTATTATATTTTAATTGTTAAAGATCCTATATTGTTTTAATGTTCTGTTTAGTACTAAATGCAAAATTTTCATCAGAGTGTATTTTTCAATAATTTAGGACTTTATCAAAATGTTTCATATTATATGCTGCACTTACTTATACTTATTATTGCAAATAAGCTATTAGTAGGTTATGTGGCTATATCCATAGCTTATAAGAATAATTACTACCTGAAATTCACTGTACTTGCTAATATTACATACAAACTTTGCCCTCATTTAAACTGACAGCACAGGGGATAGGCCCTTCACTATACTACATATTTGTCTCAAATGGTCTCCTGGAACCACTTAAAAAAAGATCCAAACCATAAAACACATTATAAAAGCCTTCCAAAATATTGGCAAAGCACAACATAAAATTTAACCTTGAAGTGAGTATCTGGTGCAGAGATAAGACTTTTTCCTCAATATTATTTGCTTCTGTCCTAAATCCAAAAAAATAAAGCTTACCTAACACATCTTTGATGCATATGGTGAGGACCCCAACGGTGTTTGTGATAAGAGGTTTCAGAAGCTCATCCTGAATCACAAGGTCGGGATCTACCAGTAAACACGACTGCAGAAGCCTGGACAAAGAGGACAGGTATTCTAGGAGAAAGGATACCTATTTGAAAAAAGAGATAAAAGAAAACAAAACGTACTATGTGAAAAGCTAGTGCAGTGATATTTCAGCTTTCTATGCATTATGAGTCACTTTCTTTGTAATATAAGTTAATAAAAAATATTAATCATAATTTTAAAGAGTATTATTTTCCTCATATTATAAACATGCCATTAATGACCACATTAACACTGTCAAGTACATTATACTGTCAAGTATAATAATAATCAAACAAACCAGTATTTTCCAAAGTCCAATTTCAAATTCCATTTAGAGAAAGAAAGCCTTTACAGTTTTTAAGGAGCTAAACTGTGGAATCAATATTCTGGAAGTAGAAAGGGGCATTCCTAAGCCATATATTGTACAATTTTATAAAGAAAGAAAGATTACAAAATACCCCTCAACACATCTCCTATCAGGTAAAATGCCAAGTTTGTAACATTTAATTTCCTTATTGCTATGAAGTCTTCTTCGACACCTTTGAACTCTACAGTACTGATTGCAGTTACAGCAAGTCTGACTCTGATGTGTGAAGTATTACCACAAAGAGATAAGCCATGGAAGGTGAGAGCCAACGAGAAGCATCCGAGAGAGAAGCACGGAGTCACTGAAGCCTCTCACAAGCCCACGCGCTCCGCCCAGCCACACTCCCGCTTCCTCAGAGTCTCCACTCTCAGCTCAGACCTCGCCCTCCTGACGCCTCTTCTGACCACCCTGACAAAACATAGCACTCTCTCCCTCTGCTACACACCCTTTCGCCCGCCCTCGTTTTTCCCATACCATTTGTCACGAGCTGATAAAACACTTCACATTTTATTTACTGCTTACTGTCTGTCTTCTGCACCGAGGACAGAATTCATGTGGGCAGGCGTTTGTGTTTGCTTTGTTCACACATCTCTCACTGGCATCTAGAACACAATCTGACAGAGAAGAGGTTCCAGAACTTTTCTGGAATGAATGAGTAATCTTGTGTGAGGACAAACAGCCAAGAAGCAGTGAGCCTACAGAAGATCAGGTGATGAAGTCAGTAAGAGTGTGAGCTCCGGAACCAACCTCCATGAGCTGGAATCGTGGCTCTGCCCCTTTCTTTGTGAGCAACCCTGGACATTTTCAGTGATTTACTTTTAAAATGAAGCCACTAATGATACTTCATGGGACTCTTGTGAGGACTCCATACATTAGTACAAACAAGCACTCCGTCGATGTGTGCTACTGTTGTTACTCATTCATTCCACAAGTACTAAATGAACACCTTCCATAGGACAGGCACCGCGCTCAGCATCCAGAATATAACCAATGCGTAAGAACAGGCAAAGCCCTGCCTTCATGGAGCTCACTGCCTCATCTCCCCCTCACAGACTGACTCTAACCACTCTGGCCTCCTTGATAGTTCTTAGATAGACCAAACATATCCCAATCTCAGGGGTCCTGCAGTGCCCCCAGGCCTAGCTTCCTCACATACTTCAGGTTACACGTTCCTGTCTGAAAGAACCTCCCTGACCACCCTAAGTGGAGAAGCCCTACCCTCCCAGCCCTGACGTCATTCCCTGTCTCCTGTTTCAGTTTTCTTCTCAGATGTCTAGCATCAGTGGGTATGTATGGATTTGCTCATGATCTGCTCTCTAGACTTAAGGGGAAGAGTATTTTTTTGCACAGACAAGATCCTGGTACATGGTAGGCCCTCAATAAAAATTTGTTGGATGGATAGTGAAATGGAGGAGATAGCCTTAGGCAAATAAACACACTCAAAAGTGAAAACACGGGTGCCTGGGTGGCTCAGTAGGTTAAAGCCTCTGCCTTCGGCTCAGGTCATGATCTCAGGGACCTGGGATCGAGCCCCACATCGGGCTCTCTGCTCAGCAGGGAGCCTGCTTCCTCCTCTCTCTCTGCCTGCCTCTCTGCCTATTTGTGATCTCTCTCTCTCTCTGTCAAATAAATAAATTAAAAAAAAAAATGAAAACACTGCAGAGGGACAAGTGTTTTGAAGATGATGCACACTGTGTTACCCAACCTTGTAAAAGGTGTCTGCCCTATTCAGAAACCTCAAAGACAGCACCACACAGCAAGAGACACTGATCTCATACACCTTTAATCATCACACAAAATAAATCTTGCAGCCCTTCTCAAAATCTGATTTGAGGTAACAGTTCTATTAGCAACAACTACATAAGGAATTGTTAAGCATATTTTACATAAAGATGCTAGCTACAAGCAAGAACTTAAAAATAATAAATATCTGTAAAGGAACAAAAATAAATTTATTTTTTGGGATGCTTGGGTAGCTCAGTTGGTTGGGCGGCTGCCTTCAGCTCAGGTCATGATCCCAGGATCCTGGAATCAAGTCCTGTATCAGGCTCCTGGCTTGGCAGGGAGTCTGCTTCTGCCTCTGTCTCTGCCTCTGCCTACCACTCTGCCTGCTTGTGATCTGATCTCTCTCTCTCTCTCTGACAAATAAATAATTTTTTAAAAATCTTCAAAAATAAATAATTTTTTATTAGATTGGGTTTTGAAAATACAGAGAATTTAGTCACTATGTATTTTAACTTATAAATGTAAGTTATAGTTTAAAGTACAAACTATGTATATATACTTCGGTTTAGGTGAAAATGATAGAGATAGTCTAAAAATCACAGAATGGGAAGGTGGTCTATACAACGTCCCCTTTTGTTAATATGGTGCTCAAAGATATCCAGATCTGTGGATAAACATTTATAGCTGGTTAATAATGAAATCAGGAAGAGACTCTAGATCTTTAAACCCCGCTGCTTTATTTCACCGTGCAAAGATGTCTCAGATTAAAATGTTAAGTAACCTATTTCAAATAACCTCCTGATACCATGTATATCCTGAAAAATTTCCACCCCTCTCGAACGGTTAGTATTTTCTTGGCAGAATTTATGTTTCTGGCACCTGAAGCAAAGAAATGTGCAAACAGACATGAGGCAAGAGGGAGGCGTAACACGTACCTGAGCCTGAGTGTGTTCGACTGGAGGTGACAAAGGCAGTGGAGCCTTAAGCTCCCGGACACAGCTCTCCAGGTGGGTGGCATCTGCAACACTGCAAAGAACAGAACAAGAAAACCCTCCAAGGTGAGTAGTATGCTGCTTACTAAGAATTAATAAGTCAGTTTTTGAAGTTTGAATATAACCTTAAATAGAATTTAAGAACAGAGAACAAACCGATGGTTGCCAGAGGGAACGTGGGTGGGGGCGTTGGGCAAAATGGGTGAAGGGGAGCGGGAGATTCAGGCCTCCAGTTACGGAATGAGTAGGTCAAGGGGATAAAAGGCCCAGTGTAAGGAATACAGTCAATGATACTGTAATGGCGATGTAACGGGACAGCTGGTAACTATGCTGTGGTGAACACAGTGTAACACGTAAATCTGTCGCATGATTAAGATGCACACCTGAAAGGACTGTGACATTGTGTGTCAACTATACTCAAATAGGAAGTAAAAACAAAAAAAGAGAAAAGATTTTCAAAAAACAATAAATATATAAAAAGGCAGCCTATAATACTTTAGAACACAGGAAAAGATTTTATCCAATAAACATGGGAAGCAAAAAAATATCTAATGAAAAGCAGAATAAAATATAATGAAGCTCTTTTAGAAGGAAAGCAAACAAGAAAAAAACCTTGGTGGTTAGTTTCCCCTTTAAAATAGGAAAAATACTTACTAGGAAATAAGTTCTGATTTAGAAAGTAAAAAACAAAGTAATGCAAAACAAACAGGAAAATTGTTTTAAGTCAGGAATAAAGAACAGGTACAGAATATGACAAGTCTGCCATCAAAGATCCTTTAATAGCTCTGCGGCCTCAATTTCACAGCAGACTCCTAGCTAACCCTTGAGGAGCCAGAGGATTCCTACCAGCTCCATTTTGATCATTCTCAAGGCAGGAAAACATCCATGAGAAAAAGTCAATCGACCAGTGGGTTCCTTTCCAACTCTCGTAGGTCCCACAGTATAAAGATGACAAAGTAGGGCGCCTGGGTGGCTCAGTGGGTTGAAGCCGTTGCCTTTGGCTCAGGTCATGATCTCAGGGTCCTGGAATCAAGGCCCACATCGGGCTCTCTGCTCAGCAGGGAGCCTGCTTCTCCCTCTCTCTCTGCCTGCCTCTCTGCCTACTTGTGATCTCTCTCTCTCTCTCTCTCTCTCTCTCTCTCTGTGTGTCAAATAAATAAAATCTTTTAAAATAATAATAATAAAGATGACAAGTATGAACAAACTCACACCCCACGGCTTATTATAAATGGTAAATGAGTAATGAAAAGTGAGCTGAAAGGGATACTTCTTTCTTTTTAGAGTCTTTTAATATCCCAACAAGGAAAAGAAAGCACTGTATTTCAGATGGCGAATGTTCACAGGCAGAGGAATGCAAATGACTAAGTGGTCAACAGGTGGAGGTATACTGGCTATAATAATCTGGTTGTGGGAAGAAAGAAAAGGAACAGTTACTACAAAGAGAGTGTCCTAGACATCAGCACTAAATCCTCACACTAACCTCATTAAACAGATGTCATTAATGACACCGCAGAGATTAAAATAATTTTCCCAAGACTATACTGGTAGGGAGTAAATGAATTAATCAGATCTTAAGTCAGGCTGATTGAGGATCTACAGCCTTTCTTACTATACCATATAACCTATATGATCACCCAGAGGTCATGCCATAAGCTCACTAGTATTAGCTAAATGAAGAACAAAATCATGATTTCCTAAATTTTTTCAGAGTACTTCCTAATGACCCTGATCATGAAGGACAAGGAAAGACTGAGAAGCTTTCACATAAGGGAGGAAATAAATAAATTTGACAACTGAATGCAATGTGGGATTCTTAGTTGGGTTCTACAACAGAAGAAAAGGATATTAACGGAAAATTGTTGGGATTCAAGTATCACATGTAGTTTGGTTAAAGCATTATGCCAGTACTGATTTCCTGGTTTTGAGCACTGGACTATGTCTATGTCATATGGTAACATTAGGGAAAGCTGGCTGAAGGGTACACAGGAATTCTTTAGACTATTTTTACAAATTTTCTCTAAGTATAAATTATTTCAAATGAAAAGTGTTAACCAAAAAAAAAAAAAAAGTTTAATCTCCAATAATGAAAAAAACTCCAAATGAATTTAAACAATGATTTTCAACCCACAGCCACGATTTTGATACGACCCTAGGGAGATGAATCCCTGGCCCCTTTCACTTCCACTGAGAACGGCCAAGTGGACTGCATCATATTTCGTAAGTGTGGTGGAGGACAATAAGGGTCAGAACCTCTGAATTATTAAAAGAAAGAAAATCAGGAAGGTGGGAGTGCCTAACAGTCAACACAATAAACCAATATGAGCGCTGTAACAGATCCAAAACCTAAAACTGTCCAGACAATTCTGGCAAGAGCAGAAACCTGCAACCTAATGAGCCAAAAAAATAGAAAAGGTAAAGATATATTCCCAATACATGTGAAGTCTTACACCAAGTCATGAGCAGAGCTGGTGACAATTCATCTCTGTCACCCTGCGTGTCTTACCCACAGAGAAGCTCGATGAGCCGGGCTTGCCGGAAAGCACGAGCAGTGTCTCCCGGAGCGATCGCCAAGAGGCCGTCCAGCAGGCCGCACACCGCTGAAAGGAGAGGTGGGGTGACCACACACTGCCTGGGCAGAGCGGCGGGAAGGGATGTGTCACGAGGAAGCTGGGCTGATGCACTTTCATGCTGACCCATTACTGAAAACAAGCATAAAGATTATCACTACTGTGTTTACTTTGTGTTTATGTACAATATTTACAAGTTCTGATGGTCGAGGAAAGTCCCTGAAAGTCTGAAAGTGCCAAAGAGCGATGGTTGGGGAATTTCCCTAGCGCCCAAATCATCCCATCCCTGAAGCCAAGAAAGCAGACATACAACTCCTCCTCTCTGTGTGTTTGTGTGTGTGTCTGTCTGTCTGTCTGTGTGTCTATTTTGGGTGACAGTGGAAGACCCAAGACAAGAAGGGCAGTGCACATTTTGTGCGCTCAAGCATTCAGACACTGAGGAACAGATGGTCTACAAATCTTTTTCTAAAGCTCTAGGGGTCAGAAGTGCTTTAGAATTCAAAAAATTTTAGACTGTAGAAAAACAGTAAGATACATGTACCATACATTAACACACGCCTGCAGTGGGATCTTAGGCAACACCCCACAATGAAATAAGTATTTCTATAGCGTGACACATGTACAATCACAGTAAGCAGGAGGCCAAGAGGGAGAAAGACCATCTCAAACCAGTACTGCTCAGCTTCCGCAGCAACGGCATTCAGTTACAGCAAGTTTTACACCAAGTGAATTCTGAGAAAACTTTTAAGGTTTCAGAGATTCTGGATTTTAGAACTGACGTTATGAGACTGCAGACCTTTCCCAGAAAACTCAACAAGAGTTGGTTAATAAGAAAGATATCTTCGTTAATCTGCCTCAAGACTTTCCCTCATGACCCTCACTTATTTCTCTTAGAGCACAAACCAGTTACTTCGTAGAATGTCTGATGTTTGATGTGTTCTCATGAGTAGATCCTCAGTGAATCCTACCAGGAAAAACAGGATTCCTATCTGTGCCACTAGTGGTGGTGGTAACTTTCGCCATTTGATCAAGGTGGTACCGACCTGGTTTCTGCACTGTAAAGTTTAATTTTCCTTTGTAATTAATTCCTTCAGGGGAAGAATTAAGACTATATAACTTTGGAACTATGTAACATCAAGAAAGATTTAACATTTGATTTATTTTTAAAGATTTTTATTTATTTATTTGACAGAGAGACACAGCATGAGAGGGAACACAAGCAGGGGGAGTGGGAGAGGGAGAAACAGGCTTCCACTGATCAGGGAGCCTGATGCTTTCAGCATTTTTAGGCCAAGTATACAGAAGAAGATCAATAAAAGGAGAGGGCACAGAAGTTAAGAAATTCAAACTCAGCTAATATATTTAAATAAACTTTTATATTTTATCTAAAGAAACTTATCCCAGTTATTTATGTTAGTAGCACTCAAATATGCTGACATTTTTATTTTTTAATAATCCTTTCACCTTTGTATATGAAATGTAAGCTTACAGATCACAAGAGATCCTATTAGGGTTTTGTTTTGTTCCTTTAATAAAAATAATTTTTTCTTTTACAAAAGTTAGAAACTAAATTTAAAAATGAAAAGTTGGATGTCTAAAGTCACATGCTAGAGACAATTTTTTTCACCCTGTCCTAAATCACTTTGGAGCATATTAATTCCCTTGTTAATTAAGAATTAGCAAAACAACAAATAAAAGGACTAACCAGCTTCACTGGGAAATCCTACTAGATGTTCCAGCTGAGGAAACTAAAATCTCATTATCACCAAAAAATAAAAATTAAAAAATCACATTTTATCTTAATACTACTTTAAAGAGATGGGATTCAAGAAGGTATCTAACAGTGCCATGGTGAGTGCTATGAAATGTATAAGCCTGATGATTCACAGACCTGTACCCCTGGGGCAAATTAAAAGAAAAAATAGGGAAAACAACAACAAAAAAAGAAGGTATCTAACAACAACAAAGTAATTGCACTAGAATTATGGCTCACTGACAATATATATTCAATGCTTTGCAGCACTATTCAGTGGCAGATTCAACAAAAAGGACTTAAAAGCTTTTTGTCAAATATGCACATTTAAGTGACTGGCAACCAGTAAAACTGTGCAGAATACACATTCTAAGCACAATCCTTGAAAATAAAATAAATCCAAATCAAGAATAATGCAACAAAAAACAGGACAAGAAGCCCGATACAACTGTATGTCCACACAAAAACTTGTACATGGATATCCATAGCAGTGTTATTCATAATAGCAAAGAAGTAGGAAAAATCCAAATGTCTGTCAATTGATGAATGGGTAAATAAAATGTGGTATATCCATACAGTGGAATATTTTTAGCAATAAAAAGAAATTGAAACCTTGAAAACATTATGCTAAGTAAAAAAAAAGTCACAATAAAACACATACTATATGATTGCTTTTTTATGAAATTTCCTTAACAGGCAAATCTATAACGAAGGAAAGTAGATTAATAATGGCCTAAGACTGGGAAGGATCAAAAGAGATGAGGGTTGATTGCTAATGTATGGTTTCTTTTTGGGGTGATGAAAATGTTCTAAAATTGATTGTGGTGATGCACAGCTCTGTGAATAGACTCAAAACCTATGAATTCACTTACTAAATGGGTGACTGTATGACAGGTAAATTATTCTCAATGAAGTTATTAAAAAAGAGTAATGCGACATACTTTCAGAGATAAATGTTCATGAAATTCACTACCAAATTTCATTTCATGCTCTGTGTCCTCAACTTTTTAAACAATGTGAGTTTGCTCCTTTTATTCTTTAGAGGATCAAATGAGTACTTTCTACAATTAAACACTTTTTTATATTGTTAACATATATTACTAAAAAAACCAAAATGGGACATTGTTTAGGAAGTTAGGGAGCAAATACTATAATAAAAATCCAGAGTAAAGCCTTAATTAAGCAATTATTTCTGAAGTTTTAGAAAGCCTTTTCCCTGTGGATGCTTATACTTCAGTGTTTAAAATTACCTTCTTTTTAGGTAGCATATTCCTTACAGGTGATGAATTTAAGGCTACTGAATAAAAGCCTGTATATTCTCTAGAACAAACAAAAGCTAAGCTATAATCTTCCAAATATATAAAGTTTGAAGCATAATAGAGTTAGAAGCAGTCCCTAATACAAAGAATAGAATTTATGTATTGCCATTAATAAAAATAAATCCCAGGTTACTCATCAAGCATTTCTAATAAAGATGCAACACATTTTGTGGACTTTAAAATGGAAGTATTCCCCTTGAAAAATATTTATGACCAAATTCTCTCCACTTTCAAGTGGACTACTGTGGTAAACTGAAGTGTTTTCCTAAAGAGGGAGAAAAAGGTAACTAATATCCATTAGTTCCCCAGTTCAAACACGAAATACCTACACTTAACTAATAAGAAAACATACGGCAATCAGACACCTAAATTCCATTTATTAGATAAGGGTATTGAGTTTGAAAATTTCTGATATATTTATTCTATCATGTTCTGGCCACTTCATTTTGTTCTTATCTAAACATTCATTGTGTTTTGTGACTTATTTAACTTTGTTCTTATATAGATATTTAGTTTCAAAATATCTGGACCGACTTGTCATTTTTCTTTTTGAAAGTAGAATGTCTTCCTAAAAGGGTACCTTGAGCCACAAACTGGTCGTGTGAAGCTTCAGGGAGAGACGCTGTGGAAGGCCCGAAGGGTGGAAATTCAGCACTGCCCGACGAAGGCGTCACCTATCAGGCAGCAAAGACAATTATTTTATTGTTAACATTCATTCATTAATGTTACCACATGGAAAATGAAACGGAAGCAATATGTACACAAAATATCCTTAAAAAAGGTTAATAACAAAACTACAGGGGTTCATATGTCTGGAAAACATTCCATATCTTGAGAATTGTTAAGTTTTGTTTTTGTTTTTTTTTTTAATTTTATTTATTTATTTCACAGAGAGAGACACAGCGAGAGAGGGAACACAAGCAGGGGGAGTGGGAGAGGGAGAAGCAGGCTTCCCGCTGAGCAGGGAGCCCAATGCGTGGCCTGATCCCAGGACCCTGGCATCAGGACCTGAGCCGAAGGCAGATGCTTAACAACTAAGCCACCCAGGCGCCAGGAGAGTTTTAAGTTTTACGAATGGCACTTTCTACTTCTTCTTACAGGACTTTCTGGAATTTATGTAAATCAGTAACTCAAAGGAGCAAAGTTTTAATTTGACGCCCATTAAGGATTTTAAGGTCTGGATATGGCCTATCCCCTTTTATTGCCCAAATGTTAGGCTAAAACGTACTCCTTTAAATTTTGCATAATTGTGATAGTCTGCCCTGCTTGATTCATAGTAAGAGGGGTTCTTTTTGTAAGTTTCAAATGGCACACACAAATTTTAATGGTGCCTAAGAAAAAAATCAAGAGAAATATTAAAAGATTTTTCTCTACCTTTCCCCATATCACAAAAGAACTGTTTCAGGCAGTAAGTATGTTGACACTGTATTTCAGAAAACAGTATTTTTTAAAATATTAGACGTAACATAAATTCTGTAGAAGACAAACACAATTTCACCTAACAGGTCTACAGATGAGCAGAGCGTGTGGCCTCCTAAAATGGAAAAAGTTCAAACTAATGCATCTGGCACCTTCTTTGTGAAAAATACCTTATCTGGAGAGGTCAAATCACTCTTTTTTCTTACCATCAATTTATTTTCTCTGAAATAGCCTGAACTTCCCAAACCTGGATAAGCTCCATGTCAGCGCATACACATAGGATGAGCTGTCACTGGAACTTACGAATCAACCCTACGTCCAACTCAGATACCATACAGCTCAAAACTCATATATTCATTGTGTATTTATCTTACATATAAAGTAGGGTACCTTGGACTTCATCTGATAGAATAAAAACAAACACCAAGGTTATTTTTGCTTTCACTTTCTGTTAGTAAAGAGAATATAAATCTGAAGAAAATGGCTGATGGAATTTATATATAATTTTTAAAATCCCCCTTTCAAATTAAGACTTTGTTTCTTACCACTTCAAGTATGACATTACAATAACAAATAACAGAAAGCTGTAGCCAATAAATGTAAGCCAAGCACATAAAGTCATCTAAAAAAGTAAACCTGGATAAATTTCAGTCTAAATAAACTCATAAATAACCATATATTAAATACCTTATTTTATCTAATATTAGATACGGATAATAGGAAAAAACCTTAAAATTTATTTTTCTAAAAATGATATTTACCTACAACTGGCTCTAAGAAATGTTAAAAAGAAAAAAAAAAAAAACCCTCCTTTCAACGGACATCCAAGTAACTTTCACAGTCTGGGAAGACAAGAATCATAACTGAGACTGATATCACAAAGACGATACAGCACCTGCCATAAGCTTCCTTGTTTGTATCATAAAATTTAAGAAGACAATGATGCTAGAATCCTTTACCTTTTCACTGAACATCCTTGTGTGTGCCATCTGAAACTTATCAAAGAACCCCTCTTATTATGAATGAAGTAGGGCAGACTATCTCAATTATCCAAAAGTTAAAGGAGTATGTTTTAGCCTTTAAATATTTGGGCAGTAAGAGCGGACACAGGCCATATCCAGTCCTCCCTACTGACAAAAACAGAGGTAGCACTCAGTGCAGGATAAAAAGGTTTCTAAGGGCCCACAGAATACCTGGCTCATTAGAAGAAAGCAAAATCACAAGTCAGACATTAATAAAAGCTGTGATTTTCCTCAGTATAGTTCAAGGAAATGATACACAAATTTAGAAAATATGATTTTAGAAAGTACCTAATAGTTGTATCATAACTTACCATGTATGGTTGAGAAAACACAAGGGCTTCTTTATATACTTAATACATTGTGTCTTAAAGTTTGATTATGGGTGATTTATATTTCTACTAACCTATCTATATTTTTTAAATTTGTTATATTAGCGCATTATTATTTTAACAAGTAAAGACAAAAAGTATTCAACTGAATAGCTCTGGTCCTATGCTCATATCCTTGCTTGTTTGGAAATAATCTCCAATGGATATTTATTTGATTATATGTAATTTTATATATATATATATATATATATATGCAAATATGTTACTTATTATCTTGAAATCCAAGTAACAACTAGCCCATTTTAAAATTCAAATATTAGCTTCTGGAAGGTGGAGGAGGTTCACATGAACCCACAATGCCATAGGTAGAAAAGGCCTGATCGAGTCCAGGTCCTCATTTAGAGATAAGGACCACAAGGTCACACTCTAATTAGGATTCTCAGTTGAGGACTATATTCACGACAGCACCAATACACTCAAGTCAGAGGAAGTCCTCAGACAAACCTCCAGAATGCTGGCCAGCCGGGCTGAGTGTGCTTTGTCACCTCTTCTTCCCCCAC
Source organism: Ailurus styani (assembly GCA_002007465.1). NCBI lineage: Eukaryota > Metazoa > Chordata > Mammalia > Carnivora > Ailuridae > Ailurus > Ailurus styani. The sequence continues at coordinate 1,225,753 of LNAC01000072.1, read as the reverse complement.
CCCCACACAGCGGAGAACACACACTGTCCTTCGCTCTCATAATAACCATAAACCCCAAAGTGGGAGGCCAGGGCTATCCTCATAATGTCTCGTCATAGAGTCTGTCTAATACTTCTGTCACTGCTCCATTCTTTAAAATGACTTCAGTACAAAATCACCATCTAGACATTTTCCTCTTTCCTGTCTGCCACATGACACATCTTGAGATTTTCAATTTACATTCCCTTAATAAGACAAATAAAACTGAGTTTTCCTTAAATTGAAGTATACGTACTTCTAGCCTTCTCACCTTTCTGGTAGTATAAGAGGCAATAAAAGCCTGTTAGTACAGATAAATCGGTGTTACTTAAAGCCACTGTCCTTAAACAGAATCAAATTTTGCTTATAAAAACTAAAAAAGATAATAACCTTTTCTTCAATGTGTTTATAAACAGATTTTATAGCTAAAGAAGCTTTCTAAATCATGCCTCATTGTAAAATAGGCAGTTACAATTTTAAAAGAGTCCCTTTGAAGTAGCAGAAAATAGCAAAGTCGTTTACCATATCAAAGTAGAATTTGGGTCTAAAAAAAGAGACAATTTCTGCCATACAAACAAAATGCATCTATGTTCAAAACTATTTTCTTTGTATTCTGCCCTACAGAAATGAAAGTATTCACTGGATACTTCAAAGTTTTTTGAAAGCTATTTGTCAAGTAATTTTATAATATTTTCTATATCCTCTTTCATCAAAAGTAGATTGGTTCCCATGTAAATTGTTTGGTTTTTAAAAAATTAAAAGAGAACAAAGGAAGAAAATGAGGATTTGTGAGATGAAGAAGATAGGGTAAAAATCAACTCACATTTTTAAAACATGGCAAAACACAAAGCATGGAAAGTTGCTAAGGAACTCCAGGTTTCATGTGTTCAGTATATATATATTATACAGATGATACCTGTCTCTATGCCCAAGAGCAGAAATGCTCTGGCATGCTTCACAATTTGTAATTATTAATTCTCACCAAATTATAACAAGAACTTTAAATCACTTCAACTATATACATCCATGATTCAAATGGATTGTGTATAAACACACACACACACACACACACACACACACACAAAAGGAAGCTCAGAGAAATATCACTGAAGGAACGAGCCTAAGATATAAGATTCTTCCCTATGAGATCACTCACTCGCATGCACAGAATTAACCCTAGGATATAATCACAATCCCTATGCTCCACTGTACCTAATGTAAGAGAACAAGTTTCCCAGAGTTTACCATCCTATTCCATTCTCCATTAGCTTTGTGACCCTACACCAAATACCCGAATTCTTGCAGACACCACTTGTTCCCTTGTGAAAGGGAACCACTGTCAAATGGTGCAGATTGAACACCTTAACCCTTCTGTAGCGCTCCGGCAAACAGCAAACTAGACGCTGTTGTCGTCTGAGCTCCAAAGGTCCAAAGTTGACTCTCCACATATGTCAAAACTATAAAAAAATAACCAGTTTTGCCAAAATTAAGGAACTATATTTTAGTACAAATATAAAATAAGACCCAAACCTATTTTACTTATTTCAGTTACAGTTATCTGCTTAATAAAGTTGCTGAAATCAATCTCAAAACGTTTTTGCCAATTTCCCTAAACGTTTGCACCGGACAGTAATGGCTACACCTCTATAGTAACTTAGTCTGGATAACTTCAAACACACCAAACCAATAAAAAACACAAAATAAATACTATTTGCTCTTTCCAATGATTTTTAAAAGAATATTTATAAAATAGTATACACTATGTACACAGAATGGAATGAATATTCTATTTTCACTAGCCATTGTATTCATTCTAATGTCACATACAAAAAAAATTATAGTAGAAAAAACTAACATGGGGGTACTACTAACCATCAGTATCTAAGTCTTATTAAAAGTATCAATATTAGGGGCTCCTGGGTGGCTCAGTCAGGTGAGCATCTTGACTCCTGATTTTGGCTCAGGTCGCAATCTCGTGGGTCGTGAGATCAAGGTTGGCGTCAGGCTCCACGCTCAGCAGGGAATCTGCTTCTCTCATTTCCCCTCCCTCCGCTCCCCCCGCCTCCTGGCTATGCGCTTGCTTGCTCTCTCTCTCTCTCAAATAAATAAACATATCTTTAAAAAAAAAAAGAATCAATATTAAATTTTTATACCAAAAAAAAAAAAAACCCACAACAAACTTACTTATTTTCGTTGTAGTACAGCCCTGTGGTCTATATTACCAATACTTCAGAACTAGAATCTCACTTTCTTTCTAACTAAAATATACAGGTTCTTAGATCTCAGGTAATCCATGGGTGGTTGAAATTTATCTAAACAAAGTACATCATTCTCTTTCTCTCCGCCATCATGCAAACTGCTGTCTCCCCAGGTTTTCCTGGGGTCACCGCACTGGAGGTATGTACCTACTCTATCACTAATTCCTACACCAAAACGATTTTTCTTCTAAAAGCCGCTTCGATTCATCCCTGCTTTAACTGTCCTTGGTCTACTCTTCATTCTATAAAATAACTCGTAACTACCATCACGCAAATGCCAATACATATTTCTATAATGTCGACTGTAATGTTTTGTGCATTTTACTCAGCTGAAATACCTTTATATCTATATCTTTACAGCTATTACATCTTACCTCTTCAAACCCAAAAACAGATTTAGATCTCTTAGCTAATCCCTATCTGGTAATTAAACTTTAGCCTTGTTCCACACTCCAAACAAACCAGGCATTTTCGGAGTATCTAATGCTTTTAGTACCACACGACCACACATGCAGTTATTTTCTCTTTGGCTTCATGTTCCTGACTAGACTTTCAACTCTTGCAGAGGGTACTAAATCCTAAGACATGTTTGAATATCTTCGCAGCTCCCTGCACACCTGTGCATACAGCTAAGAAAGATTAATAACCCTTTAAAGCTCATTTCAATTGCCACTCCTTAAACAAAATCACTTTCTATTTCATGATGCCCTCTAATGTGAACCCACTGCACCCTGACTATAACATCTGTTATGCACCTATCACATCTGGCTTTGTCATGAAGGAGCAGAACTTCACGGCCAACAATCTGGGCTCTAGAGCCAATCATACTTCTGAGTTCAAATAATGCTCTTCTCAGTTACCAGCACTGGAATCTTGAACAAGACACTTATTCCTTGCATGCCTTAATCTCTTCTTTTGTCAAATAGCAATAGTAAGAATCCCATGAGTAATTTCTCTTTAAATGTTTAAATAAACTTAAACTAAAAAAAAAAGCAATTTTATTTAAACTGGTGCTCCCCAAAATTTCAAAGAATCACATATTACACAAAGAAAAACTCAAAAGGAAAGAAGCCACCTCTCTTTATTTTGACAATTGATAAAATAGATTCAAAAATTACAGACAAAATTCTGCTCAACAGCAGTTAAAAAAATACATTTTTGTCAGGAAACTGTTGCTGCATACCAGTGTATATACTAGGCATAAGTAGGGTGGATATTTCTAAGTAGACATGAGATTTCAGGAGGAAAACCAACCAATGCCTGACCCCTCCTACCTGGGAGAAAGAGACACTGAGCTGGATAGAAGCCATCTCCGAAAAGATGGTTACTTACAAGGGCAATGCACCAACGTGAAAATGACACTCTTTACCGTGTCTGTAATTTATGAACATACATGTCCCACTCCCTCCAAAGTCTGCCAAACAACTGAGCTAATACAGTCATTAGATAATACCATCCAAGTCCCTAATGTGGCATTAACTGCACAGAATGGATAATGACCCAGTGACAGCACACTAGATGACATGACCCAAATCAAAAGACACTGCTTTCCTCAGAAAGACAAAATGGAAAAACAAATCAATAAACAAACTGCATCTTTTGTCATATCTGGGAAATATACGAAATAATGATATAAATAACCAGATACACTTATTGGCAAGATTTAAATCCACTGAACTGATACCTCAATTTGTAACTTTAACATATTTTTATACTTAAGAAATTATTAGCTGGTCTAGGTATGACAGCTTCGGTTTAAAGTTATACTAGTATATGGGCACCTGGGTGGCTCAGTCAGTTGTGTCTGACTGTCAATTCCAGCTCAGGTCATGATCTCGGGGTTGTGGGATAGAGGCCCACGGCAGGCTCCACGCTCATTACAGAGTCTACTGCCCTTCCTCTCTCTCTGCCCTTCCCTCTCATGTGCTCCCCCCCAATAAATAAATAAATCTTTTTAAATAAACAAACAAATAAATAAAATACTGGTAAAGTGAATAAATTCTCCAAGTTTTTTTTTCCTATTGGAACAAAAACATACAGTATCTCTGGCATGGCAAGAAAAAGATGACAATTAGCAAAATTTGGGGTAATGTGACTACTTCTGTGAATAAAAGTCACCAATTTGGTAAGTCACCAACACCAAAGCTCTTCTATTTGGAATCCAAAAGAAGAAAGAATTGAATGTAAAAATTCCAACAGATAATTATCTTTTGAGAAACTACACAAACTCAATCCCACATAGAATTATAATAAGAATTCTTTTTAAAAAATTTCATTAGTATATATTTCTAAAAGAATATGCAACATCCAAACACAAGCAAGTTAAAGAGTCTTATGCTGAGAGGTGCTTCTATTTTAATAATGATTACAACAAATAACTTATTTCTAAAATTTTTCTCAGAAAATCTAGTATCGATATGATCTATAAGATTTGTTATTATTAAAATATCTATTACTATATATTATATATGACTATATATTATCTCTTATAAAATAGAAAAATGCAAAAGTAATTAATAATTAAGCATTCTTGCATAGGATAAATACAACTTGGTATCTACACAATAGCTAAGATGACTCAAAGTTAATTAGAGCAATAATTGCTACTTACTGAGTACCTACTATAAGCAAAGAACTGAAGAATGTACAAATTTCAAGATTAGTCTACAGATAGCCCTTTTAATAGACAGGGAAGCCTCAGAATTACTTCTAAGTACATATTAATGCTGCCCTTCTGTGAATTAAATAATGAATTAATACACATCTTTTTGCATTTAATCATATTCTTTCTCTTGTTGAGAAGAAGATACACACTATTTCTAGCATGAAAGGAAAGCATGACATCTAGTGGAATTGGGGTAATTACTCTACTTTTCCAAACAAAGGTTCAGTGCAGCACTAACCACAAACTCTTCTGAGTCTAGGTGTAAAAAATAATTCCTAAAATTGCAGCAAAAACTACCAGTGTTGAGAAACTACAGGAAGTGAATCTTATTATTGCCTTATAATTATTTATTATTCTCATATTTTTTTGCTCCTGTAGCAGGAGTGCCAAGCCTTTGCCTTCCTGACAGGGTCTACGACACAGTGACTGTTCCAAAAACACTTTATGATTCAATGTAATGTTTCCCAGTTGAGAGAAAATGATTTTGTACGCTTGTAAAACAAGTGAAACCTAACATCAATCATATTTAGAAATACTTAATGTGTCTCAAACTTTTTAGAACAAAGCAACTTATAAATGAAAAGAAAAAGGCAGGCAGGCAGGCATAAATTTCAGGTATTTCAGATAATCAAAACAGGCTTCTACCTGATGCAAATATTTAGAAAAGCGCTTAAAATCTTCACTACCAAACTGGAATCATTTGAATGGGTCCGTTTTCTCCAAATCAGTTTGCCCTTAAGCAAAACTGCACAGCATTCAAGCCTTATTATCCTATAGAATCTATTCTATTACTATTGATAAACATTTTTAAATTTTGATGTTTCTGGTTCTATCAAAGAAGATATAAAAAAGATTGTAAATTCATCTAAAAGGACATCCAGTGTAGCTATATGAGTACATTAGACCCTAGTTCTACACAGATAGCAGTTCAAAAAATTGCAGCTATGGGGCCCCTGACTGGCTCAGTCAGTAGTGGGGCATGGGTCTCTTGATCTCAGGGCTGTGGGTTTGAACCCCATGCTGGCTACAGAGATTACTTAAAAAAATAAAAATTAAAAAAAAAAATAAATAAGTAAATCACAGCTATTGTAATCATATCCTTATACTTTGTATACAGTCTTATCTGTCCACTATATAAATTCAAATTTTTTCAGAGATTCAAAATGAAGCACTTATGCATTCTTTCAAGGTACCATTGTTTCCAAGGTGGAGCGAGAACTTGAATCTTGATCTTGATTGGACATCCTAGATGGATCCCTCCAAAACTTGAATGAGTCATCTAAACCTGTGACGACAGGAAAACTGTCAATACGAATATAGTCTCCTTGGTACTAGAACATTTAACAGAAAGAATACTTATTATAGGAAGCCAATCAAGAACTTGCTACAGGAAACCAACTAAGAACTTAGGAAAAAGTTTGCTTAATTTTTATTATTCTTAATTTATATATAAAGCCTGTTTCACAAAAATTTTAATGAAAATTAATGGAGTTTGCTTAGCTTAATTTAATAGAATTTATCAAGACCACCAGCTCCCAAACTTTAATGTGTGTAAGAATCGTAAAAGGCTTGTTAAAGCAATTTCCTGGGTCCCACTCCCAGAGATTCCACTCCCCCAAATCAGAGTGGGAGCCATAATTTTGCATTTAACAAGTTCACAAAAGATTTCAATGATGTTGGTTCAAGGACCATGCTTTGAGTATCAATGACCCAGAGAAATCCAAACAATGAAATGGGTCACTTTCCTAATAAGGATATTAATTTAAAATTTCAGAAATTTCTGGGATGCATAGATGGCTCAGTTGGTTAAGCGTCTGACTCTGATTTCAGCTCAGGTCATGATCTCAGGGTTAGGAAATGAAGCCCCACATCAGGCTCCATACTGGGTGTGGAGCCTGCTTAAGATTCTCTCTCTCCCTTTCCTCTACCCCTCCCTCCACCCCATCTCTCTCTCTCTTCCTCTTTAAAAAAAAAAAATGTTCAAAAGCTTCATGAAATGTCATTTTCCTCTTAATTCCTTCAAAAATAGAGCAGAAAAGTGAATTAGGAGTTCACACTTAAGTATCTGGGAGTAAAAGAAATATGTCTGCAATTCATTCAGAATAGCTCAAAATATATACATATATATGTATACATGCATATAAATAAATAAATATTTATACACACATACATACGCATACACATGGTATAGGGGAACAAATACAGCAAAATGTTAACATTTGAGAATGTTGCATTCTTACACCTTTTCTGTAAGTGTGAAATTATGTCAAGATTTTCAAAAATTCCTATTAAAAATTAATTTTAAAATATAACTTCTTTTTTAAATCATTAAGTTATTTATTATTATGAGACAAAAATATTTATATGTGCTAAGGTCATAAGAAATTCAAAAGAATCTAAAAATAGAAATAAGGTTTCAGCAAGACATTTTGATAAATGAGTACCATACCAAAAACAAATAGCTTTTTGATATATTAGCAAAACAAATTAGAAAATTTAGTAGGAAAAGGCCTAGTTCTTGATTGCCTAGGAAGAACCTTCCAAAAAGTTTAAAACATCTAGAAGAGGAAAAAAACGGTAAAACTTTACTGAAGGGCATGAATAACATATACAACGTTAATAAGATGTCAAAATGGTTTCCATGAAGAATTTATAATGTAGAAAAATGCTTGGGCAATGTTTAGTGGAAAGAGGGAAGAAAAGTGTACGTATATACGAACACAATCATGTAAAACAAACAAAAGCTACAGGGAGAGAGAAGACTGGAGAAAATCCGCCCTGACATTAACAAAGGTCGTGTCTGTGCAGTGCAGCCCAGAGATAAAGGTTTTCCTGTGTACTTTCATTATTTTTCAAATAATCTGTAACAAACACACAGGTTTTCAACAGTTTTTAAAAAGTTAGATTTCATAAAAATAAAAATATAATGTACTTACCATTTAAATCGCTGCCTTCTGAAGATCCATCAAGAGCAGAAAAAGTCAAACCAAATGCATACCGTCCCAGGTAACAGTGTTTTACCATCTGATTCAAATGTTCATAAAAATGGCAGTGATATAAAAGAGCCTGAAGGGCAGGTTTTCCTGTTAGTGACAGGCCAGAATCCTCATCATGGACACAGGGGCCCTGTAGGAAAAGAGGGAGAGAAAAAGAAAGAGACACTGATTTATAACGTAATTTCTTCAAAAAGACCTGCTGTCTGCCCCACATTCCCCTCAAAGAATCAAATGCCTTCCAGGGGCTACCTTGATCCTTCCACCTGCCTCTGTTGCTCCACACTCAAAGCAGCCTGACCTAGGGCAAATATTTCATAGTCCTCTAAGTTTTTGCTGCCTAAAAATCCTCTGAAGGCAGAAGCTGATCTATTTTACCTCTTGAGGGATAAACATTAGTTTACAATGCTTCTATAAAATGCTACAGTTTTAGGGCGCCTGGGTGGCTCAGTGGGTTAAAGCCTCTGCTTTCGGCTCAGGTCATGATCTCAGGGTCCTGGCATCGAGGCCCGCATCGGGCTCTCTGCTCAGCAGGGAGCCTGCTTCCCCCCTCTCTCTCTGCCTGCCTCTCTGCCTCCTTGTGATCTCTCTCCCTCTGTGAAATAAATAAATAAATTTAAAAAAATAATAAAAAAATAAAAATAAAAAAATGAAAAATGCTACAGTTTTAACCAAGTAATTACCTACTTACACCACAAGTACAATAAAAGCAGTACTTTTCAGCCTACACAGAATAAAATAAGTATTCAAATATCTGAAATAATGTGATCCAGTAATTAAGTTCCAAATTATTTTTTGCACCTATCAATAATGCCAGATAAAAATGAAGACTCATCACTATCGAGGGTAAAACTTGTTTGCCACATTACTTCTCACTGAATTAATTCTGCCAAGGGAAACACGCAGCCACACATGCCCACACACACACTTTCCATCAGGAGGCTGAGAAGAATCTGCCATTATACAATTTTAATCTCGTTGCACTTTTTTCAAAACTGTGTTTTACACTTCCACTCACTACTTTTCCTGGAATATCCAGTAGCAAGAACCAAGCAGTCAGGATATGTTTGAAGTTCACAAATAATCCTGTCACTAGCTTATAATTATTTGTTTTTGGAAAATGATTTTTAAAAAAGTTATGATTTGGGGTGCCTGGGTGGCTCAGTGGGTTAAGCCTCTGCCTTCAGCTCAGGTCATGATCTCAGGGTCCTGGGATCAAGCCCCGCATGAGGCTCTCTGCTCAGCGGGGGGGCCTGCTTCCTCCTCTCTCTCTGCCTGCCTCTCTGCCTACTTGTGATCTCTCTCTCTCTCTCTTTGTCAAATACATAAATAAAATCTTTAAAAAAAGGTATGATTTTTAAAACAGAACATAAGAGAGAGAAATATAAAAGAAAACAGAAATCTAAGTGCCACCAGGAAAGGTATGGTCAAGACATATTCAAAGTTTATCATTAACTGTGAGATTTATGTATGGGTCCCTTTTCTCCTGTCTGCTCATCACCAAGGAAAGATGGATGTTAAAACTTACTATCCAGGAAGATAAAATAATTCACAAGTTAAAGGTAAAAATAAAACAGTAAGATTATTTCCATTAGAATTTCTTTTTCAGGATATTATCATTATAATCAAACCTCTTACTTCATTATTAAATACCTTTTATGGTCATGAATTTGTTATTGTTGTATTCTAATAAACCTACCTAATACTGTGAGCTTACTCTTCATTTACATATTTAATAAGAAATCAGTAATTTACATATTTAATAAGAAATAAGACTATTCAAAGAGCAACCAGCACATGATGGTCCCTGCATAACTTTAAATTTTGAGGTCTAGAAGAAGCAGGTAAAACAGAGAAAAGTACAAGAACAGGGTCATATGGCTGTTTGTCAACCATGGTATATGTTTCAGGCAATGTGGTCCTTTCATGCACTACCTTATTTAATTATCTGGAATGAAATAATTCATCCAAAACTACAGAGCCAATCCTAACACCCACAGCTTCAAACTCTTCTATCTCTTAGGCAACTTACAACATTCTAAATGTAGAAAACATGTCAAATATACAGGAGACTCGCAATAGATGCTTAACATCATAAATTGAAGCCCTCACTATAATAATTCAGAGAAGGAATTAACAACCAAATGAGAATTATAAATAATTCAGCTAAGTTTACTAGCTTAGTGCCAACTACTTAACAAACTTCAATAAGTCAATAAAATAAAACGACTGGGCACCTGGGTGGCTCAGTGGGTTAAAGCCGCTGCCTTCGGCTCAGGTCATGATCCCAGGGTCCTGGGATCGAGGCCCACATTGGGCTCTCTGCTCAGCGGGGACCTGCTTCCTCCTCTCTCTCTGCCTGCCTCTCTGCCTACTTGTAATCTCTCTCTCTGTGTCAAATGAATAAATAAAATCTTTAAAAAAATAAAAAATAAATAAAACGATTAAACAACATAGAACAAATACTACACCTTTTTAAATATTTCATAATGATGCCCAGAACAATTTTTAAATTTTGTTACAGATCATATGAAATTTTTACTTTTGCAAAATCATACCTATAAAAAAGATCATACCTATATAATTACTTCCTAAGTGAGTTACACCAAAGTCTAAATTTCACAAAGGTTTAACAAAAATAAGTGAAAGAATATAAGCTATATAAATCTCAAAAACAAGCTCTTCAAGAGCTCTCATTAAACCTACTGGTTCTTTATTCTACAAAGGTCTGCTGAGGCTGATGGTTATACCAACTGCAAGAAGGAAAGGTATTACAAACTCACTGTCTTCTAAAATCCACCTTTTCGGGGCACCTGGGTGGCTCAGCTGGTTAAGTGTCTGACTCTTGATTTTGGCTCAGGTCATGATCTCAGGGTTGTAAGACTGAGCCCCGCATCAGACTCCACACTCAGTGGAGAGTATGCTTGTCCCTCTCCCTTCTGCTCCTCCCCCAACTAATAAGTAAAAATTTTTTTTAAATAATAAATAAATAAATAAGTAAAATCCACCTTTTCTTCGGTTATAAGTTTTTCCAAAGTAAAGGAGAAATTATACATAAGTGATATAGAACTGTAATAGTTATTCTCTAAGTATACATAATTATCTTGGTGATAAAGAATCATTAACATAATCACATTTACCCTTCAATTAGTACACAGATAGTCCCTGACTTACAATGGTTCATCCTATAATTTTTCTACTTTATTATTTTTTTTAAGTTTTATTTATTTATTTGACAGAGAGAGAGATCACAAGGAGGCAGAGAGGCAGGCAGAGAGGAGGAAGCAGGTTCCCCACTGAGCAGGGAGCCCGATGTGGGGCTCGATCCCAGGACCCTGAGATCATGACCTGAGCCGAAGGCAGAGGCTTTAACCCACTGAGCCACCCAGGAGCCCATTTTTCAACTTTATAATGGAGCAAAGTGATACGTGTTCAGTAAAAACCATATTTCGATCTTTGAATTTTGATCTCTTCCTTGGCCGGTGATACGCAATGACCTATTCTCATGATGTTGGGCAGCGGTAGCCAGTCACGGCTCCTAGTCAGCCAGTGATCACAAGGGTAAACAACCATTCTGTTTTTCCCTTGCATTACAATAGTCAATAAACTACAGGAAATATTCAACACTTTATTATAAAACAGGCTTTGTGTTAGATGATTTTGCCCAACGGCAGGCTAATGTAAGTGTTCGGAGCACATTTAAGGTAGGTATGGCTAATCTGTGATATTTGATAGGTATATTAAATGCATTTTCAACTTACAATATTTTTTTAAAGATTTTATTTATTTACTTGACAGAGAAATAGCACAAGGACGCAGAGCGGCAGGCAGAGGGAGAGGCAGATGCAGGCTTCCCTCTGAGCAGGGAGCCCAATGCAGGGCTCAATCCCACAGCCCTGGAATCAGGACCTGAGCCTAAGGCAGCCGCGTAACTGACTGAGCCACCCAGGCGCCCTCAACTTACAATATTTTTGACTTAACAGTGAGTTTACTGGGACATAACCCCACTGTAAATCAAGGAAGATCTATATGTTAAAAATTCATTTTTCTCTAGTCCTTATAAATATAAAAAGATTTAGAAAATAATGATAAAAAATAAGTCATAATAAGAGATGTAACTTTAAAATTCCATCTACTTAATAAGGTTTCAGAATCTGTTTTTTGGGGGAGGGGGTGCCTGGCTGGCTCAGTCAGAAGAATATACAACTCTCGATCTCAGGGTTGTGAGTTCAAGCCCCATGTTGGCTGTAGAGATTACTTAAATAAAAACTTAAAAAAAAAAAAAAAAAGGAGCCCCTGGGTGGCTCAGTGAGTTAAGTGTCAGACTCTTGGTTTCGGCTGAAGTCATGATCTCAGGGTGGCAGGATCGAGCCTGTCTTGTGCTGGGCTCCACACACAGCACGGAGTCTGCTCAAGATTCCTCCCTCTCCCCTACCCCACCTGTGCACACACACATCCTCTCTCTCTCTCTCTCTCAAATAAATAAATAAAATCTTTAAAAAAAAGAACCTTTTTTTCTTTGCCTATAAATCACAGTGAAATGTTTTTCAGCCTACCAAGACTGAAGAAGTTAAATTAATTCTGATATGAACGAAAGGATTAATATCCCAGAAAAAAGAAAGACTTTACTCAGGACAGTAGTGCCAAGCCCAGCATATGTACAAAAGATGGTCTGACTCAGGCTTTCCACAGATGACTAATGGTACAAGGTCCAGAACAATGAAGCTTTTCATGCATACACAAGGCTTCGCTCCACAGATCCATCAGTAATTAATGGGGCTGTCTCCTGGCATAGTGGGGAAATCAGCATGGTCTAACTGCTCTGTCTTGGGATGTCTTTATCCTTACCAGACTTGCCCTCAGGTGAGTGCTGGGGCTGCCAGATCATCAGCAAAACTGCCTGGGAGAGCTGAGAAGGACAGTATGCAAAGGAAGAAAACTCTTTAAATCAAAAGGTACCGTTATAAGTAAGTTTGCAAAGAAAAGAGCAAATTAATTGTGTCATAAAACACTAATTAATTTGAAAACATTGTTCTCAAGGATGCAATAAGCTATAATATTAATTGAAAAACATATATTTTACTCCTGGTATCCCAGTATGAATATACCCATTAAGATGTGGTTCAAAAGGAACTAGAAGCACAATAAAAATCACATTTAAGAAGAGCAGACAATAGGGGCACCTGGCTGGCTTAGTGGGTGAGCACATGACTCTTAACCTCAGGGTTGTGGGTTCGAGACCCACACTGGGTATAGATATTATTTAAAATCTTTAAAAAAAAAAAAAAAAGACAAGAGAATGTTTTCAAGATGAAAAAAGAATTATTTTGATATGTAACAAATAGAAAAAACTACTCTAATATAATGGAAAGATTGGAAAAGATGACCCTAGTTACATAAGAAATCCCTAACTACATACAGATTATGAATATAGATAAAATGGTATTGCTTCTCTGACACCAAGTATTTACTGTTTTGTGAAATCAATACTCATAATGATTCATGATGAACACCTTAAAAGATGAAGAATATGTACTGGCAATTATCACATCAAATATGGAAATGATATATACTGTAACTACAAATGAGTCAACTGTCTATCTAAAACACACACATAAACACATACGCAGAGTTTCCGACTGAGTCCACTGTGACTACATGGAAGCAATGACTCCTTCCCCCTGCTCAAGAACAATGAACATATTTAGAACCAGATCTCATTTTTAAATACCATTCTCCATTAAAAGAAATCAGGGCTCTCTGAGGATGTCTGATTCCAGGCTGGGACTGCTTGCTATACCAGAAAATAGGGAAGTGCTCAAAGACTGAAGAAAACACATTAAGGGGACAAAAGATTCTTCATGAAGGGGCTCCACCTAGTCAAATCTGGAACAATTTGAATATCTAAATAAATAAGGATAGAAACAGGCTATAACTCATAAGACAAATAACCTTTGAGTCTACACTGGTATAAATAAATAAAGAAGTAAACAAATAAAGGGGGAAGAAATGAAAGCTCTTTCTTACAGTAAAATGTAATAAATGTAGAAAGAATGACAGAACTAGAAAGTCACCATCTGGCAACCGTTCTGGAATAATTGCTTCAGACAAGAATCACAAATGGAAGTTAAAACTAGAGGAAGAAAGTTGATGAGAAATAAGCATGGATACAGTCTCAGAGTGTCTTCCTGCACAAGTTAAAACTGTAACTCCACACAAAGGAAACAAGTAGACTCCCCCTTAACCAAGTAAGCAAAGTCAGTATCCCCAATAATGGGACAAAGAGATGATCTTGTCTCCTGATACAATGTACTAGCAAGAATACATCAGTTCTACACTTTTCAGTCAAAAAATGTATAACCTGAATCTAATCCTGAGAACAGATAAACTTAATTAAAATATTACAAAACCTAAATAGCCTGTACTCTTCAAAAATGCTAAGGTCATAAATGTTAAAGATTCAGGAACTATTTTAGATAAAAGAAACTAAATAGATATGACAACTGTCTGTAACATGTATTTCCGACCCTAGATCTTGACTGGGGTGGTGGTATTTTTTTCTTTCCTACGAAGGACAATAGTGGGACAACTGGAAAAATTTGAATAATTACCTAATTTTGATAATTATTATGATGATTTTATATGAGAATGTCCTCATTTTTAGGAAATTCACACTTAAGTGTTTAGGGGGAAAAGAAGCATTATGCCTACAACTCTCAACAGTTCAGAGAAAAGATACTAGCAGAGAGAGCTATGGCAAACTTGGTATAATTGTAACATTTGGGGAATCTGGGTAAAAGATATATAAAAATTGTACTTTTTCTGCAACTTTTACATAAGATTAATTTTTTAAATTTTAAAATACTGAGAGTATTTTTAAATAAACACTTTTTTAAATTAAAATGTTTTAAGTGATTTATGCCTCACCTTGTTCCAGAAAAGATTAAAGGCCTATTACAAGGAAAGGTAAATTAAAACATGATAGTAAAAGTACTGCAGGGATGAAAGAAAAACAAAGGTATGAAAATGTCAGAACCAGGAATAAAGCCAAAAAACATATATGCCAGATAAGCCACACTTGACAGGAAGGCTCTAAACTTTCTAGCGCTCAGCAATAAAAGGAAAACTAACCAGTTACATAATTTATATCGGCGAATTAGTACCACTCAGAAGTACAACAATTCCGGATACTGATATGAAACAGGAATTTATTCTGGGTGTGTAGGGAAAGAATTTGGAAAGGGGTAGTAATCACAAAAAGAACACTGCAGAATGCCCAGTGGAGCAACAGTACAGAGAATATCAACTTAGACTTCGGGAATCAAAACAAAGTGAAAAGCAGTAAAAGCCTTTCTCTTTGTAAAACATAATTAATGAAATATCTACCTCAACCAAAATAACATATTTATAATGCTTCTAGATACTGGTGCTACTTCCTGCTCTACCCTCAAAATACTGTGAAATATATATAAAGACAAGTGAATAAAACATTTTTTAAAATAATACTGTTATTCATCATTCTACCAAAGACAGTTTTAGTTTTAGAATACTGGATTTGTAGCACCATCTTTCTAGATGTAATAAATGGCAAAGGCCACAACCTCTTGGAGATTATAAAATTCCATCGAAGTATCTGAAGACTATTTTTTTTCCCTTCTTGGAATAGCTATTTTCACCTTGGGATTTAAAGTACCACTAAACTTAAAAAAAAAAAAAAAAAAAAAGAAGGACAAACATGAGACTAACAGCCCTTCATAGTGCTAATTAAGGACACTTAAAAACCACATACAATGACCAAAAAAAAACAGATCAAAAAAAGAGTGAGAGGAAGAAAATCTGAGTTTATTAAAAACACAAAAAACAATTAAGCTTATTTTTCTAATTTTGCTCAAAACTAGCAAAAGTTTCATCATCAAATACTATTTTGAATTAGAGCAGCTCTCAAAATTTTTGATTCTGGCCGTAATAAGCAAGGCAAAAGACTCCAAAAGCTCACTTAAAGCACTATTTTCCGGGCGTCTGGGTGGCTCAGTTGGTTAAGCGTCTGCCTTTGGCCCAGGTCATGACCCCAGGGTCCTGGCATGGAGCCCCATGTTGGGCTCTCTGCTCAGCAGGAGTCTGCTTCTCCCTCTCCCTCCGCCTGCTGCTCTGCCCACTTGTGATCCCTTTCTCTCGCTCTCTGTGTCAAATAAATAAAATCTTAAAAATAAATAAATAAAACACTATTTTCAACTTTTTAGTAGAAAATTAATTCTGTGATAAAGAAGTGAAGAATGATAAAACCAAAAGCTGCAGTAAGCATATCACTAGCAACAAAGTAGAACTGTACACTATTTAACTTGTAAAAGAAAAACATGAACATCTATGCATGCTTTTATATTATAATAAAATGTCCCAAAAGCTTTAATAGAACCCAGAGGTAGTATTACTCTTGCTTTTAAATTATATTTCAACAATAAAAAATTCATTGGCATTATATTACCAAGCATATAAAACACCAGTGTCACTAGTGTAACAATGGGACTAGAGATGATTTGTATTTGAGCCAAAAATAGAACATTTTAAAATCTACTTATTGGATAACAAACATCAAACTACTACACCATTAACATAAATATTAATCCTGTGTATTCTTTCCAGTTTTGTGTCCTATGGTTTTATTACAATGCAGACTATGAATAACCAACCATTATCAGAAGACAATGTTAGACCAATTAGAGGAACAAGTAGAAAAGTGGCCTAGGATTTTCCATAACGAGAAGGGTTAGGCTGGGTGTGTCAGGTGTGGAAAACAGCCTTCCAAGAGTTCAATGAGATGTGAGCCTTGACCTGGATCCATGCTTCAGGTAACTGCCTGAAAAGCTGCCCTCACTGCAGGCTCAAGTGGATTTAGCAATTCCTCCAAAGACACATTCTAATGAAAAATTTGAAAGAAACCTTGGATTTGTCTAGGATCCTGGAGAGTGAGATGCAACAATATAGTTAATAAATACACACAGAGAAAGTGCATATCTTATCTCCCCAGTGGCACCACTTTTCTATTCTCCAGATCATCTAAAAAAGCAGGAGGCTATAAAAAAGTTAGGTACTATTAGACTTGCTTTTCAGAACAAAAAATTAATCCAGTAAAACCAAAGAAAGATAAATTATGACCTTAACTGCACTAACCCAGAAAAGGAAAAAAGATGTTAACATTAATGCACTCTTAACATAAACATATTTATGTATTATTATTAAATTAGGCACTATAATGAGTGGAAAAGAGAGACTAGCTGGACTCAAAGCAAAGGTGTGATTTAGGGCAAACTATTTAAACCTTCTGTGCTAAAGTTCCTTAATCTACAAAATGAAAACAATTAGTGGTTCAGAATTCAAACAATGACACAAGTTAAATATTAAGTTAAATACTGTTAAGCTCCTAGAAGAATGCATAATAAACTGTAGTAGTTATTATTATTTCTGTACATAGTAAACACCATGTTAGTTATTATCTCTGCTCAAAATTATCTTTAACATTACAGAGAAAAATTTGTAAATCTGATAAAGTATAAGAAAATTTCTATATTCTCTTTTAAAAGATATTGCTGCCAGTTTCTTTAGAAATGAGATATATATACACATGCTGAAACTTTATCATCAATTAATCTCAAATATCTACTAGCTTGATAACTGTTTAAAGTCACACCGACCTGCCAAGTATAATCCTTTAAAATGACTGAAGGCATTGGAATTACGAGGAGATTCTGAAGAATAAATGCAGCCTAAAAAAAAAAAAAGAAAATAGAAAATGTCAATACTGCCACCTTGTTGTCATCTCTGAAATAACCAATATATCGAAATTTAATAATAAAAAACTATCACTGGACGACTGTAAATGCTGAGACATCACTATGAGAACTGCCAAGCTCACTGTTTGTTATGTGATGACCTAACAGTGGATGAAATTCTCTCATCGGGAAGTAGACTTTTTCATATTTCAGAATTTTATTTTTCAAAAAAATGATCTATAAAATATAAAACATAAACTGTTCTGGTAGCAGTTACGAAATACACTTTCATGTTTCTGTTATTCCACACACACACGTACCCCATCCTCTCTCTCCCCACCCTTTCTCGCTCTCGTACAAGCTGCTCTCAATAAAAAAAGTCCTAACTAGAAATACAAACCACAAATGTTCAACTTTATCTTCTACGTCCTGAAGATGGTCAAACTGAATAATCTTAGTAGTATGAACCCTGATCATCTGTATAGTGAAGATGACGATATGAGCGTGAGTAACGGGTAACAGAGGGTATCCAAGAGAGTGAAATTTTCAACCATCTTAATTGTAAGTCAATAGATATCTCTAAAGTTGGCAAATCAAGAGGAAGCTACAAGGTCAAGCATTACTATTAAAAAACAAATAACAAGAAAACTACAGCATTTGGATTTTGGAACAGAAAACTAGGAAATTGCGGGCCCTGGAGCTGCTGTTTACTCCATAAGCCTCTCATCACTATTTCATTACTGTTTTTAAAAATATTTGCATTAAAAATATATATATATTTGCATTAATCATCATTTCAGGAAAAGCAGCAATGAAAGAAAACCACAAATTATTTAGAATTAAAATAGGGTTTATTTTTCCTTTTAGGTCATATGATAACTACTACAGAGTATTGTGACAGCCATTCATCCCAAGTAAAGCTTTATAGATATTATTTATACACTGAGATAACAGAAAAGTAATTTTTTCCTGTGAACTACTTTTCAATGTGTAATAATATAGTTTATATAAAATATAGCAAATTCAGCTTTGATCTTATCAAAATACAGGACTCCGGTATTTACTGTGAATTAGTATCTTTTTTATTCTCTGATAGCCTTTTATTTGGGTGTTTTTGCAGGCAGAAAAGATCGTGGTGGGTGATCAGTCCACAGTGCTGAACATAGTGTATGATTTATAAAGACCATCATTAACAAATTTCTACAGTTGAAAGGGGAGGAGGTGCTAAACAGACAGGCATACCTCTCGGCGCACCATACTACATTCCGATTGGTCCAGAAGAATGTTCACCACTGTTCCCCAGAGTCCACCAGAAATGTTTTGACAACTGTTTGCCAATGCCATACAGCCAGTTTCAAGGGTGGTCAGTGCTGATCCTAATCCCAGCGAAGTGAACCTCACCTGTTCAGATTAAAGAAAAGTTGTTAAATCAAAGAATCCAATTCCTTAACATGAATTCTTAATTTTACATACACTGACGATACTAAGTTACAAAAGGCACTTACAGAAAATAGTGCCCCATAACTTTATGAATGAATAAAAATCCTATTCCACAATTCAAACAAGCAAATATCACAGAAGATCAAAACCAGGTACAAATAAGAATAAAAATTATACCTCACAAACCTCTTTCTAGAGAAAGCATCGGGTGCTTACCTATCTTTTATGAACACGATTCCTGTTTATTCCTCATTTTTAAAGAGGTTATCTATTAGTTTGTTCTACCACCCTTAAGTTATTAGTGTTTTTCCCAAGTGACTTAACTTTTAGAAACTTCTTTTCAAAAAGAAATAACTATCTTTTTATAAAGCATTTAGTATTTTCTCCAAAATTACTGTAAAAAAAATGTTTCAAATAAGGTTGATGAGGTATAATATGTTCACCATAGTTCTACTGCTGTTCAAGCTATGCATTTTGGTTCACTTCTGAATTCTTTTTTTTTTTTTATTCTTTGCCCCAGGGGTACAGGTCTGTGAATCATCAGGCTTACACCTTTCACAGCATTCACCAAAGCACAAACCCTCCCCAATGTCCATAACCCATCCACCCTATCCCTACCCTCCCACCCCCCAGGAACCCTCAGTTTGTTTCGTGAGATTAGGAGTCTCTTATGGTTTGTCTCACTTCTGAATTCAGATTCTAAAATATTTCACTGATATCTACAGGGTAACAAAAAATAATGTAGTCATAACATGGTCAAGCAACAAGTCCAAGTTCAATGTGTATAAAGAATGGAACCTCTAGGTTCAGATCAAATAGTGTTTCTAAAAATCAAGGTATTTAGTGGAATAGAATATATTCATTGCTTGCTTGAAATTAATGGATGGTGCCCATAGTTAACAGTACTGTATTATACACTTAAAAATTTGCTAAGAGGATGAATCTTATGTTCAGTGTTCTAATCACAAAAATAATATAGAGGACAGAAGTAAACTTTTGTAGGTGAAGGACAGGTTTACAACACTGATTGTGGTAATGATTTCAGGGGTGTACACTTATCTCCAAATTCCTGAATCTGTACACATTAAATATGTATAGCTTTTTGTATGTCAATCAAACCTCAATAAAGTAGCTTTTAAGAAAAGAGGTAAGTGGACAAATGGCTAAAACTGGAAATTTTGTTAATATAAAATTTTGCACTGCAGTGGTATTATTTTATTAAATGACACACAAATGTCATTTGGCAGCTATCCTTCTAAACTCATTGAAAATGGCTAGGTTTCTCCATTAATTTTTCACTGTTCTTTCTAAACGGGAAGGATTGTACGATCCTTTCTCTTTTTCTATTTTTAATTTGTACTTTAATGAATTTCACTGAGAAGGGTCTGCTAGGAACTGAACTGTATCCCCTCTAAATTAGTATGTTGAAGCCCTAACTCCCAATGTACCTAAATCTGATGATAGAGCTTTTAGGAGGTAATTAAGGTTAAATGAGGTCTTAAAGATAGGGTCCTAAATTGATAAGCTTGGTGGTCTTAGAAGGAAGAAAGGAAAGGTCACTGAGTAAACAGTGAGAAGGCAGCTGTTTGAGAGCCAGAAAGGAGAGCCCTCACCAGAACCCAACCATGGTAACACCTTCATCTCTGACTTCCAGCCGCCAGAACGATGAGAAAATAAATTTCTGTGTTTCAAGTCACCTATGTTATGTGTGATGGCAGCCCAAACTACAATAAGGGGTAAACAGCTTAAGTATAGTCACTAAAATAATCTCAGTTTGGAAAATACAAATCTCAGTTTGGAATTCACGTATATGCATATATTATTTTGTTTCATTTGTTTTTAGTCTACACATAATGGACTCGATTTTTCCTTCACACTGACCTCCGGGTCTCGATCAACCCATAATGGAATCAACCAAGCCAATCCTTGTTGAGTAGGAGCATGCTCATCACTGTTACTACCCAAAGGCAAGAACCAAAGTGACATCCACTCCTAGAATGAAAAAAGGGAACAGACCCATCAGGTAAGTTTCTAAGACTAAAACAGAAGACGTTTAAATAACTGAATTTTTAAAAATCAAAACATTAAAATGTACTTAAGACTTGGCTTTCATTCAGTATTTAACCGAAACAAGGCCAAAAAAAAAAAAAAAAATCTCAGCTTCTTCTTAAAAAGTTAAACAATTTTTCTTCACAACTAATCCCCCATGATTTAGACAAAATGCAGTTCTCTAGAGCACACAAATTTCAATCAAATTTCAAATAAAATTCAGATCTGTATAATACACAACTTCTAAGAAACATCTCAGTCAAAAATCACTTTTGTCTAAGAAGGAAAGTCAAGAGACATTTTCATATAGACTTGAAATGTGTGAGACACAGCACATTCCTTGTCTAGCAAGTGTTCAGAAGACAGCAGCCTCTAATGCTCTCACCGAACTCTGGGCCTGGGCCATCATCTCATGGGATAAGTGAAGCAAGCAAAGAATTGTGCTCTTTGTGACACCTTTTCCCATAAAGGACATAGCATTTCCACCACGCTCCACATAAAAAGAAGTAATGACCTGAAAAACAAGATAAACAATGTCGTGGTGGCTTTACTCGGAGCGGTATATAAAAATAAACATATAACTTTCTACTAACTCATCTGATTTGAGTCCTAACCACATAAAGTATATGTAACATTCTTATAGTTTACACATTTCGAAATGGTGAAGATGGTATACTTTAGGCTGTTACCACAATTAAATATTGTTTAAAATTTTCTCCCTTTGGAACTTGTACAAAAACGTGTAGTATCCTCCTAGGAGACTTCTGTGATGTAGAATATGCTCATGCATTTTTCAAATGTCACAGTATCCTTTAAGTAAAAGAGCTTATAAGTATCCTATTGAAAAAATATACTTAGAAATTGCTACCTATATAAAACTCTATCAGGGCACCTGGGTGGCTCAGTCAGTTGAGGGTCTACCTTCAACTCAAGTTATGATCCCAAAGTCCTGGGATTAAGCCCCACATCGGGCTCCCTGCTCAGCGGAGAGTCTGCTTCTCTCTCTCCCTATTCCCCTCACCCCACTCATGTTCTCTCTCTCTCTTTCTCTCTCTGAAATAATAAAATCTTTTAAAAATTTAAAACAAGGGCGCCTGGGTGGCTCAGTGGGTTGAACGTCTGCCTTTGGCTCAGGTCATGATCTCAGGGTCCTGGGATCAAGTCCCACATTGGGCTCTCTGCTCAGCAGGGAGCCTGCTTCCCTCTCTCTCTGCCTGCTTCTCTACTTGTGATCTCTCTCTCTGTCAAATAAACAAATAAAATCTTAAAATAAAAAGAATTTGTTAAAAAAAATTTAAAACAAAACTCTACTATCAAGGTTAGGTAGATTTTACAGAATTATGATTTAAATGTAAATGGATATTTTTTTCCTACTTCTGAGCAATCTTAGATTTCTATTTCACATTTTAGAATATGTTCATTATTTAAATCATTGGCTCTCAACTTTTTCTCAATTCTCCCACATATCTGAAGGATTTGATACATTTCCATCAATAACAACAAAAGATATGTTTCTTATCTGAAGAAATATGCCCTTAACTGAGGAGTTGAATCAGAATGGACAAGGGGAGTCAGGTGACAGCAATTTAAGAAAAAGTCCTTCCACCTAATTTAAAAAATCCTTTAAAATATATGCAAACCCTTTGGAACATTTCTGTGTAAATCATATATTGTCCCTTTTCAACTTTTTTAAAAAGAGTGTTTATTTTATAGTGAGAGCACATGCATGTGTATGGTGGGGGAGGGGCAGAAGGAGAAGGAGGGAGAGAATCTCAAGCAGATTCCACACTAAATGAAGAGCCCAATGAGGGGCTTGATCTCATGACCCTGAGGGCTCCACATTTCAACTTTTAAATTAAAAAAAAATTTCAAAGTGACAAAAGATCACTTAAAATTCACAAAATTTTAGTAAAAAAGGAATGCTAACTGTATTTAGGTGTCAAAACATTATAAAAGAAAAATCTGTTTTGAGTCAAAACAATCAAAACCACTTGCTATCCAGGGCACGTGAGTGGCTCAATTGGTTAAGTGACTAACTCTTGATTGCTGCTCAGGTTATTATCTCAGGGTAGTGAGATCAAGCCCGGCATTAGGTTCGGCATTGAGGGTGGAGCCTGCTTAAGATTTTTTCTCTCCCTCTGCCCATCCTCCCCCACTCATGCGATTCTCTAAAAATAATAATAATATTTTTAAAAATTTTAAAACTTGTTATCTGACCAATACAATAAAAAGTATTTCAGTTCATTTGTTCACCCAAGGCCTCTGAATGCTTTTATTCATCACAGCATCCTTTGAAGTCTACGTCTTTTTGTCTTAAAATAGAGACTACTTTCTAGTTTGGATTTTTTTCAGCTCATACAGCAGATGATTTTAAAAAGACAACATAAATCATAAATGTTAGGTACCATTCTTTTAACAAAAGCAATGTAAAAAAGCATGTGTATATTTGACATTTTTCATAATTAAAAGTTTAAAACTTTAAGGGACTATCTTAGAACTTAGATACCAGAATGACCAAATCCTTATTATTCTCTAAGTCACTGGAAATAACTATATTGTGGTTTAATGCCTAGCTGATAAAGGACAAGCCAAGAACTTTAGTACTTTCTCCTTTCAATCAGACCTTTTTGTCAGACCCATGGAATTATATTCTGTATGTCTGGTTTTAAGGATTTAATTATCACAGTTTATTCACCTATCTTAATGTATCATGCTTGAAAAGCCTCATTTCTCAATCACTAAAAGCAAATATTCCATTCAAATTTCATGGGGCAAAAACAAAACACCTACATTAGAAATATGGCTCCCTTCTGAATAGGAATCAGCTTCAGTGAGAAACTATACAGCAAGTCGCCTGGACCAACAAGGACTTTGTTTCAATGTGTATTTACATAAGCCTTACTTCATTCTTTAAAAAAACACACTTAACCAGTAATAAAATAAATAAATCGAAATGTTTACTAATTATGCCAAAGGTCCCAAGTAAGATTTAATGGGATTCTGCCACAATGTCTGACAAAAGTGACATACATCTTATTATTTTCCTGTCACTTAATGTGAAGACAAAAAGATTTTCTTCCCAAGACATTGTATAAAGCATGAAATGTCCTCCTCTGTTTATACCAAATCAAGATTTGTTAATCAAGTTTTTCGTAACTGTGGAACATTATAAAACAGGGATTGTACTTTTTATCTATTCCTTAGCTAATACATTGTGTTGATTTTTATTACCTCAAAGACAAGTAAACTGAGAATGACACTCCTGCCTTTTTGCCTCAACTTCTCACCCTAGAACTAAGAAGCCCTTTTGTTCTCTAATACTGAGAAAGCTCAATTTAATTTCTGGTATTTGAAACATGAGGTGTGATCTGAAATCTCTCCTCTTACACAATTTTAAAAATAAAAGCACTCGGGATAGTTTCCAAATATAAACAATGTTAGCACTTTACTTCTTCAGTCACTGCTGTGGCAGACCCACGTACATCCCTGATCGGAAACAGGTAAGTCACTTTACAGAGGAGATGGATTCCAAAAGGTTTATAAATGGAGTATATACAAATCACATAACTCATAATGCTGTAAATTAGGTACTTCATATTGAATTATATTTTAAATGCATTAGACAATCTGACTTTTTAAAAAATATTGTGGTAAGGTCTTTAAGCTAACATAACTCTTCTAAAAATGTGTACAATTCTGGACATGTTGAAGTTTGGGATAACTAATTAATATACTGTCAGTGAGTACTTTTTCAGTATTTAAAATTGTCCAAGAAAAAAATTTGATTAAAATGGCTACATTAAAATTTATATTAAATTTTATACTATAGCTAAGAGTACTTAAGATTTGGGATTTTGAAATCTTTTTTTTTTTAAGATTTTATTTATTTATTTGACAGAGGGAGAGAGATCACAAGTAGGCAGAGAGGCAGGCAGAGAGAGAGAAGGAAGCAGGCTCCCCACCGAGCAGGGAGCCCAATGCAGGCCTCGATCCCAGGACCCTGAGATCATGACCCGAGCCGAAGGCAGAGGCTTTAACCACTGAGTCACCCAGGCGCCCGGATTTTGAAATCTTTTTAACAAAACAAGATGCACTTTTGGAAAAATTCTAGGTAACATCATCTAAAACATGGTTTACAGCTGAATACACATCACCTAAAGCATGATTTAATAGTGAAAGCACAAAAATTAAACACACATCACTTACATTCATTTATATCAGTTTCAATATTATATATTATTAAATTATATATATATTATATATTATTTCAATATTATTCAAATTATATTCTGATTTACAAATCACTCATAAGACACACATAAATTAAAACACTATTTCTCCAATATGTACAAATCACTATGTTAGGATAAAGGGGAACTATGGGAAAGTGGAAATGATCCAATGATGATTCTTACAAGCTTATAGTCTAACAGATCAACACATAAAACAAAATAGAAATACAATGTCTTAAGCACCATAATAGTGGCCCATACAATCTGCAGCAGACACACATCCAAAGAAGAGACCAGTCACTCTTTACTGAGTGTGTATGTCTAGAAGAAAGACTTCCTTAAGGAAGGTAAATGAGTAAGTGAGATCCTAAATTTTGTGTACAGATTGCCATCTGAAAAAGAGAAGAAATTATATGAAGAGACTTTTAAAATACTTAAAAAATATTTTTTATTTAGTGAAAAATAAAACGAAAACTTCAGAGATGTGGGAAAAATTAAAACGGATTTAAGATTCAAAATGCAAGATTACAAAGAGCCATACACACTTGAAAAAGAGCTGTGGGTTGAAAGGTTTCTGTTTTTAAAGGATAATCTGGTGGTAGGTAGATGGCTGGACCACCAGTAGGAGCGTGCAGCATGAAAAGGAATAGGAAGTTATGGATACAAGTTGGTCAAAACACCCCGTGTCTAGAATGCCCATCACTATCGATCAGTTCATTCATCTTTCAAAACCTATTTCTACACTGCCTCCTCTAAGAGACTTTCCTGACATCCTAATAGTTAAAGATCCCAACCTCTGACTATCATCCAAACTCGGGCTATCACTGAACCTTTCAAGACAAGCAATGCTGACAGATTTGGTCAATAAGGAAACAATGAGCCGTTTTTAGATTCAGACAGTTTTATTAGGTACATAAAGAGCAAAAGCAAAAGTAGCCAAAGGTGTCAGCTCCCAGTCCTTACAGGGGGACACGGAAACAGAGGGGCCAGATGCTAGCAATGCGGGCAGCAGGGCACTCGGCTGTGGAGGCTCTCATGCCCCGAGGCAGCGAAGCCGCTCATGACCTGCAGCTGTTCTCCAAGGAACGGAGGCAGGAAAGCCCACCCATCAGAACCCAGGAGGCAGTAAGAAACAGGCTCAGTGCAGACATCCCCACAGAGAACAGCGCAAATAAGAAACAGTCTTGTAGCAGTGCCTCCCAAGCCTCCCATGTTCTCATGTTCCAGAAGGATCACAGGAACTTCTTCAAGACTTAGACCAGCTACGATTAAGCCTTGCCTCTGCGGACTGCATGCATAAATGCAAGGCTGGGAGGGAACCCTGGAGAAGCGCTTCTCGGACAGAACTATGCGTAGCTCTACCACTGCTGCATTTATTACAGCACTAAAACGATACTGACCTAAATCATAAAAATGGGACATATCATAATGTGTGAAGTTAAGGCCATGCTTATTAGAAGGTAATGACGGCTAAAAGTACTTGAAAAAAGCTTTTATTTTTTTTTTTAAGATTTTATTTATTTATTTGACACAGAGAGAGAGATCACAAGTAGGCAGAGAGGCAGGCAGAGAGAGAGGAGGAAGCAGGCTCCCCGCTGAGCAGAGAGCCCGATGCAGGGCTCGATCCCAGGACCCTGGGATCATGACCTGAGCCGAAAGCAGAGGCTTTAACCCACTGAGCCACCCAGGCGCCCTTGAGAAAAGCTTTTAAATAAAATCAGTGAAATAAGACTCCATCTTAAAATATCAGAAAAAACGGGGGCCCCTGAGTGGTGCACTAGGTTAAGCAACCAACTCCTGGTTTTCCCTCAGGTTGTGATCTCAGGACTCTGAGACTGAGTTTTGCATCGGGCTCCACCCTTAGCGCCGAGTCTGCTTGGGACTCTCTCCCTCTCTCTCTGCACCTCTCCCCCTCTCTAAAATAAATAAATAATCTTTTTTTAATTAAAAAGATTTTCAGAAAAAGAGCCATATTTTAAACCCAAAGGAGAAAGAAAGAAGCATAAACAGAAATGAATAAAATGGTGAAAAACTTTTTAAAGGGAGGATTGACAATGCCAAAATTCATTCTTTGAAAAGAACGATAACAATAAAACATACAAACCTACAAGTAAGACCAATCAAGAAAACGAGAAGGAAGTAATAATTAATACCTGGAATGAAATGGGACTTCACTGTAGCTCTGACGTACATTTAAAGAATGAAGCTGCCCTAATGGATAATTTTAGTGCTATGAATTCAAAAATTTAGATGAAATTCAGGAAAAACATAACTTACTGATGAAAAATATTAAAAATCTCAAAATTCTAGATTTAAATTCATTTCGTTCATTTACAATTTTCTCTAAAAGGAAACTCCACGTCTGATTGCTTCATCAACAAATTCTACTAAACATTTAAGTCAGAAATACCACCAATTCAAATCAACTATTCCAAAGGGAAAAAAAGGGTACATAAAAAATTTTATATATAAACAGTGGGCTAATTTTGATATTAAAACCTGACAAAAAGGGGCTCCCGGGTGGCTCAATCAGGTAAGCATTTGCCTTAGGCTCAGATCATAATCCCAAGATCCTGGGATCGAGCCCCACACTGAGCTCCCTGCTCAGCAGGGAATCTGCGTCTCCTTCTCCTTCGGCCTGTCCGTCCCCTTGCTTGTGCTCTCTCTCTCTCTGGTGCACGCGCACTCTCTCTCATTCATTCATAAATACGTAAATAATAAATAAAGTTTTATGAGAAAGAAGACATGCAATAATTCTAAAAGCATTCTCTGCGTAAGAAAATTGGAAGAATTCTAAAAACATTAATAAACCAAATCTTAATACATAAAAGGAATCATACATCGTAACCTAAGTTGAAATTCTCCCAGAAATGCTAGGTTGCTTAACATTTTTAAATGGATCCATTGAATCCACCCCCTTAATAGGATCTAGGAGAAAAATCATATGTCTATCTTAAAATATACAGAAAAAGCACTATACATCTATGATTTTAAAAAAAACACTTAGCAAAATAGAACTAAAAGGAAACTTCCTTAATCTTATTTTCCTTTAATTGAAAAAAACCACCATAAACAGCATGATGAAAAGATGAAAAATTAAAGGCCTTTCCTTTGATTTTGGAAACAAGGATTGCTGGGTACATGGTTAATATACAAAAACTGAGTAAATTTCTATATATTCAACAATACTTAGAAAATAAAATATCAAAAATTATTTTCACCAAGAGACAAGAATATTCACAGAAGCAGGATCCAAATTGCTCTAAATTAGAATAAGGAAACCCAAACGTCCTTCAACATTGTAGTGTACTGAATACTAGACAAAAACAAATTAAACTAATTCTACTTACAGGCAGCAGGATGAATAACTCTCCTAAGCATAATGATGAAAGAAAGCAGCCATGTGATCCCATTTTACAAAATTTTAAAAATCAGGACTTGTTGTAAATATGAACATATAATTAAGTGCTAAGACTATCAAGACATGTAAACAAGGGATTACCATAAAACTCAAAGTAACAACTACCTTTCAGGAGAAGAGTAGAGATCGAAAAGGGGTATCACAAATGTTCCCAAGGTGCTGGCTATGTGCTATTTTTAGATCAGGGGTGGTTCACTATGTGATGCCTGAACTATGTGTTTATGTTTTCTCCACATATGTGTTG
Organism: Ailurus styani; assembly: GCA_002007465.1. Taxonomy (NCBI): domain Eukaryota; kingdom Metazoa; phylum Chordata; class Mammalia; order Carnivora; family Ailuridae; genus Ailurus; species Ailurus styani. The sequence goes on along the minus strand of LNAC01000072.1, from coordinate 1,196,666 downwards.
CATTTCACAAATAGAAAGGATAAATAACATAAGTGAATAAATAAATTACACTAATGAGGGGACTTAAATGTAAGCCTTAGTTTATTTTTCTTGAAAATTAGTGTACTCTGAAAGTGATCTTACGTATTGTTAATAAAAATCATTAAAACATGGGGCACCTGGGTGGCTCAGTCATTAAGCATCAGCCTTTTAGGTCAGGTCATGATCCCAGGATCCTGGGATCAAGCCCAGCATCGGGCTCCCTGCTCAGCGGGAAGCCTGCTTTTCTCTCTCCCACTCCCCCTGCTTGTGTTCCCTCTTTCACGTTTTCTCTGTCAAATAAATAAATAAAATCTTTAAAAAAAATCATTAAAACATTTAACCATTATGATGAATCATATGAACACTGAACAATAATCTGCATTAAATACAGCGATACATATAATTCACTTAACATTATGCCTGTCACAAAGGGAGTGACCAACCAATCAATCAATACTATAATAAACAGTAAATAGCTATTCTTTGAGAGTTGTTATTATTGTTGTTACAGTCACTGGTTATTTTTACTTACTTCAAGGAGACCTGATAAGTACTTAACACAAATTTCAAGTGGCTTTGTGAGAGGAGAATGTGAGCTCCACCCCGGAGACGCTGTGAGATGAGCCATCCCTCTCAAGGTCCTCTCGAGGGATGGCAGGCCATAGAAGTGAGGAGCATCCGTGACTCTCAGGCACTGGAGAAGTTTCAGAGCCAGCTGCGTTTGGAAAACGTAAAGAAGCTCCAAGCACTTCCTGTGTATGTAAAGGAAGGAAAAAAAATCAACAAAAGAACAAGTGTGATGGGCTTAATAGGTTAATTTATTTATGGTAGAGGGTTACTAACAACTTAACACGTCAGAAAAGTATGATCCAGGAGAAATGGCAGTCTCAAACAAGATTTTTCAAGGAAAACACAGTTAAAATACCGTCTAGGGTATATGATGTAAAGGATCAATAACAAGTACCCTGAAAAATACATAAATGGATATTGGTATTAGCACCCAAAAATAAAATTTTAAAGTTGGAATGGAAAATTAAATGCATACTTTAAGTGACTTTGACATATATTAAATCTATACCTTTAATCATTAGATATCATTAAAAAATTATATTTTTAATTAGCTGAAACTGTTTTCCCCAGAAAGCTAAAGTAAAAAGTTTTAATGAGTTTGACACATAATTTAAACGCAACTGTGAGAACAATCAAGAGAACATTTCTTATTAGAAAACAAAATCCCTGAAACTAATAAGTAGGCATGGATACAAAGATGAAATTGCTGGAAGAAGTGACATCACTGTATAACAAAGCATTGAATAAAATCTGAAATTTCCTCAGTTTTACAGATTTTTATACTCCAAAATTGACAACTACTGCCTATATTTTTACCTGTTCCATCACAGTGTTATAAGTATGTAGTTGCATGATTTAAAGTTCATAATTTTTATATACCTCTCATCCAGGTGTTTTTAAAGTTTTAGAAACACACAGAACTTACACCAAAGCCTAAAAGTTCTTCGTATGAATTCATATTCCTCACGAGTCAACAACAAAGTACAGCTGAGCCTTGAACGACATGGAGGTTAGGGGCACTGACCCCCATGAACAGTCAAAAATCCTCATATACTTTTTGACTCTCCAAAAATTCAACAAATAGCCTACTGTTGACCAGAAGCCTTACTGATAACATAAAGTCAACTGACATGTATTTTGTATGTTACATGTTATTATATACTGTTTTCTTACAAAAACTAAAGAAAAGCAAACGAGAGAAAAGAATTTTTTTTTTAAGTAAGCTCTATGCCCAATATGGGACTTGAATTCATAACCCTAAGATCAAACGGCACATGCTCAACTGACTGAGCCAGCCAGGCACCCCAAGAAAGGAAAATATTATTAAGAAAATCATATAATACATATGCAGTACTATATTGTATTTATCCCCCAAAAAACCATGTATAAGTAGAACTACATAGTTCAAACCTGTGTTGTGCAAGGATCACTTGTAATCTAATTAATAGTATTAAAAACGTTTTTCTGGGGTTTTTTAAGACTTTATTTATTTGAGAGAGTGAGAGAGAAAGAGAGGGAGCAAGCACGAGTTGGAGGGAGGGGCAGAGGGAGAAGCAGGCTCCCCGCTGAGCAAGAAGCCCGATGCAGGGCTCGATCCTAGGACCCTGAGATCATGAACTGAGCCGAGGGCAGATGCTTAACCGACTGAGTCACCCAGGTGCCCCTGTTCTGTTTTTTAAAATTAACATGAAAGTCATTCCCATTTTCTGCTCCTTTTACCTCAACCACTCCAAAAGAAAAACTATACCATCAAAGGGAATGGTGCCTCCACAGATATCTAAGCAACCCCAGTTCAACCTGGCACAGCTGCCACCAGTTCCCTCTCCTGGTCCCTGTGAACCTTCCCCAAGCTCCACACCCAGGTGGCCTCATCCTTCCTATGCAAGTTCCTCTCAAAATCCAAAGAACATCCACCCAAAGAGCAGTCCATAGCATTTTTTCTCAAAGTCTAGCCCAAGGGACTAGCTATGGCATTTATTTAATATGTAGATTCCTGAGCTACTGATCTTAATATTTTAATAAGTCCTCCCCAAGAGATTCTATACACATCCCAGAGTCTACTATCAATGGATTCATTTTATTCTTGTCTTCAGTACTTTAATGTGGCATAAGTGCAAGAGGTAAAATTCACAAATCTTATATATACACTATAGGATGGTTTACATATGTACATAACCATGTAACCACCAAACATAACAACATAAAACATTCTCAGCACCTCAGAAGGTTCCTAGGTGACCCGCTGTAGTGAAATTTTTATTGACTTGTATTCTAAATTCACTAATCCTCTTTTATACTCTATCTAGTCGGCTCCTAAGCCCATGCAATGAATTCTTTAGAAATTGTATTTCTCAGTTGCAGAATTAGTATTTAGTTGTTTTTGCAGTTTCCATTTCTCTGCTATTGATAGTCTACATATTTTTACTTATCTTGTCCATCTTTTCATCTAATATCTATTATATTTATACTAAAAATACTATTTACAATAATAGCCTTAAAGTTCCTCTAATAGTTGACATTTGTGAGTCTGTTTTTTTTTTTTTTTTTAATTTTTTTTTTATTTTTTGCCCAAGGGGTACAGGTCTTTTTTTTTTATTCTTTGCCCAAGGGGTACAGGTCTGTGAATCATCAGGCTTACATCTTTCACAGCATTCACCAAAGCACAAACCCTCCCCAATGTCCATAATGTGAGTCTGTTTCTAATGACTTTTTTCTCTTAATTTCAGGAGACATTTTCCTACTTCTTTATAATTCTCTCCATTTGTGATTGTGTGTCAAATATTTATATACAAGAGTACTGAAAGAAAAGTACGTTAATAGTTTCTCATAGAAATGGTTTGCCATTTGATCACAAGATGTGGCTAGGAGGCTGATCTTTGAGATCTAGTCAGGTGTTGAGCTGAATTAGGGTTGTTTTGACACTTTAGCTTGTTTTAAATGTCATATGTGTGGGATCAGGTCTTTCCTTCCAGCAGAGATTTGAGATCTGAGCACAGGAAGACCTCATCAGATAAAAAAACTTTTGTGCATCAAAGGACACTATCCAAAGAGCGAGAACACAACCCACAGAATGGAAGAAAATTTTGCAAATCATATTTGAGAAAAGACTGATATCCAGAATATATAAAGATGACTCAACAACAACGAAAACAACCCAATGCAAAAATAGGCGAAGGACTTGAACAGACATTTTTCCAAAGATAACAAATAGTCATTAAGCACATGAAAAGATGTTCAATATCATTTCTCATCAGGGACATGGAACCAAAACCAAAATGATTCTAGTTTACACCACTAGGATGGCCATAATAAGAAGCGTTATGGTAGATGTTGAGAAATTAGAGCACGCATACATTGCTGGTGGCGATGTAAAATGGTATAGCTGCTGTGGAAAACAATCCGGCACTTCCTCAAAAAAGTAATCATACAGTTACCTACCATACAAACCAGCAATTCTAGTTTTAAGTATATACTGGAGACTTAAAAACGTGTGTTCACACAAAACTTGCACACGAATGTTCATAGCTGCACTATTCATAGTAATCAGAGATAGAAACAACTTACATGTCCACCAACAGAAAAATGGATAAACAGAATGTGGTATAACCATACATGGAATATTAATCAGCTATAAGAAGAAACAAGCACTGAAATGTGCTATAATATGGACGGACCTTGAAAACACAATGTGAAATCAGACACAAAAGATCACATATGGGGCGCCTGGGTGGCTCAGTGGGTTAGAGCCGCTGCCTTCGGCTCAGGTCATGATCCCAGGGTCCGGGGATCGAGGCCCACATCGGGCTCTCTGCTCGGCAGGGAGCCTGCTTCCTCCTCTCTCCTCTCTCTCTGCCTGCCTCTCTGCCTACTTGTAATCTCTCTCTCTGTGTCAAATGAATAAATAAAAAATCTTTAAAAAAAAAAAAAAAAAAGATCACATATGTCTGATTACATTTATATAAAATGTCCAGGATAAGAAAATTCATAGACACAGAAAGATTAGTGGTTGCCACAGGCTTGGGTAAGGGTAAATGAGGAGGAACTGCTTAATGGGTACAAAGTTTCTTTTCAAAGTAATGGAAATATTCTAAATTAAATAGTGACAGTTGAACGACATTGTCAACATACTAAATCCACAACAGTATACTTTAAGATGGTTAAAATAGTAAATTTTAAAAAAATTTTAAGTCAGAATTACAGATACACACTTGAAAATAACCTATGTAAAGACAGTCAAAAAGTCACAGAAATGGGTATAATTGCTCAGAGAATTAAGAGAGGACCAAGATTTAAAACCTAGAGACAGCACAATACCGTGTGCATGTGTGCGTGTGTGTGTGTGTGTGTGAGAGAGAGAGAGAGAGAGAGAGAGAGAGAGAAATTAGTCAGGCTAGACCAGAGATTTCACTAAAATTAAAACAGACGAGACCACAACTATTATTGAACTCTTTCTTCCTTGATTTGAAACAAGTAAAAAGTAAGATTCTTTGGAAATCAAAAGGGAACTAGGTTCTTTATCAATGTCCCCAAACCTTCAACGAGAAACTGTACCTGTCAGTAACTGCCATGAAACTGAGAAGCAAGGTATTGAAAAGAGCAATCAGTTCCTTCTGGAGCTGTTGCCTGACAGCAGTCCGGATGTCATCTGTTTCCTCTCGTGCCTGTGACTCCGTCAGAACCAGCAGGTCTAACAGTGGGTTTGGACTCTAAAAAATAATATTTATAAAAAAACGTATTTACTCTCTAATTGAGCTGTGTGTTGTGTTCTGTAAAGATTTTTGTTACAGATCACGTTCTAGACTACCTAAGAGTTATATTACCTAGCCAGTAGGTATTGTTCTCTAGTGCATGAATAGAGATGTTATGTTTTAAACTCAAAAAGTGTGTCATAAATTATCTCGACAAAAGAACGGCACATCTATTATAGAAAACTGAGTAGAGGGGCGCCTGGGTGGCTCAGTTGTTAAGCATCTGCCTACAGCTCAGGTCACAATCCCAGGGTCCTGGGATGGAGTCCCGAGTCGGGACTCCCTGCTCAGCGGGAAGCCTGCTTCTCCCTCCCCCACTCCCCCTGCTTGTGTTCCCCTCTCGCTTTGTCTCTCTCTGTCAAATAAAAAGATAAAATCTTAAAAAAAAAAAAAAAAGAAGAAGAAAAGAAAACTGAGCATAATATAGAGAAGCACAAAGAAAAAAACAAACAACACTCATGATCCCACCTCACAGACATAGTCGCTATTAGTGTACTGGTGCACAGTATTCTTTTTTGTGTGCATATAAATATAAACACAATTGTAATTCTATATTTTTAACGAAACTGAGATCAAGTGAAAAAACCCATTATTATTCCCCCTTTTTTAACTTAATGTTATCAATATTTCTTCAAAATATTATTTTAATATCTGACTTATACCCACCTTCCCTCCAACTCCCATAAATACTGGCAAAATAAGAAAGCTGTTTTTAATGTAACCTCCATCTTGGTAAAATATAATTTTACTATCAGGAATTATTAATCCTGATATACCCATAAAAATTAAGTAGAAACTCCTGATTGATAGATTAATATAATATTACAGTATGTATACAACTAAAACTAAAAATCTCATTGTTAATAACTTGTTTATACTAGTACTTGCTGAGATACTTTTTCCCTTTCTGACACATCTTAGACCCACATGTTAATATTAAGATTCAGTGAACCTCAGCAACATCACTTCTAAAATATGGGGTGAATTACCATCCCTCATGCACAATAAAGAGATCTCTCTCTACTGATCTCAAGTGCTTCATCATACATGAAGGTTTTGTCTTTAAACATTAGTATTCAACCCCAATTTTAAACCAACCATTACCATTACTTTGTCACTGCCACCCTCCAAAAAGCCACAATTTCTACAATGATGGCTCATTTTCTTTATCCACACAGTTATCACTCATCACACCCACTTTACCATCCATCAGCGACCTACAACAATAGGACATACAATGCCCTCCATGAATTCTGAGTGCACGTGTGCCTGTGAAAGTCGGCTGACAAAGACAGACGCTGTAGAGTTCTGAAGAACCGCCCCCCCCAAAAATTATGTCCCCATTTTTATGACCTTCCATCAAAAAACTCATTCTGAAAAGAAAGGTATTCAAACTCACCCCTTCTAGGTTATTTTTTATATATTAACAAAATCATCACTACATTAAAATGTAAATTAGTGGTGTCATAAATTCCTAAAGTGCCTAAAATGTCTGTAACAAATCGATGTTCTAATAAAACATACAAATTTTTCACAAGAGAAAGTTTCTCAATCTTCCCTCAGTAAGTTAACTGATTTTTCTTTATATTTCCCATTTACATTCTTCTGCCTGATCAAGTATTCAAATATTCTGCCTAATTTTACTAATTTTTGCCCTGGTTTTCATATACTTTTTCATATTATGTCCATACATTGAAAAGAATTCAAATCCAATCATAGAGTCATGTACATATAGGGCCTTGCTTATGGTACTTTGGACTTATTTTATGTTCCTACCTGATCTACCCTTCATCTCCTAGCTTTTGTTAGTGATGCTATTTCTGCTTTTCATCTTTCATAACATTCAAATTGCAGTCCAGGACCATAATTTCCATATTTAGTCACAGTCCTCTAGGTGTGTGTATGCGAGAGAGAGAGAGAGAGAGAGAGGAGAGAGGGAAAGAGAGAGAGAGCTGCCTTCTCCACCACCTCGCCCATTACCTCGCTAGGCCAAGCTACCACCATCCCTCCCCTGGGTTACTGAAGGCCTCCCAGCTTCCACCCATCCCACCTATGGTTCTAGAGACAGCTGCTGCCCACAATCTTCTTAAACTTAAGGCCCACAATCTTCTTAAACTTAAGTCCCATCATGTAACTCTTCTGCTCAAAACCCTGCACCAGCTTTCTCTCTCATATCGGTTAAGCTCCATAGCCTACAAGGCTCTGTTTGAGCTTGATTCTGAATATCCTTCTAATCTCAACTCCTACCCACTATCTTCTATTCATCCTGTTGCTGCTACATGGACCTCTAGTTGTTTTTCAAACACAGCCCTGACAACTAAGTGCTTTTGTATTTTTTTCCTCTCTGGCTAGAACGCTCTTCCCTTAGATACCAATATGGCTGATTCCCACACTTAACTCAGTGCCCTGGCCAAATGTTAGTCAAAGAGGCGAGCCATCTAGGACCATCACATCTAAAGTAGCATCCCACCATGCCTGCCTAGCTGTGTCTTGTTATCTATGTTTCTTCATCACACTTATTGCTCCCACCTGCAGAAAATTTTTGTTTTCTATCCATTCCACCTCCCTAGAATGTACTCCATGAGGACAGGTTTTTTGTCTTATTCACTGCCATGTTATTTTTATGTACTCATATTCATAGATTTCTTTCTTTATAGGTTCAACCTTAGGTAACTTCTTGGAAAAATCTTTTCTATTCCAAAGTTTTAAGTAAACACGTTCATACAACATGAAGACTACTTTACTAAACATGGGCTATATAAAAATTATGCTTTTTCATTACATAGGATTACTAATTTTTATAAATAAATCACCTGTCAGACCTAAAATCCCAATTCCTTAATAACACTTACATGTCTAAGAAGTAATTCTAGAAGCCAGTTTAGAAGTTCTACTGATGGGTTTTTTCTTTGTTCCTTCAATAATTTATTTAAAAAATGTATGATATCTATTAGCAGTTTCTCATCTTCAGTGCAAGCAGGAAGCACCTGTAAAAACCTATAATAAACAAGACAATCATCATGGTTTCTAGCTCTTTTCAGTAAGTGGTGTGCTCATAAATATTTAACAACCAGGTAAGGAGTGGTATGATTTCCTGTATTTGCCAATTTTCATAGTGTAAATACTCTCCCACTGCCAACTACAAGTCACCAACACAACAAACAGTTGTGGAGAGACGCACAGCAGCACACCATTATATGGCATTTTCACAACACAGACATAATAGATATAAATAACCTCAAGAACACAGGTATCATTAAAATGTTGCAAAATAATCAGGAAATGATGATTATCAGCATAATCATTACCTTCATTTTTCTAACAATTTATTTAACGCTAAGTTTATGCAATTTCATTTTTAAGAATGGCTCTGTTTTTTTTTTGNGAGAGACGCACAGCAGCACACCATTATATGGCATTTTCACAACACAGACATAATAGATATAAATAACCTCAAGAACACAGGTATCATTAAAATGTTGCAAAATAATCAGGAAATGATGATTATCAGCATAATCATTACCTTCATTTTTCTAACAATTTATTTAACGCTAAGTTTATGCAATTTCATTTTCAAGAATGGCTCTGTTTTAACAACTAACTTAAAAATTCCTGATATTCAACTGCCAGTTCTCTCACAAGGAAGTACTGGCTAATTCCAACACATACCAGTGGAAAAGCCAAATTAGGTATCTGAATTGTGAGAGATCCTTTTTGAGTTCACACTGGAAACTCATTTAACCTCACATTTTGAAAACTACACACATTATGTTTAATAGAAAGTTATACATCTTACACTAAATTCACATGAAGATTAAAATGTAAAACTGCTGGCAATGGCTGCTTGTCAGTCTTATTTGTTTCAAATGCAGCCATCTGCTACCAGTTAAACATGTTAAATTTACAAGCTAGAGCCTTCCCAATAACTACGAAAGAATCTCCACATGGCAATCAACTTCATGAAATTCAGGGTAGAAAGAAAAATGAGATGATTTTCTTAAGAACAAAACAAAAACAGTACCAAATAAAATAGCCCACCGCAGGTGTACCAAACCTATTAGTCCATGCACTGATGTTTTGGCTCTCTTATAGTGTGGACAGCAATAAACATTCACATTCACTTTGTTCAACCATGTCTTATCTTAATCATCTGCTTTTGTGTGAATAGCAAAATAAAATTTTTTATGATAGGCTATAAAAACTGTTGTTTATTATTAAGTCCAAAATGCAGTGATTAAGAAAATTTTTCTCTTTTGCTATTATTAGGTATTTACTATGCATAATAAAAATCCCACAGTTTTTCTTACTGAAAAAAACATTTCTCTAATGATAGCAACAAGAAGAATACATGCTCTTATCTTCAAAGATGGGGAGATAAACCCAATTATGATTCAATCCTGCTTTTTGAAACTGAAAGCCTTGAGCTGTATATACTGACCTGTTCAGTGTGGTGTGCCAAGACAAGGACTTCAAGGTAACCCCACATGGGCCAGCGCCACCCTTTAAAGACAATCTGTCATTCAGAAGATAAAAACTCATCCTCGTGACAGCAGCCCTCACTTCCCTGTGGGCCGCAGCCTCGACAATGGAATGAAGACAGTCCTTCAGTCCACTGGTTGTGTGTGTCATCTTTAGAGCAAGGGTGTCCTCTGTGGATAACTTCAATGCATCTGAAAATCTAAAGAAAAAGAAACAAAGGAAGAGCAACATAAAACTATTTAAATAAAAGCTCACATTTATGTTTATTATAAACTCTCTCCAAAAAATTCTGTTTTATCTCCATTTTAAAGGCTGACTCAGGGCCAAAAGGAAATCTGGTATAGATCTGTCAATGAGAGTTTTATGTTAGCATCCCAAGTGTTTGTGTTGACATTTTCCTGTTTACAGAAATATAACTTTCATTCAAACAAGAAAACAATGACAGATTAGAATTAGGATATTCCAAAGTAATCTTCATCATCATCACAGTACTGATAACATTTATACATACACTTGCTGAACTCTGACTCTAATACAGACTACTTTCCCTAGAGCTTTATATCTATTAACTAACCAAATGTGAGGTGCTTGAGTGGCTCAGTTGATTAAGGTCTGACTCTGGGTTTCAGCTAAATTCATGATCTCAGGGTTATGAGATCGAATGCTGCATCAGGATCCCTGCTGGGTATGCAGCCTGCTTAAGATTCTCTCTCTGGGGTGCCTGGGTGGCTCAGTTGTTAAGCGTTTGCCTTCAGCTCAGGTCATGATCCCAGGGTCCTGGGATCGAGCACTGCATCAGGCTCCCTGCTCTGCAAGGAAGCCTGCTTCTCTTCTCCCTCTCCCACTCCCTCTGCTTGTGTTCCCTCTCTCACTGTGTATCTCTCTGTCAAATAAATAAATAAAATCTTTTAAAAAAAAGAAAAAAAAGAAGAAAAAAAAAAAGATTCTCTCTGTCTCTCCCTCTGCACCTCCCCGCCCCCCACCCCCCACTCCCGCTAATGTGTGTGCACTCTCTGAAAAAAAAAAAATTTTAAAAATAACTAAACGAACTTTATATAATCTCTAAAACAGCATAGAGCACGTTTTTTAATTTAAATTTCCTTGTGTGATAGTTTCTAAAAAGTAATGAACACATATAATCTTTAAAGCAAAGTAAAATAAATAAATAAATATATTTTAAAAAAATGAAACAAAGTAAAAATTACAATCTTCAGTGGAAAAATAGAATCAGATGATAGTAAGTAAAAAAAAGCCACTTGACCTAAAGGAAAAATAAAACCAAACTAGTTACTTATAACTTGTTAAATATGAACACTTTTTCAACCAAATATAACAGCTTACTCTTGGATTTTAGGTTCAGAATTCATTTGCTTCAACAGATTATCACTCCCATGATACCAGGACAAGTTCCAAGCTATTCTCAGCATGTCTGAGACCGGCTTCAAGGCCAAACAATCAGCAGATAACGGCAAAACTATGGAGTAAGGACTCACAGCATGGTGGCCAACTACACGGACTGGGAGATGATACCTAAAGAAAACATATACCAATAATTATGAACTTTGAAATTCTTAAACACTACTATAAGCAGGTGAGGTATAAATGAGGGCTAGTTCTCACAATAATACGGAGATCACTCTCATAGCCCCTAGTTTGAACAGTTATCATACTGTACAGAGTATTTCATTTACTCTTTTGCCATCCACTAAACTCCCCAAAATACTTTTTAAATTCTTGCCTGAAGACTTCCTTATTCTTATTAGAGCTGTTAGCAGAGACGACTAATGCCCTTCAGGTCAAGGCCTGCAGCTACAGTGAGCCACATATAAAGGGTTTCAGCTAGAACAGGAGTGCCTACTTTATGCCAAACACTGTATACTATCCACTGTTCATTCAGTTACATGCATGGCACTGATACCCATTTCACAGAGGATCAAAATGAGTATAAAAGAGACTAAATGAACTGCCTATGTTCACAGGAATCACTAAGTGACAAAATCACAACCTAATATTTTTACTCGAACACAGTTGCATCATCAGTAAACCAAGAAGACCCAGGAATATTTTTAGATCTAAGAACAGATACAACAGCTACAGCTCTTAAACCAGTCCAAATTAATTTAACAGTGTTTAACAGGACAGTAATGTCTAGCATGTTCAAATGTTAAAAAATCATTTTGCTAAAAAATCATAACCCAAACCCCTAATTCACACACTTGTGACTAATTTCAGATAAATACGATTATGTAAGTTTCTCAGGGGAAACTTACTGTGCTTTTTCATTTCATATGTCTCAATAAATAAGCTAAAGGAGAGTTCTACATACAAATCAGGCTGAACAGTTTAAGAAAATACTTTGAAAAACTGAAATTTCCTCAAAAGTAACCAAGAATTCTTAGATAAATGCCTCACACTAGGTCTCCAATAGGGAAATAAAGGTGATTCTTGGATATCTCTTTGTGCTACGACACAGGAAAGTAATAGACTCAGGGGACCTTGACAAAAGGACAGAGAGCCTACTTGAAAGGACGTGCACTGAATAAAACAAACAAAGGCAATTGATCAATGGGGAATTCGTTAGTAAGCTGGAAAATGAACCGCAAATTCAGCCAAGAACAAGAAGGAAGAAAGGAATGAAAAGTGCAGGGTAATACATCACGACCAGTTTGAAAAACCACATCCATCCACCAGACGGGCAGTGATTTCTGAAATGACAACGTTACTGCGAGTAAAGGAATGACAAAACCCTTGGTTCTTTTCGGTGGACAAACTTTATCTTGAGCTAATTCTGGCCCTTTGCCCCAGGACAACCAAATAGACATGGAATGTCAACATATTACTAAGCTGTCGTTTGTGCTTACGGTAAAAATGACTCACATCTGGGCTGGGACGTGTGGGAATAAACCGTAAATGCACCATGGGAAGCCACAGCTCTGAGCAACCCTGAGTGCTGGGGCTCTTACAAGGGACATGTTTGGTGAGGCCCCGGAAACCATGCCTATGGCACCCTGAACTAAAGAAGTTATTTCCTACTAGCGCATGGGGCTTCTAAGCCAAGACAGCTCCCAGCACCCACACATGTAATCTCATTCCAAGTAAGGCTTATTATAGTTGTGTGAGTTGGATTACTTAGCCAAATGGAAAGACCATGAAGAGTGGGTGATGTCTACAAACAAGGAATTTCACTCTGAAAAATATATTTAAAAGGAACTCTTGCACACTATACCAGGCAACATACACACGTTTATAGGAGCGGATACAGGAACAAAAGCCCAGAATCAACCCAAACACCTTCTGACCACAGAATGAATAAATTGTGGTAAATAAATTCAGCAACAGAATATTATACAGTAATGAAAATGATTATAGTACATGTAATAAGACCTACCAAATTATGGAATGTTATCTTTGAATTAATTATAGTTTTATTAATACATAATTTACTTATCTTTAAAATGCATAGATTTTCAATTTATATATAGCCTGATGAGTTTTTACATTTGACTCATTTGTATGACCATCACTCAATAAAGTACAGAACATTTCCAACCCTTCGGAAAGTTTCTTTGTTCCCTTTTCATGTTAATTACTCCCCGTGCTCTCCTCCAAGAAGTAATTACTATTTTGGAAAAAGTTTTCAATTCGCAATAATCGCGCCTCGGATAAACCTCATTGGCTACGATACTGCCACTGCGCAAAGCTACTATTTTGGATATAACTGGAGAAATTAGATCATGCTACAGAATGATTTTTAATTTTCTTAGATGTGATCATGTATGATACAATGGTTATATAGGAAAGTGTCCTTAATTTAAGGAGGTATATGCCGGAAAAATTAGGAGGAAGTAAAATTATGTCTGAAACTTATTTTCAAATGCATCAGAGAAAAATTACATATAATAAATAAATATACTGAGAGAGAGAGGAAGAAACTAAGTCCCTGTGTTAAGAACTGGTGAATCGAGGCTGGAGAGGAAGCACACGTTCACTAGATAGCTCTTTCAACTTTTCTGTCTATCTGAACCACATCCAGATGGAAAGATGGCGACGGGGACATGCATTTACTGAACTCTCCGAAGCCCCACTGTGCAGAAACATTAAAACACTACAAGCCATGTGATTTAAATAGCAGATGAACCTTCCTGAAACAGTTTACCTTCAAAAACAGTCAAAACAATAAATCATTTACCTTCTAAAAACGGAGACAGGCAAACTGAAGACTGATGGTGCAGGTTTACTGGAAGGATTAATAGACCTATTTCATTAAAAACACACACACACAAAGAAAGAAACAAATGAGTAAACCGTGGTTTTATCCAACAAATACAATTTGCTCCTTGACTGAATCTCCAAACAAGAGTTGCAATCGGCTATCATTTGTATAGTTACAACACATTTCCTACTACCTAGACTTGCTTCAAAGAGTAAATCAGTGCTTAGGAAGTCCGTATAATAAATTACTCATATAATGTGGGCACTGTACTGGCAGGTGAATCTGTGACCCCCTGCCACCGGATCCCGCTCAAGGTCAGTGTTAATCAGATATTATCATCCTAAACATCTTCCCAAAGGTTTTTTAATAAAATATTACAGGAAAAAACACATGACATTGAGAGTATATACTGAAAAATGTATTAAATACAAAAATTACTACAGTAATTTTTTAATGGTATACTTAGTAATGCTCAAATTGAAAGTTCATGGGAGGGACGCCTGGGTGGGTCAGTCGGTTAAGCGGCTGCCTTCAGCTCGGGTAATGATCCCAGGGTCCTAGGATCAAGTCTCACATTGGGCTCCTTGCTCAGCGGGGAGCCAGCTTCTCCTCTGCCTGCCACTGCCCCCTGCTTGTGCTCTCTCTCTGTCTCTCTCTCTGACAAATAAATTAAAAAAAAAAAAAAAAAAGTTCATGGGACTTTCTGAACCAATAGGCTTTTTGACTTTTTGATACTGCTTACTCAAATCAAAATGGAAAGCATAAGCTCCCTAATTCAGAAATTTCCATGCATTGCTATAAGATTGCATCAGAAACCTTAAATAAGAGCAAAAAAGTTTTACAATTCTTATAGCTCACCACATATCCATTCTTGATACTTCATCAAATAACAGAAGACAAAATAATGCTCCAACTTCAGTCACAACAGCACAGTTTTCATGAAATATCAATGAAACTAAGAAATAAAAAGAAGCATAACTTCATGAAATATTTTTACATCTAGAAAAATGAACTTTAAATTTAAAATATCTTAACTTCAGGGGAAGCGATGTCATTCTCAGAGAACTGCAACACAAACCCAAACACGCTGACATATGTGGATCATCAGGAGGGCTTGCTAAAACAGAGCTTCTGCTTCAGCAGATTTGGGCTGGAGTCCGTGAATCTCACGAGCTGCTGGTCCGGGAAACGCACCTGCAGATGCACTCACTAGATACTGTGTACTTTCACTTTCTCAGAGAAGCAAAGTGATGTAGCTTCTAGGAAGGTCTGCCAAGTCCTTTACCTCCAGCTAAAGTGTGCTCAAAGATCTCCTAATTTGATCACTTCTGCCCATTCCTACAAACACAGTCATAGAACTTGGGTTTGTCTTCAAAACACTGTGTCTGTGTTGGTGATGCTTTAATTCATGTGTCTTGTTTATTACAAGATGATGGAAAAGGATACTGCTCTGAACTAGTAAGACCTAAAGTTAGCACCATCATGTACTACTAGTAAAGTGGCCTGATCAAATACTATAGCATTAATAAGCCTTAGTTTCCACCTCTGTATCATTCCCTATGCTATGACTTCTCAGTGCTTGACAACTATGAAATTCTGATCAAATACGTATGGTGGTGGTACCAATCACATGGGAATAACATAATACAGAGCTAGCAAATCCAGGAAAGTAGCAACAAGAAATTAATTTCAAAAGGAGACACTTTTCCTAATCTTAAGAAAAGGATAGTATCAGCATGTCATTGACATGATTAAAAACATCAATGAGCTAAAAAGAAACAAATACATGGAAGAATTTATGATAGACACTTCATATCACTGGGAATAGGATGAGCTAAGAAATTATTGCAATATTACTGCCTACAATACGAAAAAAAAATAGATCTAGATCCCTACCTTAAACTATTTATCAAAATCAGTTCTACATAAAGATCTAAATTTTTTATTTTTTTTTAAGATTTTTTTTTTTATCTTATTTATTTGACAGAGAAAGATACAGCAAGAGAGAGAACACAAGCAGGGCAAGTGGGAGAGGGAGAAGCAGGCTTCCCCTGAGCAGGGAGCCCAACTCAGGGCTCGATCCCAGGAACCTGGGATCATGACCTGAGCCGAAGGCAAACACTTAATGACTGAGCCACCCAGGTGCCCCAGATCTAAATTTTTTAAACAACACTATAAACGTGTTAAGAGAAAGAACAGAAGCCTATTTAGAGTCCTGAATTCAGGGATGCCTGAGTGGCTCAGTCAGTTAAGGGTGTTCCTTTGGCTCAGGTCATGATCCCAGTATCAAGGATTACACTGGGCTCCTTACTCAGCGGGGAGCCTCCTTCTCCTTCTGCCTGCCACTCTTGTGTACAAGTAAAAGAAAGCTTGTACTTTCACTCTCTCCTGCACAAGTAAATCGCTCTCTCTCTCTGGCAAATAAATAAATAAAGTATTTTTAAAAAATTTTTTTTAAATAAAGAGGACTTTATTTAAAAAAAAAAATCCTGAATTCAGAATTGGAAAAGGCCCTCCTTTTAGAGCATGATGAAAAATTTGGTTGCTATAATAGAAGAGCTTTATATACTTCCATAAAATACTTAAGGCTAAAGATATAATAATAAGTACATTAAAAAGGATACAACGGTTAGAAGAAAATCTTAACATAAAATCAGGCATAAGGCTTATATTTATGTTATATAAAGAAACTCTTTAAAAGTCACTAAAAGTAAATGCAACAGAAAAATAGGCAATTCATAGAATAAGAATTTGAAGATAATAAATAGATGAAAAGATAATCACCTGCACTAAAAGTTTTAAAAATAGAAAATAAAACAATAATGAGATATTATTTTCACCAATAATATTAAAGAACTGTTTAAAAGAGACATATTCGGTTTTAGCAAGGTTGCAAAGATAATAAGCACTTTTAAATACCACTGGTGGCAATGACGTGGAGGGAAACCAAACCATATTCTGTAAAATCTCTTTGACCCAGCAATTCCAGTTACAGCATATGCATAAGATGATCATAAAACATGATTACTATCATAGTGAAAAACCTGAGAGAAATATTAATATGGCAAACAGAAACTCTGAAACACTAACAGTAGTTTTTTGATTTTGTGTTTTTTAAGAAGGCAGACTCACATGTAATAACATGGGAAGATATTCAAAATACATTTTCAGTTGAAATAAAGCAACATAATACTTAAGTATATAGCATAAAAAATACAACATGGGTGTAAAGAAAAGATCATTCCAAATGACGTATGCCAAACAATACCTAGCACATTCTTCTTTGGGGAAACTGCAAAAGAAAAGAAAATTTTAAAAAATTCTAGCATTTCACCTTAGATCATTCCATACTGTTCAAATCTTTACAATAAGGATGCAGAAGTTCTGCAATTATTTAAAACAAAAACAAATCTACAAAAGTAAGGAAGTTTGGGTTCTTCTCTTGGCTCCACCATTATCTGGTTATGACCTTGGCCAAGTCGATAAATGTCTCTAGATCTCCATTTTCTCACTGTAAGATGTTGTAATAAATGAGTAAGTTCTCACCATGCAATTCTGTCACGGGTAGGATTTTGTCATGACATAAAATTTGTAATTAAAAGCAGTGTGTCTGGTAGATTATTTGTTATTCTCCTTCAATCTATCCTCCATGCTGTGGATAAAGTAATCTTTCTAAAACACTACCCCTCAGTTTAATGATCTTAAATGGCTTCTCAGTGCTGTTTCCTGTGACCTACCAGGCCCTGCATGAACTGCCCTCCGTGCCTCATCTCATCATCTTCCTCTTACCTCAGAAGCCCCCAAAATCCTGTCATTCCTGACCAACCACCATCTCAAACACACAAATAACTGGCGCTCCCTCTAGCTGGAAATCAACCCTCTCTAACTGCACTATTCGTTTCTCAAATTCCAGCTCGGATCCACATTTCCTGGTAGCATTCTCTGATATTTTCCTGCCACCCGATCTGCTCAGGAACACTTCCCTCTGGGACCAGGAATTCCACTATTATAGATATTTTTATGCCTTATTGTATATTTGTCCAAGTCCCCAACTATACTGTAAGCTTCAAGAGGGTCATTTACCAAGCTCATCAGTACATCACAATGGCCTAGTGCTATACCTAGCACATGGCATGTACTCAATAAAGGTACATGAGGATGAATTTCCTGGTAGAATACTTGATTAAAAAACTCATTTTGCCACGATGCCTGGGTGGCTCAGTCAACTAAACATCCAACTCTTGATCTCGGCTCAGGTCATGATCCCAGGGTTGTGGGATGGAGCCCTGAGTGGGGCTCGGCGCTCAGCAGGGAAACTGCTGGAGATTCTCTCTCTCCCTCTTCCTCTGCCCCTCCCCCTCCCCCACTCTGCTCACACACACGCTCTCTCTCTAAAATAAATAAGTAAATTTTAAAAAAAAATTTTTTGCCTGAAACTGAATCCATAATTAAGAGATGCTGTAATTCATTTTCAGACTCACTGAAATAGTTCTCACAAACATCAATGAAATAGAAAAATTGTTAATACTAAAAGGGTACAGATGATGCTGACTTAGAAAGTGCCTTTGAATCTAGTAAGTGTTCATGAATGCGTGAATAAATTTAAATCAAAATTATAAATAATTTAAATCAAAATTATAAAAATAAAATTTTTAAACATTTTAAACGTAAACAAAGAAAAGGTAAACTAGGGATTAAATTCTACTGAGTGAGGTTATTAGGAAGATAATTAATAGGATTAAAGAAAACTCAAGATCCACAACCGCTACTCTTCCACATCTATTAAAATTGTAAAATTTTATACACTATTCAAGACTGCATGAGCCTGGACACACTGAGTCTGTTTAGAACTTCACCCAGTTTGGACCCTTACCAATCCTTATATTCAATGCTTATATTAAATAAACTGTCCTCTTCACTTGGCAAGCAGGAGGCACTAGAAGAAATGAAAATGCTAAAATAAAATGACTACATTCTAATATATATCCTAATAATATTTTGAACATAAATATCACTTATAATAATTAACAAGGTTAAGCATATTGAGACATTTGATTGAGATGCATCTTATAGAATATTTCAAAGCAGTGGGCTAAACTTCTAAGAAAAAAAATAGCACAAAATGTTACCAAGCTCTCTACTGAGAACAGTCAGAAGGAAGAAAAAGAGAACAAAAAAAATTACGTGGAATTTTTCTACCTAAACACATTAGTAAATTACAACCCAAGTGAAAAGGGTTAAAAAAAAAAATCACTCTTTCTAATAAACTAGTACTCAGTCATCAGGACGAGTCTGGTTCCCGGTCCACACAGACTGGGTGCACACTGTTACTGTCAGTGTAGTAACACAGTCAGATACCATGCCACAGGTCAGGATGTAAAGGCACAAGCAAACGAAGACTGTGAACATGGATATGGAGAGAAGGCAGTAATGACAGCAGCTGCAGCCTGCTCTCTTTATAAGTAACAGGTAATTGAGCACCGAATGAAAGCCACATCAGTGTGCAAAGAACAGAGGCTTCAGCCTTTCTCAGCTCTGAGGTCTCCTCAGTAACAGGATTACAAGGAAATTTCCACACAAGAAACATTTTCCATTGCCACGGATATTCTTAGCAGCATATTCACTAAAAATTTTGTTATTCTGTTAGTAAAACAGAAAGTAAATGTGACCTACAGTTAAAGCATAACACTTAAAGGTTAAGACTGATCTCATTATTAGCAGAATTTATTTTATTCACCTCTGAATAACAGGGTCAGAAGAGAAGACTGCTGTGAGAGGGCCATGCGCATAACTGGATCAGCACAAAGAACTTTCCTCAAGAGCGTGAGGCATGGCTGAATTAAACACTCGATGACCTGGCCAGGAGGGAAAACACAGTTACGTTACTATCGTCAATTCTAAGGCGAGATAAAATATACTATATTAACTTATTCTAAATTTTACACTTTTTCACCAAAACTGTATAAAACAAAAATGCAAATAAATATTAAGAATTATTTTCCACTGAAATAAGCTTTGTTTAAGCTTCTGCTTACACATCTTAAAAAATTTAACACTAGTTTTCCTTGAGAGAGACCTCAGTGTCATAAATAAAAAAATAAACAAGGTACTTGGTGTTAATGAGGACTTAATCGCCAAGTACTTACCTAAATTCAGCTGTATTTAATTTCAGATCTGATTAATAAAAATACCAATCCATAAAAATACGTCTAGATACACTGCTAATCTTACCTCACCATCCTGACCTACACATTCATTTAAATACTCAATTATCTTGTCAATTAAGTGTAACTTTTTCACCACAGCATGCATTTTAATATCTGTAGACAAAAAAAAAAAAGTCACTAAGAGTTAAAGAATATTTTTGTAGTTTTAAAAATACAGAGCAGGTATCCACAACTCAAACTGTTAAAAATAGTTACACCTCATATTGAAATTAGAGGAGGAAACTTTAAACTTTAAACACATCTGAACTATTTGAAAACTTTTAATTAACAAGCACATCATACTTATTTCTACAATGTAAAATTCAAAAGCCATTAAAAAAGAACAATTAAATCAGATAGTTCAGACCTTGAAAACTACTAGAATTTTAAGGATATAAATGAATTCTTTTTTTTTTTTACAAATGAATTCTTCTATTGGTACATGACAAGTTAATTTTTTATATTGTTTCATTGACAATTCTTCTCTTTTCCAAATCCATCACCTCAAAATGTTTAGAATTACCTACCAGCAATGTTAATAACTTGCAGCATGGTCATTTTTCTATTAATAAAAACTCAGATTTCAGGGTTGGCTGGCTCAGCCAGTAGAGCATGTGACTCTTGATCTCAGGGTCATGAGTTCGAGCTCCACACTGGGTGCTGAGCTTAATAAATCAATTACCTAATTAATTTATAAAATTTAGATTTCTAACTTCAAAACTGTCAATAGCAAATATAAAGGGTAACATTATAACATACTCTTTATATTTCTGAAAAATATGAACTTTTTAAATAAGCACATATACGTGACTGTGTTTGTAGGTGTGAGAGAGAGAGAGAGAGAGTGTGTGTGTGTGTGTGTATTCACTGCTATGGACTGTTTATGTTCCCCCAAAATTCATTTGCTGAAACCTAATCTCCAGTGAGATGATAGGAGGAGGTGGGGCCTTTGGGAGGTGATTAGGTCATGACAGTGGAGCCCTGAGGCACAGGATTAGTGCTCTTGTAGATGAAGCCTCTTCTCCCTATGTGGACACAGATGGCTGTCTATGAACCGAGAAGCTGGCTCTCAGCAGACACTGCCTCTGGGGGCACCTTGGTCCTGGACGGTGAGAACTGTGAGAAATAAATTTCCATTGTTCATAAGCCACCCAGTCTGTGGTATTCTATCAGTGCAGCCTGAATACAGTAAGACAAACATGCACACACACCCCCCACACACACATGTACTGGAGACACTACTAGCAATAAAATCGTTAGTTGATTATAGACTAGTTGTAAGTATTTAAATCCTCGCAAATTTTCTTGTTCTCCTATAACTCTCATTGAGAATATACATATATACGACTAGAAAAACATACAAATACACATACTGATATTGAATTAGCAGCTATGACTAGAACTACCCTTGGTTGCCACTTTAAAAAAAAAAAGTTTCCACTACCTGCCAATACACTGTACACCAAAATTATAAGCGTTATTTTTGTAATTAACAATACTGGAAGAAAAGAGTTTTATGATTTTCTTAGCCAAGGCTGTCCACATTTTCTAGAGCCTTCCTTATTTTCTATGGTCTGTACCATTATTAAAGCCACAAATATGTTGGATATGCTTTTTCAAATCACTCTTCTCATCCCAGTTTCCACTAATGTCAGGTCAGGAACATTAAGTACATCCCATGTTCCAGGTTAGAATTTTTTTTATGTAAGTGCAAAATTATCGTTTCTCTCAAATATTAAAGATAAATTACATACTTCACATACAGGGAAAAATAAAAAACTAACCCAAAGAATGAAAGCCTGTGGAATAACAACACTGCAAATAAAGTTAACGATATATTTTACTAGCTGTTTTTTAAAAATAAAACCTTTAAAGAAAATACAAAGTTACAGTGCACTATTTTTATTTTATCTACCCACAAAGTACTGTTTGATTGATTTCTTTACCCAAGATGGAACAAATTGAAAATATCATGTACTACGTAAATTGAGAAGGGAACATCCAGTTCACTATTAGAATTATCTCAATACTTTAGGAGGAAGATAATTCTATCAAATGACATTCTACAGGTTAAATAATGGTAATCTCGACTAGGGGTCAGCGTACTTTTTCTGAAAAGAACTAGATAGAAAATATGGTAGATTTTGCTGGTCACAAATCGTCTTTGTCACATATATCCTACGTTTCTTTTTTTTAATAAATCTTTAAAAATGTTAAAACCAGGGCACCTGGGTGGCTCAGTTGGTTAAGTGTCTGCCTTTGGCTCAGGACATGGTCCCAGAGTCCTGGGATCCAGCCCTGTGTCAGGATCCCTGCTCAGCAGGGAGTCTCCCTCTCCCTCTGCCCCTTCCCTGCTTGTGCTTTCTCTGTCTCTCTCTCTCAAATAAATAAAATCTTTTTTAAAAATAAAAAAAAATGAAAATTTTAAAACCATTCTTAAGGACCATTAAAAAAAAAAAAAAGGCTGTAGCCTGTATCTGGCCCCCAAAACTGCAGTTTGCAACCCCTGAGACCACTGCACATAGCTATCTAAAATCCAATTACCAGCAGTACAGCAATCATTTTCCTTAAAAGACATTACCTTGCATAATCACAGCTAACTGTTCTGCAGCTGACTTTCTCAAAACAAGATCGATATCATCTGAGGTAAAGATTTCATATACTTTTTCAACAGTCTCCAACTGAAAACCAGAAAAAAAAAAAAAGAAATTGCTTTCATCTACTTCCAATTGGCCAATGAAATTTTATAAGTCATACCATAAGAACAAAAGCTCCAAAGTCCACTTACTTACACATATTCACATGTAACTTTGCAGCAATGATATGCTATGTCAGGGAAAACTTAGCATCTAAAACAAAGAGCCATCATGTCAAATAAGCCTTTCTTTTTAAGGTATATTTTTGCCAGGAGGTCATTCATAACCCATTAGTACCTTAAGAACTTCACAGAAAACATCCACGCTACGTAACATCTCTACGGGTAGTGACCTGAGGACAGCGACCCCAGACACGTGACTCCGGGTCTCTCCACAGCCCCCAGAAGCCACCAGCTGGACTCCCTGCCCTCGGCCGGTCTTCCCTCCTGGAGGCCAGGAGGCATACGCTCGGACTTGCTGCTCAGCACTTCAGCAGAGCCACTCCCAATACCAGTCCCTAACTGTCACTTTGTACCAGGACGGGGTCTGAGGTGGCAGACCTAACAGGGAAGGGGGACAGGAAAAGGACAAAGACAGCGCTCCTTTCCCCTACATTTTCTGGCCCTAACACGGACTCACAAAGGCAGTGCTAGAACGCCTACTCCCCACCTTCCTCACATCACACACAGGGCACAGGAGCAGCTACCAGGGGTCAGTACTCAGGGAGTCCCCGGCAGGACCCGACAGGTCGTCAGGAAGGGTCCCAATCCTCCTGCTGCTGCTGTCACATGGCCCTGAACACTCAGGTTAGAAGAACGTTTAAAAAATCCATTGTATTATCTGGGGCTGTAGAATACCGCTGCAGGCTCTGGCGGGGGAGGGAGGGTTGGTCTAAACTTCAATTAAAACTGATAGACTATACCCTCGAAGTCACAAGAGAAGCTATAAAGCATAGGAATGAATCAATGAAGGTAACGAATAACTTTCTTTATCTGATCCTCCACTGGTCCAGGATGACTGGGGTACAGTCCTGGCTAGAGATAGGGAAATGGATGATATGCCTCTGGAGGCACATAAGGAGCCAAAGATTTAGAAAAGAGATTACTGACAAAATCCCAGAACCACTCTAACAGTTTAGAGAAACCGCCTGTGCCACCTATATTATTTTTTGCCTCTCATAATGAAGAGGCTGGTAACTTTTATCATAGGAACTTTCTCCTTTTTCCTTACAGGCTATTTGCAACATAAGAACAAGAAGAATTTCTAAGAGTTTTTATGTCAGTAATATTTGTATTTAAGAATCACCATAGAATTTCTTCCCACTACATTAACCTTATATTGTATTTAAGATGCTATTCAAATTAATTTGCATTTCCAGTGTATATATGAAATGAAAGGGATATAATGCCCCCGGCATACTGTAGGCACCCAAGAAATATTTATTCAATAAATAAATGTATCCAGAAGCCAAACGAAGCCAGAACACAATTTCAAACTAGCCATGAATAACCACTTCTCTTCCTCTCAGATGCACACACAGACTGAAGAATGTAACATAAAATATGTGATATACAAATGTATCAAGTAACCATGAAATAATAAACCCAACAGTTATAGTCACCTTAATAATCAGTTCTCTTCTGTCATCCAATTTGAGTTCAATAGGTTTTTTCACAATAAATAAATTAGTAACTCTGGAGAGAATTCTGGCATCTATTGAAGGGCGCTTCACATCAGCCCCTTCTTCCCTTGTGAGATGACACGCTAAAAGCTTTAATGCTAGTGAGCGGACCCTAGAGAAACAAAGTGTTTCAGTCAACATTTTGTAATATACAATGTCTATATTTCAAAAGCCTATAATCACAAAGCATTATTGTATATCAACATGATAATCCACCATGTTATACTGACATTACTAACAAAGGTACTTTATTTTTCTATTAAAATGGTGTATAACTACAATTCTTTCAATTTTATATTTATAAATAAATATCAGAAATAAAGAATAATCAAGTTACAAATGAAGAGACAGACTCATTGAAAGTGTCAACTTCATAGTCCATTGTCAGTATCACAGTCAACAGCAATAAATTAATAAAATCTGCAAATTATATCCATAATTCCTGACTCGAAGCCTAGCGATCTAGCTAAAAATCAAAAATTACCACAGACTCATGAACAGAGTATAAACATTAGATCAAACCTCCAGGAGAATAATCACATTAATAACTAAAATGTGATGTCACAACAATGCATGAAAATGTTCTTATATTAGGGGTCAAACAGATTCTTCTCAAATAAAAAAAATGCAAATACTTGTGACTCCCATCAAAACTCCATTTTATCTAGAATGGATTAGGATTGAGGTCAGCTGAGTAGGAGGTGGGAGATTTCAAGAAAAGATTAAATGTTGCACGCCATTAGACAATGAAATGAAAACCATTAAGTGGACAAAGGGCCCATATGGAGTTGGGAGACAGTGAGGCAACCTGATATCTACCACCACTCTGACAGGTTCTTGAACGACATAAAAACCTGGGAAAATTCTAAGTGATAACCCACGTTCCAGGATTTAAGTATCATTTATAAGACGACAGTTAAAACCTGAAATCTCCCACCTCCTACTCAACCCCCTATGTAACTTTACTCTCCAGAGCCCTCCCTACTGCAGCCAAGGCTGTGTGGTCACCTTGCTGTGTGTGGTCTTGTCACCCTGAAGGCCGTGTGGCATAACACCAATCTCGCTTTATTACAATTAATAATAAAGTATAGCTGGTAACATTTCTCCTCCCAATTACAAGCCCAATTTCATACATTCAGTGCTGTGTCCACAGTGAGTGCTGTTAATTTCCCACAGCCTACCATGGCTCTTAGGCACACAGTTGACATCCAATAAGTACTTCCCAAATCTAACAGAAATTTACAGTGATTTTATTTATAGATATCATCTTCAGAGTACCGATATTTTCTCCAAGATGGTGTGAAAAGTCAGACAAACTTTCTCTCTCTACCATTTGCTGTGAGACTAGCTAGACACCTACAGAAAAGTTCCCCTTTGCTCCTTTCATCTCAAGCCAAGGCCATCTATATTAAACTCGGGGCTGTGAGCCCCCAGCAAAAAGGCTGGAGTGGAATATGTAAAGCATATACTTATGCCTCTCCTCTAGTAGATAAATTTAGCATGTTTTTAGGTTTAGCGTGGGGCAACAGAGTCCATTATTCTCACCACTTATTTCCTTCAACAAATATGTTTTGAACACATGTATGTCCAAGGTACTCTATGAAGTTCTAATGACATAAACATCAGCAATGGACAGGGTTCTTGCCGACACAGAATTTATGGTCTGGGAGGGACAGGGTAGAATGACTCAGATGAGAACAAGTATGCAATTCAAACTGTTGTAAGTTCTGTGTGAGAAAACTACCTTACCGGAAGAGTGCGCTGGCCTTGCCCTGGGCTCCTGGGAGGGGATCTCTAAGCCCCTGAAATGGCCTACCTGATGAGTATGTCTTTGTTTACCTGGAGACTACGGTCCCCTGAAGGTGAACAGGGCATAAACCTCTATTGTGTTACATCACCAAATCTGGGGGTGAAGAATACTACCCTAGCTCAATAATAAAGACACTGCCCAGTCGTATGGAGGCCAACTACTGAGGAGCACAGACATTTTAACCCCACCTGCCCCTGCTTCCTGCATCACTTTACTCTCTATGCTATTGTAGTCTCTTCTCTTGATCTTCCTGCCTCCGTTCTCTTCATGTTTTAGATTACTTCCACCTACTTCCTTATTTTTCAGCCTGATCATGTGTTTATAAATAAGCTGCTGTATTATCCTGAGGTAAGGCTTGAGTAAAGCAAAGTCATCCATTGTCAAAAGGATGTCTGCTCCTCCTAGCCTTTGCAATGGACTTGCTCTTCATCACTACTTATCCATCGTGACTCTTAAGATTTCTTCTCTTCTCAGTGAGGGAAAAAAATAACCACTGTTCCATAAAGAGAGCAACAGAAAAGACCCACGTTGCACTGACAGAGGGAGAAAGGCAATATATTTTTCTTCTTTTCTTTTAGTTTAAATGACACACCAAAGCTGGAGAAAAGAACACTCTTCCAGTTGATCAAATAAGAGGACAAACTAAGCAAGATTAAAAATGCCTACTTACTCTGGTATATGGTCAACTGGTCTGATACACTTCTATGGACACTTAATTTCCAGAACAAATGTTTAGAAGAGGAGACTACCAATTTCTAAAGAGAGAAGACACAATCTATTCATCCCCATGGCTCCGTAACCCGCCCACAGCACCGGCGAACAGCCCTCCAGGCAGCAGCGCCAGAAGACAGCACGCTGATCTGACCCCAAGGCTGGCCGCCAAGGAAGCTTTCAGGAAAGCACCCAAAGGTGCTTTGGGTCCATCCTCATGTCTGTTTAGTTTCATGTACGGGTTTCCTCTCTCTGCCTAACAGTGGAGACTCACTTTCCTTTACCTTCTTCAGTTCTACCGTACTTAGGAATGACAGAATGACTCCACTTTCTTAAAATGCTCCCACGAATCCTGCACACGCAGCAGATCCTGCTCTACTTACGCCGCCTTTCTGACGAGCAGGAGCCGCAGCACGGACTTCAGTCGGGTGGTACAGGGGAGAGCCCCTTTCCCCGCCTCGGGACTCCCTTGGCTCAGGAGGAGAATGGAGTTACCCAGAGGATCTTCCGTGTCAGCATAGCCCTAACAGATTCCAGAAAAAGAGGAATTACTCTCTGTTTTATACATATTGCTGGACTTTTTAACTTGAAAATAAGAATTGTATTAGCCTGTCAAGAAACTCCTAAATTTCTTTCAATTCAGGTGAATAGTCACTTGTCAAAATAACCTATGTGAGGTAAGAAGCCTACATAAAGTTGTATTTAAAAAATAATATTGAAGGGGGGACGCCTGGGTGGCTCAGTCGTTAAGCGTCTGCCTTTGGCTCGAGTCATGATCCTAGGGTCCTGGGGTCAAGCCCTGCGTCGGGCTCCCTGCTCCACGGAAAGCCTGCTTCTCCCTCTCCCACTCCCCCTACTTGCGTTCCCTCTCTCTCTGTCTCTCTGTCAAATAAATTAAATCTTAAAATAATAACAATATTGGACAACTTTAGAAAGTATGCCAACTTTCTTGATGCTTGCTTTTTTTTTTTTTTAAGATTTTACTTATTTATTTGACAGAGAGAGAGAGATTACAAGTAGGCAGAGAGGCAGGCAGAGAGACAGGGAGAGGAGGAAGCAGGCTCCCTGCTGAGCAGAGAGCCTGATGCGGGCCTTGATCCCAGGACCCTGAGATCATGACCTGAGCCGAAAGCAGAGGCTTTATTAACCCACTGAGCCACCCAGGCGCCCGATTTTTTTTATTTTCTATATAGAAAATATACATATCCCCTACGTGAGGTGCTTCCCAGATCTTCAGACCTGTACCCACATGACAGAGGTGGAGGCAGGGGACTGCCCTGAACGCCCCTCACTCCTCCTCAGCGCCCAGAATCACTGCTGGAGAAGCCTGCTTCCCAGAACCTGTTAATCAAAGCAGCACTCTGATCACATACATACATGGATGCAATTCACCAGGCAAGTCTAGTTACATAAATCTGCTTTAAAAGCACTGTTAGCTTTGCCTAAAAGCCTTTATATAAGGCTGAGTTTATTTTTCACAGTCAGTGCCAAATGCCGGCACCCCACTTCTTAACCTCCCACCCAGATCCATAAAGTGCACACAGACAAATTAGCTCTCCTGGTTTAA
Source organism: Ailurus styani (assembly GCA_002007465.1). Lineage (NCBI taxonomy): Eukaryota > Metazoa > Chordata > Mammalia > Carnivora > Ailuridae > Ailurus > Ailurus styani. The sequence continues at coordinate 1,168,024 of LNAC01000072.1, read as the reverse complement.
CCTTCTGCCAGAAACAAGACAGCCACCCACTCCCTGCCCCCTTCTCCACAGAGCCTTCACGGTGTCTCCTCATTTCCCTCCCATGACAGCTCTACTGTCTGCACGTGATTCAATCAATCACACTTGCCCAAGATAAATGGTATGGGAAACGGGGACTCGCCCAGAGTACCCACCTGCAGCACCGGAATGACAGGACAGAGAGACTCAATAAACTTGTTCCAGGTCCCCGCTGTCATCATCAATCGTCCCTGCAGCAGATACAGCAGGATGGCCCTGGCAGCCGCATTCACCTGTTCAACAACACAGATCAGGGAATCTGACAAAGTGAGGCTCCCGCTCAAGTCACCTGTGTACCTGTAACGTTGTGTCAAATCTGGAACGGTGCTCTAATGAACATCTCTTCCTTCAAATGCTCATATTCCACAGCTTCATTTTACATTCTGTTCTCAGCTAGTCTTCCTCCCTAATGATTTCCTTTTTTTTTAAGCTTTAAGGCATATTTTTGCATTAAATAAAAATTCCCCTGAAATAACCTGCTGGCTATAATACTGTACAGTTCATATCGCACATGAAAAACCTATCTGAATTCTTTAAGAACAAGTATGTGCTCATATCTTGACTCTCACATTTTCCTTAACATTTCTTATGTAAATAACATCTCCACTGAACCCATAAATCAAATGCAAGTTTCTTTTCAACTTCCCATCATAACATCTAGTTATATTAGAATACGATCTTGATTTAGCAGAGTATCTAGTAAGTACATTGCTCTTTTGCATTTACTCTTATGCCATACCTCATTCTTGGGTTCCTGAATGCCAAACACAGAGATTTCATACAAGACTTTCGGGTGAAGTAGAAAATGAATTCCATTACAAAGTGAAGACACAGGTTTAGTGACATTATGGACACCTAAACATTCCTGTAAAATAGTTTTTAAAAATTAGTGATGCCAATTGTTCCAAAGAATTCCTCTTTCTTCTGATTACAATTTAATTCTAATTTAACTTTTCACTTCACTGAAACTTTTAACCTATTGATAGAGGATGAAAAAATTTATCTTGCCTTTTGAGTCTACATGAGATATGCGTTATGTTACTTTCTGCCAACAGAGTTTTGATAAATTAAATAACCAAACTTCTGAGACAATCATAATCTCTTGAAGTTGTTCATAATGACAGACATTAAAAAAAAACATAATGAACTTAGGGTGTTCGCCTTATGGTTACTGAGGTTTGAGAAAGAAAAGCAAAATTCAAATAAAAATAGACTTGAAGTTTTGCAGGAAGGGAAGGACAACATATCTGTAGGATATTTATCATCAGTACAGCTATGCACCTGAATACAAGTACTGAATCCGTGCCATCTCTCAAACTCCTCACAAATTCTTTTCTCAATTTGAGCTAGAGCACAGTATTTTCTTTCTTTCTTTCTTTCTTTCTTTCTTTCTTTTTTTTTAAGATTTTATTTATTTATTTGACAGAGAGAGAGAGAGGCAGCGAGAGAGGGGATACACGCAGGGGGGGTGGGGGAGGGAGAAGCAGGCCTCCTGCCGAGCAGGGAGCCCGATGTGGGGCTCGATCCCAGAACCCTGGAATCATGACCTGAGCCGAAGGCAGATGCTTAAGGACTCAGCCACTCAGGTGCCCCAGGGCTGTATTTTCTTAGAGACTGCTTAAGAAGGGGATAAAGTTACCTGAAATATTAACGGAATTTAAATGCAATATAAAAGGTAAAAATAAAATCAACAATGACTCTCAGAAATGGAATTTTTTTTCATCCTGCAAAATACTACTTCCTAACAACAAACAGTAAATCGGAGGTCAAAAAGTTACACACAAACACACACATGTACACATATACAAACATGTAATTACATATTTTTTTCTCTTTAGATTTTAATCATGCTAGACAATAACTTTATATTCCAACCTTTTGAAAGAGCATAGCCTTAGCCTATGGTTTAATAAAAGCTCTGTCACTTGGGGAGCCTGGGTGGTGCAGTCGGCTGAGCATCTGTCCACTCCTCCTTTCAGCTCAGGTCACGATCTCAGGGCTGGTGTCGGGCTCCGCGCTCAGTGGAGAGTCTTGGGATTCTCTCTCCTTTCCCCTCCGCCTCTCCCCTCACTCGCACAAACGCTCTCTCCCTCTCCCTCCCTCTCTCAAATACATACATACATACATACATACATACATAAAATCTTTTTTAAAAAGTTACTTCCTCAAAATCCTTAAACTCGAGGCACTTGGGTGGCTCAGTCGGTTAAGCAACCAATTCTTAATTTCGGCGGAGGTCATGCTCTCAGGGTCATGAGACTGAGCCCTGCAGTGGACTCTATGCTCACTGTGGAGTCTGCTCTCTCCCTCTCTCAAACAAATACATACATAAATAAATGAATATATAAGTAAAGCCTTAAAAAAACTTGAACTCTCTGACCTTCAGTTTACTAATCCATGTAATGGGAATAATAACTAATCCTTAATGAAACACGCTTCTTTTCTCATCACTAAATAGGTTAGCTTACCTACAATGGTCTTTTCACAACACAAAAAACACTATGAATGCCGTCAAAGGCCAGTCCTACTTGCCAAACTGCATCCTAGCTCCCCTCCTAACACCTGTGCGTTCCTGCAACTGTCTTCTCCTCCAGCACCGTCACTGCTTCTTCCTCAGAGGAGGAGCACTCCTGTGACTCTGAGACACACTCCGGAGGGTCCCTGCAGCTGAAAGCCCATCTTCCAGCTCTGCATCGCCACGCAAGTCCACCGTCTCTACGTGCCCCCTCGCAGGCTCTCCTCCGCCCACACCAGTAGGACTCACGGCCCCACCACCCACGGAGGCCTCCTGTCAACCTCCGTGACACCCAACCCAACAGGCTCACCTCCTTTGTCATCTGACTCTGCCCAGGATACCATGCTCCCCTCTCACCTCAGACACTTCTGTTTCTGGTGCTGGCTCCTTCAGTGCCCACCTTCTAACCTGTTAGACCCTAGATGGCCTTGTCTTCCCCAGTCTCTCACCAGATCACTTGACTCAGCCTTGTGGCTTTCAGCACTATCTCTGTACTGAGGGCTCCAAATTTTACAGCTAGTCTCATCTGACCTCCAGTCTATAAGCCCAAACTACTTCCTTCCCTTTAGCTTTTACTTCCTTTGATTCTAAGGGCTATCACTTCAACTACTCAGCTCACTTTCACCAAAGGCCTTTCCTCCCACCATTAAGGAGAAACCACAACCCTTGATGGGTCCAAATGTTCACATTCTCCAAAACCACAAACAGCTAGCCAATCATGCAAAGTAGATTAGTTTCGCTATTAAGATTGTAAAAACAATCAACTGGGCCCTCAATACAACCCCCAAATCCTGCTATTTGATTTTCTCAAACTTCTACTCATACCAGTCATTTCAAACACACTGAACATACCACTTATTTTCAGTCTCAAAGAAAATACAGAATAAATAGAAGGAAGTACCTTCAACTTGCTGCTATACCTAAGCCCACTTACCCTCAATTAGCCATTAAAATTCTAGTCTCCAACTTTCAAAGGCACTAGCTTCTCTCTCTCTCTTTTTTAAAGATTTTATTTATTTATTTATTTGACAGAGAGAGAGACCACAAGTAGGCAGAGAGAGGAGGAAGCAGGCTCCCCACTGAGCAGGGAGCCTGATATAGGACTCGATCCCAAGACCCTGAGATCATGACCTGAGCCGAAGGCAGAGGCTTTAACCCACTGAGCCACCCAGGTGCCCCTGCACCAGCTTCTCTTAATTAAGCACTTGCCACCCTCTATCTTTCCCACTCAGCTGGTTCTTTTGATGAGCATTTAGACATATTTAAATGAAAATATGTCTCCCTAATAAGCTCCTCCCAGCCTCCAGCACCTATCAACTCTGTCAAGTCCCTGGAAACAAGGCAGAAGTAGATATAAAACCACTGTCTACAGAATATGAGATTTCCAAAGTATAAACCACCTGCCAAAGAAAATCTTACAATCAAAAATCATATCATCTGCTGAAGTCAACAACAAATGAGATTCAATAGCCATAATAAATTCATTCAATAGCCATAATAAATCATTCTAAAGTAATCATTCAATAATCGTCCAAAATAAAGCATTCTATATAACAGAATAATCTAAATAAATTATAAAATCAGTATGTTCACAATTTCCAGACACAAAACAAGAAAATGAAAGATTATATAAAGAAAAAAAAGGAGTTAAAAAAGCAAAGAAAAAGCATAGTAATAAAAAATGGAATAAGTGAAATGTAAAACTTAATGAATAAATTAAAAGCAATCACAATGAGATTGGGGTGGTTGTTATTAAAAGAAAGAAAAAACCAGGGCGCCTGGGTGGCTCAGTGGGTTAAAGCCGCTGCCTTCGGCTCAGGTCATGATCCCAGGGTCCTGGGATCGAGGCCCACATCGGGCTCTCTGCTCAGCAGGGAGCCTGCTTCCTCCTCTCTCCTCTCTCTCTGCCTGCCTCTCTGCCTACTTGTAATCTCTCTCTCTGTGTCA
>LNAC01000072.1:1116173-1163489 GCA_002007465.1 Ailurus styani | reverse complement strand
AAAAAAAAAAAAAAGAAAGAAAGAAAGAAAAAACCAGAAAACAACTGTTGGGGAACATTCGATATTCTGGAACCCTCGTGCACGACTGATGGGGCCATGAAATGATGCAGCCACTATGGAAGACAGCATGGCAGTTCCTCAAAACATTAAAAATAGAACTAGCGTGTGATCCAGCAATCCTACTTCGGGATAGATATACCCAAAAGAAATAAAAGCAGGGACTCAGGCAGATATTTTTATGCCCATGTTCAACCAGCTGAGCCACTGAGGCACCCAGAAATGACTTTTGAATGCATGGTAGAAATCAACATTTTCTTACAGTACTTCCATCATTAAATAACACAACACAAAGATAATTCTTAACAAATTTTCTAATAAAGCAATTCAATTGCTAGACTTGCTATTTAGGGAATTAATAGCAAAGATTCCTTAAAGTTGACTAATAACTGTCATTTATTTTTATGGTAATAATTCTTCTATCTCATGCAAAATGTCAACTAATTTTAGAGTTTTAATAAGAGAATCCAGAGGCACTGGCTGGCTCAGTTGGCAGAGCCTGCAACTCTTGATCTCAGGGTCATGAGTTCAAGTCCTATGCTGGGCACAGAGTCTATTTAAAAAATAAAATATTATGTAAAAAATAAATAGGAGCACCCGGGTGGCTCAGTCATTAAGCCTTCAGCTCAGGTCATGATCCCAGGGTCCTGGGATCAAGCCCCATATTGGGCTCTCTGCTCTGTGGGAAAGCCCGCTTCTCCCTCTCCCCCTGCTTGTGTTCCCTCTCTCTCACTGTCTCTCTCTGTCAAATAAATAAATAAAATCTTTAAAAAAGAAAGAAAGAAAGAAAGAGAGAGAGAGAGAGAAAGGGAAAAAAAATAAAAGAAGGAAAGAAAATAAAGAGAATCCACTATTAGCCCTCCCCAACAACAAAAAACAAAAACCAAAAAACCCACCTTAATAATTTCCAGACAGCAATTGTAAGTTTCGACTTTCACTTGCAGTAATGGGTGAGATAACATGCGTAGAAACACCTTCTGACTTTCTCCTTGAAGTAATGGACTGGCCTGTGCAGATTTCCAACTGGTAAAAATGTAAAACATTCAAGATATCTAAGGCAAGTGAGTTACTAAAGAGATTGAAAAGCACAGTGGAAGGGGTTTCTTCCTACTCCAATTTTCCAACTGGGATCTTATTTAACTAACCCAGTATTAATATTTTCCCAAGCACTTAACTTGTCTCAATGGAAAAAAATATTCTCTTAAAAAGTACAAAAAAAGCCCTTAAAAACCCATATTTGGAATGTAAACGNTCCAATTTTCCAACTGGGATCTTATTTAACTAACCCAGTATTAATATTTTCCCAAGCACTTACTTGTCTCAATGGAAAAAAATATTCTCTTAAAAAGTACAAAAAAAGTCCTTAAAAACCCATATTTGGAATGTAAACGGATATAGCCATTATGGAAAACAGTATGGTGTTTCCTCAAAATTAAAAATAGAACTACCATATGATCCAGCAATTCCACTACTGGTTATAAAGCCAAAGGAAATGAAATCAGTATCTCAAAGAATTATCTGTACTCCCATGTACATCCCAGTATTATTCACACTAGCCAGTACAGCTGACCTCTGAACAACACAGGGGTTAGGGGTACTGACCTCCATGCAGTTAAAAACCCATGTATAACTTTTGACTCCCAAACACTTAACTAGTAACAGCCTACTGTTGACCAGAAGCCTTCCCAGTAACATAAACAGATGATTAACTCATACTTTGTATATTGTATGTGTTACATATACATTATATTTACAATAAAGCTAAAGGAAAAAAAAGTTTAAAGAATGGTAAGAGAAAATACATTTACAGTACTATACATACATTTACTGAAAAAAACCCTCACAAAAGTGGACCCTCACAGTTCAAATCTGCATTGTTCAAGAGTAACTATATGTGGAGACTACCAAGTGTCCATCGAAGGAAGAACAAATTAAAAAAATGTAGTGTATGTATGTATGATGGAATATTACTCAGCCTTAAAAAAAAAAAAAAAGAAATCCTATCATTTTTAACAACACAGATGAAGCATGAAGACATTATGCTAAGTAACATAAGCCGGGTACAGAAAGACAAATACACGGTATAGTCTCATTTACATGTGTAATCTAAAAAAGTCAAACTCGTAGAAACAGAGAGCAGAATGGTGGTGGCCACGGGCTGAGGAACACGGGAAATGTGAAGATGTTGGTCAAAGCGCACAAGGTTTCTCTTTTTCAGGATGTATAAATTCTGGAGATCTAATGTTCTCTGTGACAACTACAGTTAATAATACTATATTATATTCTTGATACTTGCTAAGAGAACAGATCTTAAATGTTCTTACTATACATAAACACACGTACATACACACACACATTAACTATGTAAGGTAATAAATAAATTTTAAAGACTCAGTATTTATCATCATGGAATTTACTCTTTTCAAAAGCAATGAAGATACTAAATCCTAAATAGGAATCTGCTCCGATGTCTTCAAAATATTTTAAGGTTTATTTATTTGAGAGAGACAGACAGACAGACAGACAGAGAGAATGAGCAGGGGGAGGGAGAAGGAGAAAGCAGACTCCCCTATTGAGCAGGGAGCCTGATGTGGGGGCTCAGTCCCAGGACCCTGGGATCATGACCTGAGCCAAAGGCAGACAGACACTTAACGGACTGAGCCACTCCGGCGTCCCCAATGTCTTCAAAATAAATTAACCAATGCATAATGCACTCTAAAAATCCATATAGGAAAAAGGTAGAAAGCAATGAAACATTTAAAAACCCTCAATTTATGTTATTAATTGAAGATATCTTTAAAGATAAATAAACAAATATGCTTGAATACTTAGTTTGGATGGACACCAAAACAAATGTATGAAAATCCAGGGATAATTAATTTTGATTACAGGCATGGAATTTTTAGTTTACCCTTGAGTAAAATAGCTGACTTCCCTAATGCAGCTCTATATACAGTTTAGAGGTCAGACATATATAAACAATTTTAACTAAAAAACAGTAACAAGATTTAAGACCAGTTCTGTTTTCATTGCTTCTAAGTGCACACACACACAATATATCCTATAATAATATAATCATATCAAGAAAGAGAATATTACATCTTTGAACACATGCAGATGATTTCCTTTATTAGGGGGAAATGCTGATGATAGGAAAAGCTTCGCAAGGCTTGGTCGGCCAGCTCCACTAATTCTAAGAGATTCCTCTCTCCCTAAAAAAAGAGCAGAATGAAACAGTAAATGTCAAATTCATGTACAATAGAATTCTCAACAGCTAACTAAGCAACTTCAAGAAATTGGATCATTCGTTAAGAAAGAAAACAGAGGAACATATGGGAAGGGGTGGGGGAAGGAGACAGGAAAATAAACCATAAGAGCCTCTTAACGACAGAGAGCCGAGGGTTGATGGATGGAGGTGGCTGCGGGAGAGGACAGATGGGGGGAAGGGCATTCAGAAAGGCACTTGTGATGAGCATGGCTGTTGTATGGAAGTGATGAATCACTGAATTCTACTCCAGAAACCAATATTGCACTGTACGCTAAGTAAAATTTAAATTAAAAAAGAAATTAGATCATGCAGAGATCTTGAGACCGTTCATATTGGCTTAAGTCCACTTTCCCAACCAGCAAACTAAAAATGTCAGCTTAGGTGGAAAAATGTGAGAAAAATTGCTCGCTAAATACCCAAGAAAGTTTCTATTTTTCACCTCTAAGTAAGCTTAAGGTTACAATCAAGTGGCTATTTGTGTGTAGCCCTACCTCCCTACTAATTGTAGACTCAGGGCAGGACTCATGTATTCTGATGATCCACTTCTCCCTTCTACATCCTGACTGCTTCTACAAATATAACACCAATACCTGCGTGATTAACTGAACATGCACAATACCATAGAAATAATTCAGTTTAAAGACAATGTGCACTTCTATCACGGAGGAAACAAGAAGCCATTGGCATCAAGATATGGCTAAAAAAAAGGAAAAAAATAATGGGTAAATGAAGGAAAATTAGAGGCTAAGATAGCTTCCAGTGTAGGGAACAAAAGGAGTAAGAATTTAGTTCCTAATTTTTTAAGATCTTCAGGACCCATTTTGGTACTTTCAAACAGTAAACAACCATTGTAGTCAGTGTCTAATTTAAGACTCACTAACCCCTTCATTGATAACATACTAAAAATCCTAATTAATAGTTTCTCTAAAAGGGATAAATAACAGTATCTAATTATTGCTATAACATTGCACCTAAATTCATGTTACCTTACAAACAATCTAGTTCATTGTTTTACTTAATAAAAAATCAGGCTCTTTGTGTGAGTATGTACTAAGGGTCCATAAAATATTAATGGAAACGTGTCTATAGACAAGCACTAAAATGGCCCTTATAGTTGTGTTTAACTCAATGGTCATGGTGTTCATACACAGTAAGTCACTGCAAAAAGGAACTATTAAATATTAAGACATTGATAATAATTACTGTCTTTTTAAAAACGCCTGGTCTCCTGAATACACACCACTTATCTATCCAAGGTCTTCGTTCACCTGCTTCCTTAGTGCAGTAGACAACACATCAGTGTCCTAAAGTTTTTGTTTACCTTTATACAAACCATATCCTTCCTTTAATCTGGTAAGTGACCATTCAGTAATAATGTACCCCACCGCCAACAATACGGTTATTATATGTCCACTGATTTGAAAGTACAGGTTATATTTTCCAAACATTTTAGCAAAGGAATATTTAGAAGATATTAAGAAACTGTTTACCTCCTTCCCAACATCAGACAGGAAGTTACAGGTACATTCGATTGAATAAACAGCCTCTGCAGTTCGTTTATAAATACTGTAGTTTTCAGAATTCAGCTGTTCCAAATATGCCACAACAGCTTCATGAATATTTGGATATTCCAAAGAAATAGGCATGTCCAAAGAAACTAGAAATAATGCTGCTGACATAGGTTCCGGTAAAAGGTGGCTTGCCTTAATGAATTAAAAAAGAAAAAAAAAAGTTAAAAATTTTTTATGAGAAACATGGTAGACTATATAATCTTAATGTAGCTAGCTCAACTTTCTGTTTTTAACATTCTCTATCACAAAGTATGCTTCTGCAAAGAAAATTCTATTCCCTAACACACTACTCACTTCTGTGTCTTGTTCACTGTAATTTTTCTCTGCCCAGAATAACTCAAGTCCAATCTTCAACACTTTCCCAAAGCCTGGGACACAGGATACTGACTTCTTCCCCAAACCAACAACCAGAACTACCAACAGCCAGAACTGGACTCTCCACCTTGTTTATAACTCTGCTACTGAACTGAAAGCAAGAGGCTTTTGATCTAGTATTCCGTGCTGTGCGTGTAAATGCCCAGAATAATGCAAGAAATGCCTGAAGACGAACACGTCCCTACCAAACTGAACAGTTACGTGTTCAGCAACCCAGGGCTTATTAACTACGTGTTGAACTAAGTAACACTAAAACAAGCATAACTGCAGATTGATTTGAACNGAAACGTGTCTATAGACAAGCACTAAAATGGCCCTTATAGTTGTGTTTAAGTCAATGGTCATGGTGTTCATACACAGTAAGTCACTGCAAAAAGGAACTATTAAATATTAAGACATTGATAATAATTACTGTCTTTGTAAAAACGCCTGGTCTCCTGAATACACACCACTTATCTATCCAAGGTCTTCGTTCACCTGCTTCCTTAGTGCAGTAGACAACACATCAGTCTCCTAAAGTTTTTGTTTACCTTTATACAAACCATATCCTTCCTTTAATCTGGTAAGTGACCATTCAGTAATAATGTACCCCACCGCCAACAATACGGTTATTATATGTCCACTGATTTGAAAGTACAGGTTATATTTTCCAAACATTTTAGCAAAGGAATATTTAGAAGATATTAAGAAACTGTTTACCTCCTTCCCAACATCAGACAGGAAGTTACAGGTACATTCGATTGAATAAACAGCCTCTGCAGTTCGTTTATAAATACTGTAGTTTTCAGAATTCAGCTGTTCCAAATATGCCACAACAGCTTCATGAATATTTGGATATTCCAAAGAAATAGGCATGTCCAAAGAAACTAGAAATAATGCTGCTGACATAGGTTCCGGTAAAAGGTGGCTTGCCTTAATGAATTAAAAAAGAAAAAAAAAAGTTAAAAATTTTTTATGAGAAACATGGTAGACTATATAATCTTAATGTAGCTAGCTCAACTTTCTGTTTTTAACATTCTCTATCACAAAGTATGCTTCTGCAAAGAAAATTCTATTCCCTAACACACTACTCACTTCTGTGTCTTGTTCACTGTAATTTTTCTCTGCCCAGAATAACTCAAGTCCAATCTTCAACACTTTCCCAAAGCCTGGGACACAGGATACTGACTTCTTCCCCAAACCAACAACCAGAACTACCAACAGCCAGAACTGGACTCTCCACCTTGTTTATAACTCTGCTACTGAACTGAAAGCAAGAGGCTTTTGATCTAGTATTCCGTGCTGTGCGTGTAAATGCCCAGAATAATGCAAGAAATGCCTGAAGACGAACACGTCCCTACCAAACTGAACAGTTACGTGTTCAGCAACCCAGGGCTTATTAACTACGTGTTGAACTAAGTAACACTAAAACAAGCATAACTGCAGATTGATTTGAACAGAAACTGATTTTTTGTTTAGTTTGTATTTTAGAGGGAAAAAGAGAAATTCAATAATATTTAAATAGTTGTAGAACACCCAGAGAAGACTGACCCTTAATTAGTATAAAAGCACAGGCCCAAATGAAATATTATACATTTTTTAACCTTAATCAATTGACTTAAAATTGAAAGAACTATTTTGGTTCTGGTTTTTTAATGATTATAGTTTAGTGACAGGATTCTATGAATCAATTAAAAAACAAAAAGGAATAAAAATTCAATGTGTGGAGAAAATCATTTGGCAGAGCTCACTACTTTGGCTGAAATGATGTCTTTATTAAAGTAGGTTTGGTCACTATTTATTTCATGGATAACCTATTTTAAGGATAAATAGTTACTACCTGAAAATCTAAGATTAAGGACTGAATGGGCTAGATAATGCTTCTCAATGAAATAAAGTTGCCAAATAAATATCAGAAACCAAAGGAATCAAATTTTTCAGTTCTTAAGCTTAAAAAAAAAACAGCTATTAAGATAGCAGCTTTAGAAAGTCAAGAGAAATTTCATGGTTCTGTGAAGAACTCTCTAAGTGGGGAAAAAGAGAAGCAAACTGAGTTACCTGATCACCTATTATTTGCTCACTCAGGAAAAAATATTGGGCCCCTACTGTGTTCACCTACTGTACGCCAGATCCTGAGGGCCTAGCAGGAAGCAAAAAGACTCTGCCCTCACAACGTGAACATTCTAGTGAAGAAGGCAGAGTAAATCAACATATTTCATTAGACATCAGGTGTGACCAGTAGTGCTAAGAAGAAAAACAAACCAACAAGGGACAGAAGACATGGAGAGGAAGAGACACAAGGGGGAGTAAACAAGGGAAGGGCTACTATCTAGAGCAGCAGAGGAAGGCCTCTCTGATAAGGCAACACTTAAGTAAAGACCTAGAGGAGTGAGGAGTCGTGTGGATTATCTGGAGGAAAAGCACTCACAGCAGAGGGAACTGCAAGTACAAAGACCCAGAGACAGGGCATATTGGCTGCAAGGAGGCCAGCGCAGGGGCAAATTGACCACATCGGGTAAGGCTTGGCTCATCTTAAAACTTGTTTTTGGAAGAAGCACTGGAAAATTTCAAGCAAGTATTAAGAGTAGTCTGTAGGGAAAAGATGAAACAGTGCAAGGATGAAGGTAGGACATCAGTGATAAAGTTACTGCAACAATCTAGGCAAGAAAGGTGCTTGAACCCTGGTAACAGCAGTGGAAATGGTGAGAAGTGTTCAGACTCCAGACAGATGTCAAGAAAGAAATGGCAAATTCTGCAGAGAGACTAGATCTTTGTGTCAAAGACAGAAATCAAGGATTACTCTAAGCATTCTGCATGATCAACAACCAACTAGAAGAATGAAGGTGCTATCTACCCAGAGAGGGCAGAATGTAGAAAGAACAGAGAAGTGAAGAACTGGGTTTGAGACACATTCTGCTGGAAACATCAATTGTCACCCAGGTGAAAATGTCAAAAAGGATGGTGAATAAATACAAGTTTGCAATTCAGGTGACACATGTGTTCTGGAACTATAAATCCAGGGGGTGTCAGCAAATTGATGGGATTTAAGACTACAAATGGGATGATATCTCATGAGGACCTCGGTCAGTCCTGGGGTTCTCCTCCTTTCAAAGGTTAGGAAGAGAAAGAGGAATTACCCAAGGAGAGTTTGTGAGTTGGGATATGAATCCTCATGGATCTAATGCCAAAGGATCTAATCCTCCTGGATCTAATTTTAAAAGGGCTTTCTCCAACTCTAGTTAGAAAAGTAAGAATAGCTGATGTGAGAATTAAGCACTGAGCAGATGTCTAGCATATCTCACTTAATAAATACTAACGTCCTTTCTTTCTTCTTTTCACCCCAACACTAAGGAATTCTGACATCTTCACTCTTCGTCCCTACATCTGAAACTTCATCATCTCAGCAACTCAAAGCACCATGCTACAGACTCAAGTTTAATGCTCGCATGGCGCAATGGACTGATCACATTCCACAGACTGAAGACAGCTGTCCCACATATACAAGCATTAGTCATATGTCAGTCAAAACTAAAAGTGAAGATACTTCAGTGGAAATCCATCACCACTATTAGATAAAAACAATCAACATCATTTCGTGCGCTGAGGGGGCAAAGGGGCAAAACGCTGCTCTCTCTATACCTTCCCACTCAGAGCAGGCACAGCATCATCTAAAGGGCTTGTTAGGACACAGACTTTCGAGTCGTACTCCAGAACTGAAAGATGGGAATATGCAAGATCCCAGGTGACCTGTCTGCACATTACACTTTGAGAAGTGCTGCTCTGAATCTATCAGCTTTAGCAAATTATGAGATTATATATATCTCACCGAAAGAGTCAAAGCCTTGTGGTATAAATTCTTCCTACCCTCAGTCAGCTAGCTAAGAAATAGTTACAGAAGCTCCTAAGATGCTCTCGATCCTGCTTCCAGCACAGGGCCAGTATTTTTAGCTCTTATTTTTTTACCAATTTGATTTATGCAAACAAATTATTCTTCATAAGATTAATAATGTATCGTTTTAACCTGTACACAGGCATTGTCCAAAATCTTTTCAAACCAGTAATTATCAACTTCAAAAAGGCCTTCAAGGACATTTCGTCAAAACTTTCAAATCTAGGAACTCTCTACACAGATTCATGTTCTCATTTTCCAACTTCCAAATTACGTATTTGGGAAGTGGCAACTCAAATATTTAAAAACCACTTTCCAGGCTGGAAGTGTCAGAATCCAAACTGTACTTCAACTTTTGGTGGGTAAGCAACAGGCAGAGGGCAGCATAATCTTGTATTCATATAAAAGAAGACATTTAACAGCAATGGCAAAGGATTTTTGTTTAGAGCTCATTTTAAAGTTCTTACTCAATCAAAAAAATTACAACTATCTGCAAACCAATCTCCTAATTACCATCTCCTCTGTGCCCTTATCTACTACTCTAATGAAGTGCCATGTATTTAAGAGAGCTACCAAAATTCACGGATACTTATTTCCCTCCAAAAACAAAAACAAATAAAAAATAACTAACTTTAAAAAGTAAAAAAGGCATGAAGTTTTATATTATCCCATCACTGAAGTAACTCAAAACAAATCATTGATTTCTACTTTGATTCTTGCCCAAAAAGCACAAAAATGAAAAAAAATCTATAATCAAAAAGCAATAAATAAAACTATTACAATATAATTGGTAAGTTTTCCATCAATATTTTAACCTATAGACTGATCATTTGTGATACTTAATAACAAGTTAATGTAGCACTACCAATTTTGCAGTTATATATTATATAAAGTGAGACTTCCATATTTTAAATGCAATTACAATCTTATATGACTGGAATTCTTCAATTTATAATACTTCTAACACTGGAAAATTTCCTCAAAGCAGAAAATTTATTCAGATTAGTGACTTCTTCATAGTAACTAATGATTGAAAGTTAAAAATTAAAATTAACAAAAGTGATGCTCTCCTCCCTAAAGCAAAATACTAAATTTAACATTTAATGTTTGGGGTATGGCGGGGTGGCACAGTCAGTTAAGCATCTGACTCTTGGTTTCAACTCAGGTCATGATCCCAGCATGGTGAGATCAAACCCTAGGTCAGGCTCTGTGCTCAGCCGCAGAGTCTGCTTAAGATTCCTTCTCTCCTCCCTCTGCCCCTCCTGCTTGTGCACGCACTCTCTCTCTTTCAAATAAATAAATAAATCTTTAATAAAAAAGTAATGTTTTGTTCTTGCTTTCCCAGGTGATCGGATAATATATTGCATATATGAGTGTTATGAAAAAATGGAGTTTAGACTTCATGCTCTGCAGAATTCTACAAAACAAAAGGGCAAATGTCTGTAACAAAGGACAACAAAAGCCCAGGAAATAGTTCTTTAGTTGCAGTAATTGCTCCTATACCTTCATTAAAACATAACACACCTTTCTTTTTGCACTAAGGATACTACAAAACACTTGTGCATCAATCACTTGAGATATTTTACCACTAACATTCAAATTCAAAGATGATTTAAAAGAAATACGGACAACTCCTAAAATCATCCTTAACAGTTATAAAATGGAATTGTATTTTGCAATAAAAAACTTAACAAACAACTGCTATTAGCAACCACAGCAATGAACCTCAACAAAGATCTTGAGCAAGTACATACCTTACAATTTCATTTATGTAATGCTGAAAAACAGACAAACTGGTCTATGTTGACAGAAGTCAGAAAGGGGTTGTTCAGCAAGGAGGTAGGAAGGAGAGGTAATGGATGGGAAGGGACCTCTGAAATGCTGGTAATATTCTATTTCATGTTCTCGGGTGGTGGTCACTTTGTAAAAACGTACAGAACTGTATACTTTTCTAATCATGTTACATTATAATTTTTTGTAAAAAAACTGTTTTTTTACAAAAAGTTCTTTTAGAATTAATGTTTTTCTATCAAATGATTTGTTAAAACTATTCGGAAATGTCTTTCTCAATGACTACATTTCCAGTATGATCTGTACACCAAGACATGATCAGAGAAATACACGACAGAGCACTTGTAATACTCCAAACACTACAAGCAACATCACCTGCCTTACCTTTTCAACAGGGAGAAGCATCTGCAGCGCTCGGACTGAGAACAGTGAAATGCTGACAAAGGCCATTCGGTGGTGCACCAGCACGACCTCGGGTTGGTCCAAGCTCGCTCCGCTTTTATGGTAGCACATGGTATCTCCCAGGGACCCCAACACCATGAGCAGTTTTTCTTTCTGCAGACACGTAAACATGAAACAGGAAGAAAAACAATTTTAGGGAGCCAGTATGGAAAATTTCACAGAGAATAATTTAAAATATTATGACTAAAGAACAAAAACCAAAACAAAAATGTATTCCTTCCTATAAGAATAATCTATACCAGGACGCCAGGGTGGCTCAGTCAGTTAAGCATCTGCCTTCGGCTCAGGTCATGATCCCAGTGTCCTGGAATCAAGTCCCGTGTCAGTCTCTTTGCTCAGTGAGCAGCCTGCTTCTCCCTCTGCCTGCCGCTCCCCCTACGTGTGCTCGCTCTCTCTCTGACAAATAAATAAATAAATATAATCTTATTAAAAAAAATAGCCCATACCTGCTAAAATAATTTAAAGTAGTACAAATGAAAACTAAGCACACCAAAAGTTTTTTCAAACAATTATTTCTAATAATGAATAAAAATAAACAAAGTACAAAAGCTTAATGAAACATAAATTCCTCCTAGTTTCTAGTGCTTAGTAAGTCTAACTTCAAAAATCAGCATGCAGGGGCGCCTGGGTGGCTCAGTCGTTCAGCGTCTGCTTTCAGCTCAGGTCACGATCCCAGGGTCCTGGAATCGAGCTCCGTATCGGGCTCCCTGCTAGCGGGGAAGCCTGCTTCTCCCTCTCCCACGCCCCCTGCTTGTGTTCCCTCTCTCTCTATGTCTCTCTCTGTCAAATGAATAAATAAAATCTTAAAAAAAAAAAAACAGCATGAAAATCTCTCATGAAGTATTTATTAGGCTTACTATATGCTTAACATAGTGGCAGGTATAATGGGGGAAAATGCATCAGTACAAGAGACATCCCTGAACTCAAACTGATTCTAAAATTACTAAAGAAATGAAACAGGGAAAGTCAAATCACTAAAAAACAATTAAATATAAAATTGTATGAACTCTCCATGTAAGAAGATTGTCTCAAGGCAAATATTCTACCATCATACATTTATAGGTAACTTAGTACTTAACTAGAAGTTATATCCTTTAACTTGAAAGGCATACAGAACCAAGAGTAAACTACAACACAGTCAGCTAACCTGCAAATCATAACAATATAGACCAAATACATCTCCCATATGCTGACACGCCCCCGTAAACGAGCTGGTACAAGGAGAGCGTCTGTAAGAGAGTAGAACAAACGAGCACTGGAGAGGTCACACTCACCTTTCCACTGAGAACACAGGAAAATAAAAATAGGAAATAACCTGTAAACTAAGGATAAAAATGTATGCCAGAATTTTTTTATTCAAGGTTAAATATATTGGAAGCAAAACTAAAAGGAATAAGACCTAAAAAAAATTATATAAAGGATCAAAGCCACAGTAAGATACGGCTTCACATCTATTAGGACAGGTATTATCAAAAATAATGGAAAACAACAAGTGCTAGCAAAGATGCAGAGAAACTGGAACCTTTGTGCGTCGCTGGTGAGTATGTAAAATGGTCAAGTCACTACGGAAACAGTATGGCAGTTCCTCAAAAAATTAAACATAAAAATACTACATGATCCAGCAAATTCACTTTTGGGTAATCTATCTATGAGACTCGAAAGCAGGGACTCAAACACATACTTGTACAGCACTGCTCACAGGACCAGTATTCGCAATGGCCGAAAGGTGGAAACCTGTCTATCAACAGATGCACAGATAAACAAAATGTGGTATGTCATACTACATACGGTGAAATTTCATTCATCCTTAAAAAGGAATAAAATTCTGACACATGAAATAACATGGATGAGCCTTGAAAATACTATGCTGAGTAAAATAACCCAGATACAGAAAGACTGTTATTTTGTGATTCGTTGCACTTACAGGAGGTACCTACAACAGTCCAACGGACTCATAAAGCAAAACATAGGACAGTAGCTGCCAGGGGCTGGGGCAAAGGGGAAAAAGAGAGCTATCGTCTGGGGTACAGAGTCTCAGTTTGAGATGATGGAGAAGTTTTAGAGATAAACAGTGTGATTGTACAACAGTGTAAATGTACTTAATGACACTGAATTACATACTCGAACAGGGCTAAAATGGTAAATTTTATATTATGTATATTTTACCACACAAACACACAAATTACACAGATGAGAAAACTCTTATTATTTACATGGGTCATTTGATAGTGTTGAGTTTTAAAATAAACACAGAATTAAAACTATGATACTTTCCAAACCATTGCAGAAGTAAAAAAGAAGACAAAACATTCTATACAGTAAAAAAATTTTAAAAAGGAAAAAAAAGAAATAGCAAAAATTTTTGAGAGAAGACCAAGCATGACTGTACTACAAAAAGTTTAAATTTTCCTATAAGTCAAATATGATTATATATTAAAGTAAAAAACAAAATAATTGACACATATAAAAAGATACCTTTATCTTTGTGCATAAAAGGCTAAAAATTAAATGTGTACTGAAAAATGAATAAAAATCTATGAAATAAGAATAATGAATAATTCAGGGAAAAATTAGATAAAGGGGGTCATTTTCTCTTGATGAAATGCATAATTAAGAGTAAAGACCCAATATGAATTGAGTCTGTCTGATCTGAATAACATACAATATCAAGCAAAACCTATCATTGAAACAAAGATGGTCATACAGGGTTTAACCCAGTCATTTTTAACTTAATTCATAAATAAGAAGATATAAACTTTGAACATTTCAAAGACTACAATTCCTCAGGTGCCCAAGTAACACTGACAAAGACCATTTACTTAACCAAAAAGAAAACTTCAAAATATATTTAAAGGTATCTTCTCTAATCCAAAGAAAATAAAACTAAAAATTAATAAAATTTAAACCAGAAGCCATTATATTAATAACTACCAGTCTAAAGAAAACAAACTAGAAACACAGAGACAATCTTACTATTTTGACATGCAATAGTCATTAATTAAATGTACCTCCCCATTAAATTAATACTTTTATGCATCTACAAACAACATATCTGTTTCTCAATATTAACTGATACAATTTAAATTAAATTTAAATACAATTTAAAGTAATTGTAGAGCTTTTTTCTAAAACTCTGGTTGTGAAATTGTTTCAAATAACCTTAATGATTCCAATGATACGCTAAGTGCTTCTCAAAACAGTATAAAAAGAAAGTACTATGAAGAATCAGGTTTGTGATTTTCACCATTTCCAGCATTTCTTCTAAGCACAAAAAAAAAGTTTGTTTTAATGTTTTAAGAAAAGAAAGGATTGAAAAACAACAGAAACTGCTCCACAGTTTTAATTCACTGGGCTAGAAATGTTCAAAATGCTGTGAAGTAGTTGATGGAGAGGGTGAGGAAGGCTAGTTTTCAGAGGATATTTATAGCTTTTACAAAAGAAAGTACTGAATTAAATTAATTAGCAAAATATTCCAAATGTTCTCAATAAAACAGAATTTACAGCATAAACACAATTTCCCCACTATCTGCCCATTACAAAACAGGTAGTAGATACGGTGNGCCCCATACTCCATACTTCCCTTCCGGGGCAGCCTGTGCAAACCTCCCCAGGCCTTCTCCTAGGGAAGAGCAAGCCCATCTTGCTTTCAGAATGGAGACCAAACTCCTCGGCACCAGGGAGGACACCCTACGACCCACCAGTGTCTCTCCCACATCCCCCACCTTGAGTTTGATGCTGTATTGGCTTGCTTGCCTCCATCAGACCTCCCGGTCACCACCAGTCAGCACTATCCCTGTCATTCCCTTCCCCTCTGCCAGATAAAAACCCTACCTTTCCTGCTTAGCTAAATCATACTTATAATTTAAGACTCAGCTCAGTCATGATTTACAAAAAGTGCCCCCCACCCCGAGATTCTAAGATGGGAGTGCTGTCAAGCCATCCTTGGCAATAAAACATGATTGAAAACCTAGACTCTGAAGTGACCTTGAAAAAGAAACTGAGCCTCCATTTCTTCATGTACGTGTGTTATCTGCCTCACAGGGTCGTGACGATTAAGTGACGTTATAAACACAGGGTGCTTGAACAGGGAGTACGGCAGAGCAAGTGCTATCCTTAAACTATCTTTTTAAACGGTTATTCCTCTGTGCTTACCTCGGTTTTACTGGTGTCACGGCAGAATCTCTATCTTCCACAAGAGTGAAAAGAGCTGTCTCTTATTCATCTTGCACCCCCAGTGCCTAGCATATAATGGGCAATCAAGAAACGTTTGGTGAACTAAAATAACTGTCTCTGGACTGGCGGCAGCAGCAGGGGAGGCCTATGCTAATTAGAGATTCCACTCACCCAATTATAAATTCACAGTCGGCTTCATTTACCCTTACTGAGCCCTTCCTGGGTACAAAGCCCTTCTCTCTAGATGCATTCACAATGCTCTCAGCCCCACTTGAACCCAACCAGCAAGTCTTCAACATGCCTGATAGCTAAGTTACCCACTCACAGCAGGTCAGATGGGAATGTGGAAGCAACGAGTCATAAAGGAAGAGAAAAGACTGTTTCGCAGACACTACAATGACAGGAGCGACAGAGAGGAGGAGGGCACAGCATGAAGGGCAGACAGCCCCCAGGGGTCTGGGGTTATCCAGCACAAGATAAAGATACTCACTCCTTGAACCTAACTTACCCTGTAAATGAAGATAAAACAGACTTGATTTCTTTTTTTTAAATAGTATTTTTTTTAATTTATTAATTTATTTATTTATTTGACACACAGAGAGAGATCATAAGTAGGCAGAGAGGCAGGCAGAGGGAGAGGGGGAAGCAGGCTCCCCTCTGAGCAGAGAGCCTGATGTGGGGCTCGATCCCAGGACCCTGAGATCATGACCTGAGCTGAAGGCAGAGGCTTTAACCCAATGAGCCACCCAGGCGCCCCAGACTTGATTTCAAAGGGAAGCAAAGAAGTGATAACACACTTTAGGTCAACTTAACATTTATAAATGCTTAGCAAATTTATCTTAACAAAACATAAGTTCAGTAAAAATCTTTTTTTTATTTACTTCAAAGGAAATAGAAACATTCCATGAAAGAGATGCAGGGGGTGATGCTTTTGACTATGCGTACACAAACTGAGCTATGGAGCTCCAGACGTGACTGTTATTAACACTATTGGGAAAAGTCTAGAGATCTGATTATATATCCTCAGGTGTCTACTTTCTGAATTGGTAGTAACACATTATTTTGTTCCTTTAATGACTCGACAAAGACACTGCTTCTATCTTCATTTTTAAACTTGATAAAAGTAGGGACATTAAGAATTCTATTGTTCGTTTCTATTAATATATACCCAAAGGCATGAGATTTTTTCCTTAGGAGGCACTCATTCTTTTAAACAAGTAAAAGTAAGTCAAATATAATTTTAAGCAGTACTGTTTTATTTAACATTTCTATCATACCAATTGGCACTTATACAACAGATTTAACCTTTAAAGTAAAAATAATTCATTGAATCATAAAAGATCAGCAGCCAAAAGTTAAAAGTGAATGACTAACTTTTACAGATAAATGTTCTGGCCAAGAAAATTTAAGTTAATTTAAGAAGCAACCGATAAAACATTCTTCACACTTCTAAGAAAAAAATCACTTGTTGAAAACCTTCAATATGTGAAAATCTT
Source organism: Ailurus styani (assembly GCA_002007465.1). NCBI lineage: Eukaryota > Metazoa > Chordata > Mammalia > Carnivora > Ailuridae > Ailurus > Ailurus styani. Next base: position 1,146,428 of record LNAC01000072.1, on the reverse strand, counting down.
CTAAAAGTACTACCAAATAGTATGATAACCTTAAGGACTAAAGAAAAACTAAGATTAAGAACTATTATTCTTATTTTGTGGATAAAGAAATTGAAGGACTTGAAACAATATATTATACCTACTGTAAAATATGTTTCTCTTTTCAAGAGGGTGTGTGTGTGTGTGTGTGTGTCTTAAGGTTTGGGTTTTCCACACACAGGTACTGGTATTAAGTAAACATCAGTATTTTCTTTGTTTCTTAGGTTCTACCCTCTATTTACAAGGGTCAGGCAGTCCTAACAAAGTTTAATAAAACTTTAAGCATCCAACTCTTGATTTTGGCTCAGATCATAACCTCAGGGCCATGGGAATGGAGCCCTTCATCCGAGTCCTCACTTAGTGAGGAGTCTGCTGAAGATCCTCTCTCTCCCTCTTCCTCTGCCCCTCCCAGCCGTGCTCACATTCTATCAAATAAATAAATCTTTTTAAAAAAACAAACAATTTTTTAATGAATGAATTCATTCAAATGAATGAATAAAAGATGTTGCATAGTCAAAAGCATCATTAGGAAAGTCAAGGAGGGAAGGGGGGAGGGAAGAGGGGAAGGATGGAGGAAAGGAGGGAAGGCAGGCAGGCAGGCAGGCAGGCAGGCAGGCAGACCTGAGGAAATAAAACTGCAACTTGTCTTGGAAAGACAATGTCCTTTAAATATATAAAAGTTCGTAGAAATCAATTAAAAGAACCAAAGACCAATGACCCAAGAGATAAATGGATGATAAATGGATAAATGCCCAGACTATTTACAGAAAAAGAAAATGACCCTTAAATTTACAAAAAGATGCTCAGCTTTACTCACAGAGAAGAGCAAATTAATACTACACTGACATAGCGTATCTCACTTATCAGAATGGTGAAAATCTGAGATTTGACTATAAACCCTACTACTCAGTGTGTAGGAAAAAACACATTCTAATAAAATGCTGGTGAGTGAATGAAATGGTTATATAGGAGAATACAACAATATCTAAGGTTTAAAATACATTTACTTTTCCAATTTAAGTATAGTCGACACACAGTGTCACATTCAGATTCAGGCTCACAAGTACAGCTGCCATCCGTCAGCATGTAACGCCATTACAATGTCACTGATTACATTCCCTATGTGGTACTGCTGTCCCTTTCATCCCCACGACTTAGACGTTCCATAACGAGAAACCTGTACCTCTCAATCCTTCATCCATTTTGCTGGTCCCCACATCCACCCTCCCTCTGACAACCGTTTAGATACAGCAATCCTACTTAAATCTACCCGAGACACACCTGTACATGCATGAAATGACACATGCGTGTTATTCATATCACATAATTTGTATTAGCAATTGCGTCCAACAAGAGGAGACTGCTAAATAAACACACACTGAGACACCTGTAGTCTACAGAACAGAATGATGAACACCTCCACATAGGGACATTGAAAAATCTCCACACCTATTATTTCATGCACACGGGATATATTTTTAAGGTATAAAAACAAGGTGTAAAACCACATATGAAATACTACCTCTTACGTAAGATGTGAGAAGAGCAATGGCAATCTACATGCTTACTTGCTTCTACTTGCAAAAACTAAAATAAAAATGGAAAAAAATAAACCAGAGAACTCGATGACAGGGGAACATCTCTGAATTAAATGTTTATGAGAAAATAACTCCCAAAAGTAAAAACAAATTAAAACAAATGTAACTGTATAGTAAATTATTGAGAAAAGAATTCTTTCAAGTGATTTTGATGTACAGTTTTTTGATTGTATATTCTTTTTTCTTTTAAAGATTTTATTCATTTATTTTAGAGAGAGAAAGTACATGCAAGAGCGAGCTTGAGTGGGGGGAGGGGCAGAGGGAGAGAGAGAATCTCAAACAGACTCTACGCTCAGCACAGAGCCCAACATGGGGCTCGATCTCATGACTCTGGGATCATCCCCTGAGCTGAAATCAAGATTGGATGCTCAGCCAACTGAGCCACCCAGGTGCCCCTTGACTGTATATTCTTAGTGAGATTTAGTCTGAGTCAAAAAGAACTGCCAAGAAATATTGACCTTTATCAGTTATTGATCAGAGTGATACTAACATTACTATTCTGAAATTACTTGGTATGTGCTGAAGGTTAAAGCTAATAACCAATTATATTGATATTGCTAAAAAAATAAGACTTTCTATGAGCAACAGTACAAAATATAAGCAAGAAAATACAAGTTTAAAAGCAGAAAAATAGCAATCTGAACTCACGTTTCCTAGTTTAATTACTAAAAGAAAAAAAAGTATGACAGTTGCTATAAAGACTCCATTGGCCTGTTTTTAGTCTCAGTATATATCCCCCATTGCAAGTAACCAGAATAATTAATTAAAGTAACCAGAATTTCCAGTGAAATGGCTTGTTCCAGAAGGTACAAAATAAGCCTGGGACAGACTGGTTGGAAAGAAAGCTTTCAAAGACTAATGAGACAATGAAACCAGCTTAAAAGGACCAAAATAAATAAAATACTATTTACCACATCCCAAGGAAAACACTGATTCTCACCATATCTATAGCAAAAAGGCTGTTGTCATCCCAGATATCTTCTGAAATTGCTTCACCAATAAGTATCATATCCTCTGCAAGCAATTCCAGAACTCTTATTATCACCTGTCTACTACCTAGGAATATAAACAGGAGAGAAGAAAAAAGTTAATTTTCAAACGAACAGCCAGATATCATACTGCTCAATCATCTAGTTAGTCATGCCCCCAAACTCCTCTTTCTCTTTTTATTTTTTTGATGTCTTTAGAATCGCTGAAAGAGATGAATAGGGAAGTCACAATCTACAACCACCATTAACACCTCTGTTCCAATCACAATACTATTTAACCACAAAAAATGCAATATGCTCATAAGTGAGAAAATATTCAAAAAGAAAGTAGCAAAATCTAACTAAAAATGCTGTGAGGTAGATTAAATTTTTCTAATTCAGAGACTTTTTGTGTTACATGCAATATGTGACAAAGCACCAGTTTAGGTTTAGAAAATGCATTCTATGAATCTGTTTAGCGTTAGAAGGCATAACCCTTGTCAGAAGTTAAGTATTACACCACACCTGAGCAGCCTGGGAAGCTGAGCTTGCACTGGACCAATAAAGGAATAAACGTGCATGATGGGATTTCCTGAAGTAACATCAAGAAAATCCACCTGGGGCGCCTGAGGCTCAGTGGGTTAAGCCTCTGCCTTCGGCTCAGGTCATGATCTCAGGGTCCTGGGATCGAGCCCCACATCGGGCTCTCTGCTCAGGAGGGAGCCTGCTTCCCCCTCTCTCTCTCTGCCTGCCTCTCTGCCTACTTGTGATCTCTCTCTCTCTCTCCGTCAAATAAATAAATAAAATCTTTAAAAAAAAAAAGAAAGAAAGAAAAAAAAATCTACCTGAAACAGGTTCTCAAGCCTCTATTAACATAAAACTCTATAAAAATTCCAAAAGAGGGGAATGGTTCAGTTAGCTGAGTATCTGACTCTTCATTTCAGCTCAGGTCATGACCTCAGGGTCCTGGGATAGAGCCCCAAGTCAGGCTCCCGGCTCAGCAGGGAGTATGCTTGAGGATTCTCTCTCTGTCTCTCTCTACCACCCCCCCACGCCCGCCCCCCTGCTCACATGCGTGCTGCGTGGTTTCTCTCTCTAAAATAAATAAACAAGTCTTTAAAAAAAAAATTCCAAAAGAAACTGTTCTGTCACACCCACCAAAGCAATCTCTTTTCTCCACAGAAACAGGGTAACAAAGGAACTCTGCTATTCCATAAGGTGAACGCTCAATCAAGACTTCCCTGTCCCACATACCAAAGGTCAACTTCAATGAATATAAGTAAACCAAACTACCAGATCATACGGGTCTAGAGTAATTGTTCCATTAGAACAGCTGGAGCAAGTTCTCTTAGAAATCTCTTATGATATTGAACAATTACAAATTATGCAATAATTTATCACAAAAGGGCAAGAGAACATTTAGAAAATTTTATGTACCAAGATACAGGTTTGTAATTATCAACCTGACTTTTTACAGCAAATTAAAGAAAAGGTTAAATGAGAAATCATTAAATCTAAAACTGTTCCTGTCAGTATACCATGCAGACAAACATATACACTTTATAATGCCAAAGTTCAGCCTTTCTTTATTTCACATTACTAGTACATGAATTAATATGTGCTTCTAACTCCTGGAAGCAGAGTTACTCAGTCAGTGACAAGTTAGGGTTATTTGGGTTTTCGTCAGGATAGAAACATTAATGCTTCCCAAATACAGACCTCTGTCCTGCTTCCCTCCCCACTACCTCCAAGCAGGCAAAATAAGACACAGCGCTTGAAGAACCATTCAAACAGGATAGATTTTTTTTTTATTGAGCCTGTATAAACCATAAAACACAGATCTTATTTATCTTGTATTTATATCTTGACAAGTTTATCAACTACTGAAAATATATAGTTAGAGAATAAAAAATCATTATTGCTTCCAAACCTTGCTGAACCTCGCGAAATGCTAAGTGCTTAAGAGCGTGGACACTGGCGTCAGAAGAACCTTGGTTGAAGCTTCTGTTTTAGCTGTTTGACTCTGGATGAGTTTCTAAACTACTCTAAACCTCAGTTTTCTCATTTGTAAAGTGGGGATGAAAGTAGACAAAATGGGATGGTGAGAGGAATGCATGAAATCACGTGCACAAAGCAGCCGGAACTGCTGTTCTAGTCCCAGACTCGGTGGAACACTGGCCGTGTTGTTACTGTTCCTATCACACTTTACTAAAATTACAACTATATTACACTGTATACTTAAGTCTATCTTTGCAGATTTACCCAGCACATTTGAGAGAAAAAACAACCCCAGAATGCTAGGAGGTTTTTTTGAGTTTGGGGTTTTTAGAAAAAGAAATAATTGCAAAAGTAAGAATCCGGTTTGGGGTTTATTTGTTTTTCATGTTTTCGTAGCTTAACTATGAACTGAGTGGGAAGACTGAGCAACTGAGAGAAACTCAAAAAGTTTCCAAAGGGCGAAAGCCAAAGAGTTTTTTATCCTGGTCTATTCATGGTGGCCCACCTTCTTTAACTTACTCTGGCTGCATTGTTTTTTCAGCGCTTACGTTTAAAATAGTCATACAGATGTGAAATCCTGTGCAAAAAAAGTCATAAATGGAAGGGGATACTCTATCCAAACAATGCTCATGGCATCCACGTTTACTTAGGAGATAATGAGACGTTATTAAGTGCTTAAGAATGTGTATCCCAGGGGTGCATGGGTGGCTCAGTCCGTTAAGCATCTGCCTTCTGCTCAGGTCATGATGCGGGGCTCCTGGGATGGAGTCCCAAGCGTCAGGCTCCCTGCTCGGCCCGTGAGTGTGCTCCTCCCTCTGCCCCTCCCTCACAGGTTCTAAATGTCCTAACATAGGTGAAAAAAAGAAAAAAGTCCCTCAAAACAGACCAAAGCAAATACAAATTCTATAGAAAGAACGATAACTTCAAAAACTAACCTGTTCTTAAGAGAGGAACTGCTGATTCCAGAACAGAGACACAGAACTGGGGAAGACTGAGCTGCTGGAACTGTAGCTCCAGGGTGCCCTCCGTCTCCAGCTCTGGCAGATCTATGGGTACCACGTCCAAAGGTGAATGCGCAGACGCCCGAGAGTTCACGGGAACATGACTACTACTTCCACTGTAACGTAAACAAAGGATGATCCCTGAAGGTGGAAACAGCCCACACATAGGTTTGCTGCCTCTCTGCTGTCTGGCATAGGAGAAGCCTCACATCAGACACAACTACATTGCTTCATGCAACAACCCTGGTCAGATTTGAGAAAACGTGACAAATTTATAAGATTAAATTCCACAAAGATGACTCAAAATCGTAAATGAAACCAAAAATGCATTTATATATTGCTTTTCAAAAAGATGTTCTTAAAATTCCTATAAGAGCAATCAACATTAGCACTAATAACTCGTTCATTTCTAGAGAAGAGCAAGCCAATTCATAGCAAAGTTCATCTGTAACCAACTTATAGAGGCAAAACTCAATCATTTAGTTTCCTAGATTTTCTGTGATTTTCACCAAATGTTCTAAGTAAGCCAATGTTAGCAACTGAAGAATGCTAGAAAATGCCAGAAAAACATGAGAAATGGATTACTTCATTTAGTACATTCAACATCACATCATGATTTTGAAAATATACCAAAAACTGGAACATCCCATCTATCTTGGCTTTCTTCATAAAAAATGCTTACCTTAGGTGTCAAGAGATGGGATGGAGATAAAATGCTTTAGAAAGGCCTGAACCTCAAATTTACAAAGGACCTCAAATTTTTTACTTTTAATGTTATCCATAATTGAAGCTGAAGCACAGATATACTAATGCCACAGAACACATAAAACTCCCAATATTTAGTATGTTTTGTCATTTCTTCAGTTTCGACATCCCAAAATATGAAAATGAGGGGGGCTTCTCAGAAACTCTAAAAGGCTCCACTCAAACTCTAAAAGGCTGCATGAGGAAGGCGTTCAGGGAGGAGTGAGAATGTATAAGCACGCAGCGCACTAAATACAGCTCAGAGAACGAGGTAGAAGGGCTTTGTGAGAGTAAAGAGGAAAAAACTGTGTCTGACCAACACCAGCTCCTACAGAAGGATGAGGCACGGGCTCTCAGACCACACTGTTCAAACCCCTGCCGTCCTCTTCACTAACTGTATAAACTGGGATAAGGCTAATTGCCTTTCCGAACCAGGTTTGTCTGTGAAAGGATGCTGCTGATGACACCGGGGCTCTGACGGCACGGTCGGGGGGCAACTGAAGGAGATAAAGCAGGTACAGCACGCGGCGTGACAGCCAGCGTGCAGCCAGCGTGAATCAGCGTCAGCTTGTAGCCGCGGCGGTGTCATGAGTAAACAATCGAGCCAACAATGCGTGTTCATCTCACTGAGCATTTATTAAAACAACACCAAAGAAGAAACTAGTATGTTCCTAAGAAGCTTGTAGCCTCAGGATGAGGGGACACACAAATACCATGCCAATCCCCTTAAGCAAAATTGATACATAAAAATTTGTATTTACATAAATAAGCAAAATACCGTAAAGTGTGCATCGGAAAGGAATCTTTGTTTTATAGTTTCTAATCATTCCCTTTAATAGTAAGTAAATACCGATGCACTTAAATTATGATTAGACTTACTTACATATGTGGGTTTGAAATATCATCAAAACGTATCTAACATTTAAAGCTATGCTTTTAAACTAGATCACGTCTCATTTGTGGCTGATAAAAACAATTTAAGAGGTCAGAATCTTCGTTCTTTTTTCAATGAAACAGAAAGGAACAGAAAATAGAGTTGACTATGTAGCATATGGAATCAAAGTACTACTTTGGGACGATCTTGTTTTGAAAGAAACACACACACAGGCGTACACACATGCAAACATACATTCACACACATAAGAATGTATGTCTGTGTATGGCGTATTGAGTTGAATGTAATATTATTTCTTATTGTGGGTCATGGTCAAAAAAGTATGAAAACCACTGATTCAACACAAGGCCAATACTTGTGGTTATATTCCGAAAGAAAAGACAGAGAAAAATATTCATCTCCCTCTGAAACTAAAACACACACACAAGTTAACTGGGCTTTTCGACGGTCACCTGGAAGACACGGCGTCCCAATCCTGGCCGTCTCCTCTGGGTCGCTGGCCTGTGCGTCCAACCACAGAAGGCCGGGGGCTACTGCTTCCTGGAGAAGGATTCTGGGAATGATGACTAACTCTAACTTCATGACAATAAGACAAAGAAGAATTTTGGGAAACTATATCTGAGGGGAAAAAAGAATGAAATTATCCCTCAATAGTGACAAATGAGATTATATAGCTTTTATATGTCATTCTTCCAAAAAACATGAACAAAGTTAAGATAGTAGAAACACTTCTATTGGGGTAAAAGTAAAGGTCAACCATTTCTGCAAGTATTCACTTAGCACTTTTAGATTTATAACTAACTGACCTGATTATACGCAGCCTTCTAGTCGGCATTATTGACTTATAACATTCGGGACTGCCCAAGCAGAATAAGAGGTCATGCACTCCCCTGCTCAAAATTCTACGAGAAACCCTCCTCAAAGCACATATAAAAATGAACTCAAAAATGAACTTAAACCACATGTAAAAAGGGACTCAAAAAATAAACCTAAATATGAGTTAAAACCATAAAGCTGTTAGCAGAAAATATAGAGGTAAATCTTTATGATCTTAGATTGGCAATACATCCTTAGACATGAAACCAAAAGCAAGACCAAAGAAAACAAAGAAATATTGGACTTAATCGAAATAAAAAACTTTTGTGCATCAAAGGACATTATCAAGAAACTGAAAACCTACAGACTGAAAAAAAATATTTGCGGATCATGTATCTAAAGATGACTTTATAACCAGGGTATATAAAGAACTCCTAAAACTCGACAAGAAAACAAACAAACAAAAAAACTCAAAAAAACCACGGGCACCTGGGTGTCTCAGTTGGTTGAGCTTCCAGCTCTTGATTTTGCCTCAGGTCATGTTCTCAGGGTCATGAGATCAAGTCCCACCTCAGGCTCCATGCTCAGCAGGGAATCTGCTTGAGATTCTCTCTCTCCCTCTGCCCCTCTCTTCCCCCCAACCCCCGCCAAGCTCTCCTTCTCTCTAAAATAAGTAAATAAAATCTTAAAAACAAAAAAACACCCAATTTAAAAAATCCACAAGGACTTTAAAAGACATTTTTCCAAAGAAGATACACAAATGGCCAGTCTGCATGTAAAAAGTCACTAAGAAATCACTAGTCATTAATCAGTAGTCTTTAGGGAAACACAAATCAGAACCACAGTGAAATACCTACCACCTCACACCTACTAGGAGGACTATGATTTTAAAAAGGAAAAACAAGGGCACCTGGTTGGCTCGGTCAGTTAAGCATCTGCCTTCAGCTCAGGCCATGATTTCAGGGTCCTGGGATAGAGCCCCGAGTCAGACTCCCTGCTCTCTCTACCCCTCCCCCCTGCTCGTGCTCTCTCTTGTGTGCTCTCTCTCAAATAAATAAAATCTTTTAAAGATAAATAAATAGGGCGCCTGGGTGGCTTAGTGGGTTAAAGCCTCTGCCTTTNTGCTCTCTCTCTCTCTCTCTCTCTCAAATAAATAAATAAAATCTTTAAAATATATATATATAAAATGGAAAAATAACAAGTGTTGACGGCATGTGGAGAAACTGGAAGACTCATAGGTGGCCAGTAGGGATGTAAAATGGGACAGCCAGTGTGGCAAACAGTTTGGTGGTTCCTCAGACAGCTAACTGCAGAATTAACATGATCCAGCAATTCCACTCTTAGGTATATACCCAAGAGAACTGAAAATGGGCTCAAACAGATATGCTAATATTCACCAAAACATTATTCACAAGAGCCAAAAGGTAAGAACAACTCATGTGTCCCTCAACAGATAAATGAATAAGCCAAATGTGGCATATCCATACGGTGGAATATTACTTATCCATAAAAAGGAATGACGTTCTGCCACAGCTGAAACATGGATGAACCTTGAGAACGTGATGCTCAGTGAAATGAGCCAGACACAAAAGGACAAACATTGTATGACCACTTGTATGACGGACCAAGAGCAGACAAATTCAGAGNTCAGGCTCCCTGCTCAGCAGGGAGTCTGCTTCTCCCTCTGACCCTCTCCCCTCTCATGCTCTCTCTCTCTCTCAAATAAATAAATAAAATCTTTAAAAAATATATATATAAAATGGAAAAATAACAAGTGTTGACGGCATGTGGAGAAACTGGAAGACTCATAGGTGGCCAGTAGGGATGTAAAATGGGACAGCCAGTGTGGCAAACAGTTTGGTGGTTCCTCAGACAGCTAACTGCAGAATTAACATGATCCAGCAATGCCACTCTTAGGTATATACCCAAGAGAACTGAAAATGGGCTCAAACAGATATGCTAATATTCACCAAAACATTATTCACAAGAGCCAAAAGGTAAGAACAACTCATGTGTCCCTCAACAGATAAATGAATAAGCCAAATGTGGCATATCCATACGGTGGAATATTACTTATCCATAAAAAGGAATGACGTTCTGCCACAGCTGAAACATGGATGAACCTTGAGAACGTGATGCTCAGTGAAATGAGCCAGACACAAAAGGACAAACATTGTATGACCACTTGTATGACGGACCAAGAGCAGACAAATTCAGAGACAAAATGTAGATGAGGTGCTGCAAAGGCAAGGGGACGTGGAGAGCGTGGGTACACGGTCACAGATCTTCTATTTAGGTGATAAGCGTTTGAGAACAGATAATGGGGATGGTTGCACAAGAGTGGGAAAGCAATTAATGCCAAAAAAATTGCAGACTTCTAAGTGGTTATGATGGCAGATTTTATGCTATCCATATTTTACCATATTTTTTATGGAATTAAGTAAAATAAAGGCATCTGTAGAGGAAAAAAGAAAGCTCCCCAGGTTCCTCACTGCCCTGCAAAGAAAATAGGAAATGCTTCCCAAGATCTATAAATCCCAGTCCACTTTGGCCCCTGGCTACCTCTCTGATCTCACCCCATGCCGTCTCTACTCCCGCTTTCTCACTGACTGCACTCCCACTCACATGCCAGCCTGGCTTTCAGGCCTCAGGCATGTCACCTCGTTTCCAAGGCCCCCAACCATCCAGGAATACTGTTCCTGCAGCTCTTCAAGTGGATGGTTCCTTCTCACCCTCCAGGTTACCTCCTCTGAGAGGCTCTCCCTGCCAATCCTATCCAGGTAAGCCGTGGCTCCCTGGTCACCTTTGGTCACATCATCCTTCCTATTTCCTTTGAGCACTTCTGATCTGAAACAAACATGTTTACTCACTTACTAGCTGTCCCCAACCTGCTCAAGGATAAGCTCAGAAGGGTGGGGACCTTATCGGCTTTGTTCAGTACTATACCCCACAGAGACTAGAACATCAGTTGGCACATAGTTGGTGATAAATAAACATTTAATATATGAATAAATCTGCAAAGATACTATGTTTATCAACATTATAATTCTTATTCTGATGAAATATGGGGTACCTGCAGCTTTCTGTTATTAGTCATTTGCAAAATGCTCTAGCTCAAGAATGTTAATGAGGAACCCTACGCACTCTGAGATATGTAATGAAGTTAATGTACAGCATAAGTATTCAAGTAGTATAGGATCAGGGAAACTCTGAACAGAATAGGGATTAACTGTGAAGCATGATGACAAATCACTGTAATTTAATATTCAACTTTCAAAACATAAGTGCTCAGAATTCCTAAGTTATAATTACTGTTTTAACAAAGCCAGTCTAGTGCTCTATTTGGCCATTAGGTGGTGCTTTTTCCCTTAAAAGTCTGGCACTGCTATCATTTAATAAGTACTCTCTACATCACAAGTTGCAATAAAAACAATTTTCATAAAATACAAATCGAGGGCACCTAGCTGGCTTGGTCGGTAGTGCATGCAACTCTTGATCTTGAGGCTATGAGTTCAAGCCCCATGTTGGGTGCAGAGATTATTGTATAAAATAAATTAATTAATTAAATACATCAAAAGTTAAAAAAACATATTTATTAAAAAAATACAAATTGTTATTTTTCAAACCAAACAATTTATCAATACAAGTAACTTTATACAATGCCCATGGTCCCACATGAATAGCTGAACTCAGAATTCTGGTCTCTAGCTTCCAACAACGCTATATGTATAAGAGAAAAGAAAAACGTCTTGCAAATGGCTCTTATCAAAAAAAGAGGATGGGATGAGGAATAGTTCTGTCATACACACAATTGGTTTTCAAAGATGATCATTTCATTACATTTAGGAATGAGGAGTTTATGTTGTAAAAATTTATACAGTAAGTATAATAGAGAATACTCAGAAGAATCTGTAAATACCACCAGTGACTAAAAAATAAATAAACATAAATACCTTGTTTACTAGAGAAAAAACATGGATCTCGGTGAAAGTTAAGTCTGTTTCTTAAGTATGTGCATAGCTGCTGCAAGCAAGACAATGACTGCAATGCCAGGCGATGTTTCCCGTCTCCTGCAAAGGCCAGTTTCAACAGAGATAAAAGGCTCTGAAATAAAGAGCAATGAAAATGATCAAAGGAAGGTGGATGTGGAGTTTAAGTAAGGTCAAATGAATAACCAAAGGAAATAAAATAACTTGAAAAATATTTATAAAACCAAGAAACAAGAAATAGGCAAAAATGACTTAGGCATAATGCAAGAAGATGAGACAAAAGAAAATAAAATTTAAATAAAGAGTCAGTGTTTGTTATAATAAAATCTGTTGGCTGAGTACCTATTCTGAGAGAACACATGAATTACTCCCCATTCAGAACATTAAGTTACACAGTGCTTTTTAAAAATCACAGCAAGCCTTCAGCATCTCAAACAGCTAAATCATTTTGCCACCTTTTGGCAACTAACAGCTTTTCCTCTGCTATCTTTTGACAACTGCAACAGTATGTATTAATAGTTGCCATTCAGAGGCATCCATTCCAGCCCTAGGCTTGCTGAGTGAGGGTGCTGAAGCATTATTAGCGGCTGTGGATGTGCCACGATCCCAGACCCCGGATCCCAAGCTCTACTATATAAACAACAGACTAGATTGCAAAGAATCCATCTAAACTGCTCACTACTATCTATTTCCACAGCATCTAACACTGTGCCTTACACATCCTAGATACTCAAGAAACAATGCTATTCTCACTGTTAAGAAGGGTTACTGCAGGGGCGCCTGGGTGGCTCAGTTGTTAGGCATCTGCCTTCAGCTCGAGTCATGAGCCCAGGAGCCTGGGATCGAGCCCCACAACGAGCCCTGCATTAGGCTCCCTGCTCAGTGGGAAGTCTACTTCTCCTTCTCCCACTCCCCCTCCTTGTGTTCCCTCCCTCGCTGTGTCTCTGTCGAATAAATAAATAAAATCTAAAAAAAAAGGGGGGGGTTACTGCTAACTAACCTCAATCTCCAAAGTCTCTTCTCTTTAGGTGACCCATAAAAGGTAAATTCAAGGTGGCCAAACTGGACCTGTATGTATCAAATAAGACTACCTCCTATCTGAAGAATTACCACTATCCAAAGATGTTAGAGCAGAAGCGATTTCAGGAACCAAATGCTTCATTTTTCAGATACAGTAAATTCCTTCTCCAGGACTCCTACTTTGCAAAATTTGTTTCACTATAAAAAGTTCTCTATTTCGGGGCACCTGGGTGACACAGTTGTTAAGTGCCTGCCTTCAGCTCAGGTCATGATCCCAGGGTCCTGGGTTCGGGGCCCACATCGGGCTCTCTGCTCAGTGGAAAGTCTGATTCTCCCTCGCCCACTCCCCCCACTTGTGTTCCCTCTCTCGCTGTGTCTTTGTCAAATAAACAAAATCTTAAAAAAAAAAAAAAAAGGTCTCTATTTCAAAATCTAAAACAATTACAGAGGATACATACCTGAACAATTTTTGGCCTTTGAAGGAAAATTTCAGCAGGAAAATCTTGCATGATTACATCCTTCAATAGTTCACAGGTGTTCCAAATTAAAGTGTGGTTACTACTTCTTAAAGAGCTACCATAAATAAATAAATAAATAGCATTATTTATTTTTAAAAAGAGATTATCTATACCAGACTCTAAGTAACCTAGTGGCATAATGACTCTATCTAGCTTTCCTAGATCTTCTCCCTAATCAAGAACTCTGGGGTAGGTCCTTCCTCCTTATGCCTACATTTGGTACTATGGCAACTTCATGCTGACCTTCTATCCCCACTAGGCCCTGCTCAAGAGCCGGCACTACACAGTATCCACCACTGCATGTCAAGACTATCACAATGCTACAAAATGAAATCAATGAAGGCAAAGGGCACAGAATGCAATGAAATCTGCTAAATGAATCAGGAAGTAAGACAGAAAATGTAATAGCAAGTATAGACTTAAATTCTAGAAATTAAATTTCTTACTGCTCTTCCTTGGCCTAGTGAATCAAGCTAGGATTCTCCTCTTATCCCAAACAGATGACACCCCTCACCTTCTCAGATAATATGTGCCCTCCTAGGAATTCGGCAATTGTTTATCTCCCACCCCAAGAATCTATAACCCCTCCCTCAGCTCAGCTCCCGTCCACCACCTACCATCCAGAGGTGTGTACTAGAAATCATATCTCCTCCTTGAGGCCTGACTCAGAGCTGACATCAAAACCAACCCTGCCCCTTTCCCATGTGGACTCTACCTCCTCAGTATGTTGTCCCAAGAGAATCTACTGATGCCATGGAAATGCCAGCATCAAAACGCATTTAATAGCATCCAGTTGTGGGCACCTAGGTGGCTCAGTGGGTTAAAGCCTCTGCCTTCGGCTCAGGTCATGATCTCAGGGTCCTGGGATCGAGGCCCGTATCGGGCTCCCTGCTCAGCGGGGAGCCTGCTTCCCCCTCTCTCTCTGCCTGCCTCTCTGCCTACTTGTGATCTCTCTCTCTCTGTGTCAAATAAATAAATAAAGTCTTTAAAAAAAAAAATAGCATCCAGTTGTTTATCTAGTCCTAACTCTAGCAAGCTGGTCTTTATACTGTCAACTGAATATGCTGTCCATTAAAAAACACTGCATTTATGTTTAACTTTTTCCCATTTTTATTAAGTAAGGGCATAAGCAATGGCCAATCAGAAAATCTGGTGAATAAGAGATGACTCATGCCACCAAGAAGCATACAAGATTCCAACCACGAAAACAAAACAAAACAAAACCTTGATGTATAGCCAGATAATGGCAAATAGGAATTTTCTGACTCGCTTTTTGAAACAGTGAAAATCATTCATATATTCCCATTACTACCTTTCAGTCACTTAGTATCTTTTTTCCTGGTGAAAATGTACAGTAATAGCAACCAGATTTAATGGCTATAAATGAACCAAAACACATGACACACATCAGGTACCGTACCTTTCATTAGAGGAGAGGACATGTCTATCTGTGGTAGTCAGGGGTAGCCAAGGAAATGTAGAAAACTTCAAACACTTCACAGTCTGATTTACTGTTAATGGAACAGCAAAATTTAAGGGATCAAAGGCAATGCTGTGAGACTCACGATGCTAAGAATAAGGCTTCACCCTTAAAACAAGTCCTCAAATAAAGTTACATCTTATAGTAACCTAAAATATACCAAACAAGGTCAGCTGCAAATTTGTTCGTTAACAAGATAAATAACACAGCTCTGTTTTCATAATTTACACAGAACCATGTATTATCAGAACGGCACTAAATACAAACCAATATTGAATGACATTTAGAGCTTCAATTACATTTTCTATTTTACCCTGTGGCTAACCAAAACACAGAGCTTAAATTTAACATAAAAGGAAGTGGCATTTGGAGATCTTTAATTGTAGAAATTAAAAGTGATATAATCATATACTATATTTAGTCGTGTTCAAATATCCTAAATGGTGTTAGATGTTTAAACCTCTTTGAAGACTGTAAGGCTGAAGATCAAATATCACCACTCAAGATTAAAAGAAATCTGAGAAACCAATAGTTTTAAACTCCCTGGTCAAATTATTTTTTAACGGATCTCATATTGTACAAGTTAAGGGGGCAATGCTGAGAAACAGCATCTAGTATCTATGTAAACCCTTCCAAGTGGTAAATATTCTTTCTGCCAAATGCTTTGAAAAGAGCATGAAATTGTAGAATTTAGATAACAGCATTATTAAATTCCCGAAAACAGCACAGTCATTTCTTTGAAAAGTGCTAAGATCCAAGCGGGATTTATTTTGTAACAGAAAAGTTAAAGTGGGGTAGAGCAAAAGACAGACTTACTACCACACACAAAAAGATGTGACCAAAATAAGCCATATCATCAAGCCACAAACTGCAACTCACATAACAAAATATTACCACCTCAATGGTCCCTAGTATTTTCCACAGCTGCACTCAAGTGCCCACCTTCCCAGACCTGGACATACTCTGTCCCTTCAGATGTGTCTCACAGTCACTCGGTGAAGCCTCTTAATCATAAACCCAAAGAAACTACCATCTCAAAAACCGAGGCTCCCTCACAAGCCTAACAAAACTCTTACAGAAAGAAAAGGTAAAGTATTTTAACAGCTAAACAAGTTTTCAGTTCTTTCTCATGCTGTTATTCAACCAGAATTTCTGTGGAAGCATTTTATTAATGGAGGACTTCCAAATGGAGTTAAACTGAAAACTTGACATGAGCAGATATACCCTCGGACACAACCTTTTCATTTCAACTGTGTAGACAATAAACTGTTAGGTACATACTTACTTAATTATTCCCTAACGGCATCACCCAGAACAAAGGTTTTATCCTTTCTAAGCCTCAGTGCCTTCATCAGTAAAATGGAGGTAATAACAGTATCAATTTCACTGGGACTCCAGTGAAGGTTCAATCACTGAGACTCAGTGAAGAATGAATGAATCTTCACTCAAAGAATACATACTGAGTGCCTTGTAAGTTTTTGGCATCCTTCTGCTCACTGGGGATAAAGCAGTGTTCACCGTTATCATTAAGCTTATAACCAGAGGGACAAAAAAAGGTAAATAAATCTGTAATTTCTGATTATGATGTATGTTAGGAAGAAAACTAGACATAGAAAGTGATCACTGGCAGGAATCCTCAGGAAGTTCTCTCTGAGGAGGTAACATGTCAGCAGAGACACAGCCAGACATGAAAAGACCTGGATGAGATTCCAGGGAGAGAAAGAGGCTCTAAATCAGAACTCTTCAATCAAGTGGATGCTGGGATAAAGACAAATGATGAAATCCAAATGATCCTGAGTCTTTGGCTTGAGTAACTGGATGAACAATACCACTTAGTGAGCTGGAGAATAAATACCATGACAAATACCTAGTGCGTGGCACCGTTCCGGACA
The DNA here is from genome assembly GCA_002007465.1 of Ailurus styani. NCBI lineage: Eukaryota > Metazoa > Chordata > Mammalia > Carnivora > Ailuridae > Ailurus > Ailurus styani. The sequence continues at coordinate 1,129,491 of LNAC01000072.1, read as the reverse complement.
AATCTGTACTCAGCAGGCCCTGAGAATTACCACCACCATCACCACCTACCTCCAGAGTTGCTCAAATGCAGTTACAATAATATAAAATGTTACCATTTAGACTCTACATTCTAATTTGAGGAAACTGAAACAGTCAGTTCAGTGCTAAAACATTCAAGTTGGACTCCAATATGTCTTTACAACAGTGAAGAAAAGCACGTTAATTTCTGGTTTACCAGGTCAACAGGATCTACTTCTCTATATATACACACCCATTGGTCGTGGAGACACTTCCATCTGCTGGAAATTACTTTTGTCTTGAGGAAAATATCCTATTAAGATTTCAGGTTGTTGTGGCAATTCTGATAAGAAAATACATATTATTGTATTATTGGTTCCTTATTTGCTGAAAGTTAAATTTCCTTTTTTCAAATATTAATCTTTAAGTTTTACAATCACTTCAAGAACTAGAAAAATAACAGTAATTTTTTCATCTGAAGAGTCTTCCTGTAGAAAAATAAAATGTAAATGTTGAGCCAGTTTTTAATGGGGGGGTTCCCCTCCCTTTTATGGTTCAGCAAATACAACTATTTGTTAGAATAAAAATATCCACAACGTACATAAAGAATCTGTTACAAAGTATTTATTCAAGGGCTATCTCTGCTTCTGAGTCCATCTCCTTCCTCTCTCTTACTCCAATTATGTAGTTCCTGACATTTCAACCTTCATTAATATCTTTAGAGAAAAAGTTGTCAAAAACAAAGGAATCAAGCACTCTTTCAATATCTTTGACACTTCTCTGTCACGTGTGATTACATATTCAGCAGTTCAGTCGCAATAAGAATGGGAACACAATGTTGTTATTATTGATAATTTGTTATTATTGTGGATGTAATATGCCAAACGAGTCTCAAAAAAGAAAATCTCTGGCATCTCTTAGGTCCCTTGACCAAAAAAGCAACAGATACAAATGAATCCTCCTCTGAATAACTGTTGAAGGGGGCTGGGGGGGAAGTCAAGTTCATGTACATTAATGCGAGAAAATGATCTTTTTTTTCTTAACCTAAACTCCCTTTCCTTAGAATTAACCACTAGAACTCATATATTTCTATTTTAACAGAATACATCAGCTTGATTCCAAAGAGTTACCGGTGTCTTTGGTTTGGTAAGATGCAGAACATTGTGCAGCATCTTCTGAAGGAAGAATAAAAAGTCCATCCAGAATGCCATCAATGTCAGCCTGCAGATTCGGGTCCACATGCGAACGAAGTCTAGATAAGAATTCGACTGCACCAAGGGCGACCAAATGCTGAACGGCTGTGGGATACTGAAATCAGAGGAGAGTCTTGAGAATAACCGCAGACATCAAAACTTCTACACTCTTACAGCAACAGAAACAGGAAATTATTTTTAGCATTCTAGATGTCCCTTTTCTAACAAGTAAGTCTTGCATCGACATACGCAGAAGTAAAAAACGTCCACGTGTACGACATAGATTTAGAGACAGACATAAACCACGTGCTAACACCTAACGACAGAAAGGCCCATACACTGAACACTTAGAAATGCACCCTGTGGGCGCCTGGGTGGCTCAGTGGGTTAAAGCCTCTGCCTTCAGCTCAGGTCATGATCTCAGCGTCCTGGGATCGAGGCCCGCATCGGGCTCTCTGCTCAGCGGGGAGCCTGCTTCCTCNCTACTTGTAATCTCTCTCTCTGTGTCAAGTAAATAAATAAAATCTTTAAAGAAAAAAAAAAGAAATGCACCCTGTGAACCCCTACGTTTACCTACGAAATGGACCTTCCCCGTCCATGGACTCCACCCTACCCGCCCCTGCAGCCGAAGAACGCCAGAGGAAGAGTCCCCCGCGACCGCACAGTGACTTCGCTGTGAAAGATGACACTTGCACTCCTGACATTTGTCCTGAGAACTACTCTCAGGACAGGCTGAGGACCAAAGTCTGGGAAACAGACACGGAACACGCAGTCTCACCTGGGCGAGGTATGCATTCACCCCGGTCTGGACCAGTCCCTTCGAACGTGTTCTCTTTCCTACAGACCCACCTACTTACTCATATGCCAGTAACAGAGCAGAACGGACGACAGAAGGACAAACAGCAGCTTCCGCAGAGGATCCCAAAAAATGAGACCCCAGCCCGCCCAGAAATTCCCTTGCTGCAGAGAGCACAGCAGACCCAACGCCAGACCCAACATCACAAACAGGAGAAGAGCAAGGGAGCATCACACACCCCGAGGAATTAAAACTCAGTCTCTCTCGTTAGTTTAAAAAAGAAAAAGTCGTGATTATTTAAGTTCCCCCAAACTGCTAGCACTGACGACGCCACACTCGCTCCTCCGACTCGCTCCCGGCGGTCTACCTGAACCAGCGTGCGCAGCAGGCCCAGCGCGTCCTCCTGCCCCGGGACGCGCGGGAAGCGGAACCACTCGAGCAGGCGCAGGCAGAGCCGCGGGTCCCGCGCCAGGTCCTCGCCGCAGACCAGGCTGCGCCGCACTTTGCCGACGATGCTGCGGAGGGCGCGCTCGCGGATCTCGGCCAGCGGGTGCCCTGCGGAGCACAGCACACGGCGCTGGCGCCGGCGCCGGAGACGAGCCCCCCGGCTGGACCCCCGCGCTCGGCTCTGCACGCGGACGGCCAGGCCAGGGCGGCGCGGGCCAAAACCCCCCGTGTTGCCCCAGGCGGACCTCCCCGGGGCCCTCGGGACGCAGCTGCTGAGGGGGCGCTAAGGGCGAGGTGGGTCCCCCGGGGGCGACCCCCGCGAGGCCGGGACGAGCGGAAGCCGCCTCGGGGTGGGCCGGCCTCGAAACGGCGACACGGCTCTTCCTGGCAAGTGGCCGCGACAGGAGGGGGACTGGAGCGAGGGGCGGCTCAGCCCGTTACCGAGTTTCCTGATGAGCCCCGTCAAGACCATGTCGTCCCGCTCCATCGGCCGCCGCCGGAGAATTAAACGGCCGCGCCACAGCGTCCGTCTACAATGAGGGTCCCCATGGAAACCCGGCCGGGCGCCCTGCGAGTTCCGCAGGGCCGCAGGGCACCACCGGACGAACACGGGGCACCCCGTGAGCGACTGCGAGCCCCCGCGACACCACAGAAGCTTCCAGTCTCTCTGTAATTACTATTACGCGGTTCCTAGACAGCCGTCTTGGTTGTAAGGACCGGAAAGAATGGGCAGACCAGCCCGGAGGAGAACACGCTCCTGCCGCGGTGCACGTCGGGACTTGTGGTCTTCGCCCATTCGAGCTCCGCTTCCGGAATTCCGGACCCGCCACTGCCCCCACCTTCCTGGGGTTCCGGCCTCCCAGCGCGGGCTCCGGCGCCGGCTGCGCGAGCCGCGGTGGGTCCCAACCTGGCCCCGCGAACTTGCTCTGACCCTGCCCATCTGAGTTCTCGGCTCCCGGAACTTAGCGATTTGCAGTGCAGAGTCTGGGTGGGCTTGCATTCGCGCACACCCATGGCCGCCCCACCCCCGTTTGTTACTAAAATCACTTACTTGAACTGTACAATGTATCTGCAAAGGCAAGCAGTGTCCTCGGATGCTGAAGTTCAGTATAAACAGGCAAGTCACAAAAGGAAAGCGGGCAGGCAGGAAATCAGAACAGAAGAGAAGAAAGGGGACTCTAGAAACCCAAAAATGAAGAGGTGGGCCGGCGGGGTAAGGGTATGAATTAATATTTGAATGCTACCATCGTTGGCTTTTGCATTGAGCAAATAGGAAAAAAAATCAATGCAGTGCGAAAAGCAACAAAATTAAATTTGTAAAATGGTTTTCATTTTAGAGAACATTTTCTCTCACAGATGTTTCCAGTTTCCCTTGGAAAGGGTTGTCAACGCAGGTGTAATATCCATTCCTATTTTGCAAAAAAGGGGAGCGTAAAATCAGTGAAGTTCCTCACCCACAGTCATACCGACTAGTAAGTAGCCAACTGAGGGCCTGATCTTCATTTTCTTTGTAACATTCGTAGGACCTTGCAGCTTCTGCGAGATGCATAGGCTAGAAAGTGATGATGTTTGAGCTGGATCTTGAAGGGTAAGTAGGAATTTGTTTGCCAGGCAAATAAATGGGGTAAGGGAATTCCTGCCAGAGAAAACAGTACATGCAAAGCAAGGATTCAGAATGCATCTGTCGAGGTCTCGGAAAGAGCAATGCTATGCAGCCAAATTACCCCTGGGAGGAATACAGGGAAATGAAGGGGCTGCTAGCATGCTAGTTATTCGCTGCTTGTCCCTCGGTGGTGATTAGGAGACAGCAGGAGGAGATCGGAGAGTGGGAGGAAAAAGAGGTGTGGATATTTAACCAATGTTCCACTAGTCCACACCTAAGCCTCAAAGGCCAAGACCGTCACAGGGACTGCATTCCCCAACACTCAGGTAAGAGAAGAAGAACTCTTGATGGATTCTGTGCTGAATGGACCAGAAAGTGGAAACAGTTACACCAACTGAGGAGTTTCTATAGTTATCTGAGCATGAAGGCTATAGTTGTGGATTGGAAGTGTCAGGGTCAAAATACACATGACGGTACAAAATGGAAATAACTTTTCAAAGATATTTCTAAGATGAAAGTCTCAGTGAGACACTGAGGATGTCAGTGGGGAAGGGATGATAATACTGTGGGAGAAAAATAAATTACAGTTGACTCGTGATCCACATGGGTTTGAACCATCCAGGTCCACTGAGACACAATTTTTTTCAATAAATAGAGTATGACTGTACTATAGATGTATTTTCTCTTCCTTATGATTTTCTTAATATTCTCTTTTCTGTAGCTTGCTATAAGAATATAGTGTGTACTATGTGTAACATATACAATATGTGTTAATCGGTGGTTTATTATCGGTCAGGTTCATGTCAACAGTAGACAAGTGGTAAAATTTTGGGGGAATCAAAAGTTAGACATGATTTTTGACAGCACAGGGCGCACTGTCCCCAAACCCTGTTGTTCAGGGATCAACTATAATTTAAAACAAGCATGTTGCAAGCAAAAAGGGGATCAAAAATGAAATGGTCTCTTTTTTTAATGAGATATGATGGACATATGGCATTATATCAGTACAGCATGATTTGATATTTACAGACATTGTGAAATGACCACAGTATGTCTAGTAGCCATCCATCAAAAATGGTTTTATGTCGCCTTTATTTTCTAATTGTTATTGTTGAGAATATAGTGTTTTTATAATTTAGAAAAAGTCATTAAGTCCTGCCCATTACGTTCAAAGCAGTTGTATATCATTTTTCTATTAGACAAGTTTTGATTTGCCAATCTTCAACTTATTAATTCTGCTAAAAAGAATACGCATACTCTAATGTATTTACTGTACTTTTATTTATTATCAGTAACTTTCTCCTTCCTTCCTTAGGTTTGTTTTGCAGTTCCTTTTCTCACTTCTTGAGCTAAAGGTTTTGCTGTTTGTTTTCATTCTTTCTTATTTAGTTATAGGGAATTCCATGAATCTACATCTAAGAAAAGCTTTAATCATTTATCATGAGTTTAGATTTATAGTGTTCTGACTATGGTTAGAACTCTCAACCATTCCGAATCTGCTATTTTGATACTTTCAGTTTCACCCAAGATCTATTTAGGAGGAGATTTTAATCATCAAGTCTGTCCTACATACCCTTTAATTATTAACTTTTACTGTATTTATATCCCTGTCAGCTAGGGGGGCTTTTGTCATTTTGAACTTCGATGTGGTTTTTTTAAATGATGCCCGTGTACATGAAAAAATGGGCAATTGATATTTGTGTGCATATATGGAGAACTGCATGGATGTATATTTGTAAGTTTCTACTTGTACTTACAATAGTTTTTGTTATATTTCTTTAAATGCCACCTTACAATGGAAACATGTTGAATTTTACCAGATAGTAAATGACAGTTGTTCAGCTGACAGGGTATGTGTGGCTGGGGAACTGAATGAAGAGTAGAGATCGTGTATGTTGGGCTCTGCTTATCACAAATCGTGCAACATTATAGAGAAAAACATGTGGATCCAGGAACACAGGTCAAATTCTAATTCTTGAGCTCCGCTTAATCATCAACCATCCTTCGACCTTTCAGTCATACCCGCAAGTCGCTGGCATTGCCTCAGTCTGCTCTACTGCATCCTGTGGCTTAGACGAAGAGATATTTATCCCGAAAGTCACAGGAAGTACTCAGTTACTCTCCTAAGAACTCATACTACTATCTGTGGTGATTTAGTGTAAGAGAAAACGAAATTCTTTATTTTATTTTTCCTGGAAAGGTCATGCAATTTTGCTCTTCCTCACAATTTGAACATGAATTCTGATACTTGGGGTTACACCCAGTAGGTCTGTCAGTTGGGATCATAGGCACTTCCTGCCCTTTGTTTCTGTTATTTGACTAACTTAAAATCCCTGGCTCCTAGTCATATAAGCTAAACAAACTATTACATAGAGCACGGACCTTGGAGCCAGACGTAGGTTTAAAACCAGCTTTGCAACCTTCTTAATTGCATAATTATGGGTAAGCTAATTAACTTTCTTGGTTGCAAATGACAAAAATTTTACTCAGAGGAGTAAGCAAAAATGAGATTTATTACCTCACTCTGAAAAAGAATCTGGCCTCAGAGACTCAAAAATATTATTATTCTTTTCCTCAACATCTTAGTCTTGCTTCCCTCCGTATGTTTGCCCCATTCTTTTGTGTAACAGTCAGGATCCTCCCAAAATATACAGCGCAAGAGAGGAGCGTGGTCCAGACTTCCATCTTCCCGTGTCGTGACCCAAGAAGAAAGAAAAATCCTTTCTCCCAGCATCCGGATATAAAATCCATGGTGGGAAACCCAATCAGATAGTCGTTATGAGATTGCCTGATCCTAGGTTACTTATTCACACCCCGAACTGTAAGGCAGGGTGATATAATCGTACCAGAGTTACAAGGAGTTGAGCAGAAGACTTCCGCCATGGAAAGGGGTGGGATGAGCAGAAAATGGGGGGGGCAGGATTCTTGGGTAGGGGAGAAATCCCTGATGCCTCTGTATCCCCTAAACCTCAGCTTGTACAAATAGAAATTGGGGTACAAGATAGCACCCACTTCCAGGACTGTGTGAGGACCAAAGGAGATAAATCAGGGAAAGCACTTACCCCAGGACCTCCGTAATAGGAAGTTGCTACAAATAATAGAGATTTTAGTGGCTGTCAAACGTGAGGATGCCTCTTGACCATATTGAATTTTGGTGTCCCCCACCCTCCCCCAAATTCGTATGTTAAAATATAATCTCCATTGTGACGGTATTAGGAGGGGGGATTTTTGAGAAATTACTAGGTCATGAGGGCGAATCCTCATGAATGGGACTCATGCTTTTCTAAAAAATGTTCCAAATAGGTCCCTCCCGTCTCTGCCATGTGAAGACAGAGAAAAAAGAGCTGTGTATGAACCAGGAAGCTGGTCCCCACCAGACCCTGGATTTGTTAGCACCTTGATCTTGGGCTTTCCAGCCTCTGGAATTGTTGTTTCTGTTGCTTCTGTTGTTTATAAGCCATCCCCTTCTGGTCCGTGGTATTTTGTTAGAGTAGCCTGAACGGACTGAAATAATTGTCTTTCTAGGAAGCGAATGCAATGTTTTATGTCAGTACTACCTGCAGGTCTAACCAGGAGGTAGCTCCGTTCGGCAGAGCGACCTCAGAGGGAGCTGGCCCACGAAGCAGTCTCTCTGCTCGTGTGGGGGGCCTCACAGGCAGAGGGCTCAGGACCTTCTGGCCATGGATGCAGCCATACCCGGCACAATTGCCAGGACAAAGGGAGTTCTCTGACCCTCTTTTCTTCATTTTTCAGAGGGTAGAAATTATTGGCCCAAAGGAGAAATCCTTTTATAAGCCACCTTTACATTAATTGGGATATTAATTTATTTATCAAGACAACATCTAAAAAAGAGTAAACAAGCAGAATTCATAAACAAAAAGACTCTAACCAATAGATTTGGGTTACTCATGGTTATTCAAGTTATTCCTGGTCCCCAGGGCAGGCAAACATTTTGTGTGTCTTCCAGAAAGGCACCTGGACCCCAGCCTGCCTCACTCAAGAATAAAGATCATGATTCAGGGTACCTGGGTGGCTTGGTCGGCTGGGCATCCAACTCTTGATTTCAGCTGGGGTCATGATCTCAGGGTGAGGGACTGAGCCCCAAGTTGAGCTCTATGCTCAGCAGAGAGTCTGCTTAAATCTTAAAATAATGTTTTTTTAAAAAGATCATGATTTATTAATAATTCTGATCTTTATTTGGTTTTTTGTTAAGTAGGCTCCGTGCCCATGATGGAGCCCAGTGGGGGGCTTGAACTCACAACCCTAAGATCAAGACCTGAGCTGAGATCAAGAGTCAGTTGCTTAACCAACTGAGCCACCCAGGCACCCCATTAATTCTGATCTTTAAGAAGAAAAAATGGTTGTCGCTAAAGGTTTCATCCCCTACTTAAAAACTCAGCTAATCATGTTCCATAATGGTGTCCTATGAATTTACATAATATTTAATTTTTAAGGGGATCATCAAATTCTAATTCATCTTCCCAATACCAAAATAGGAAGGTAATAAATATTTTATGCCATTTTAAAGTAAAAGAATTGAAAGGTATATTCATGTTCCACTTCAAATAGTAAAGCAACACAGATTTGAACTTTGCTTTCTTTGCACAATTTAATAAATAGGGGTCTTAATTATAGATGTGGAGAAGCAGACAAGGATGTCTGCTATCACCACTGCTGTTCAACATTGTACTGGAAGTATTATTCAGAGTAATTGGCGAGAAAAAGAAATAAAAGACATTCCAGATTAGTAAGGAGAAGTAAATCTATTTCTATTTACAGTTGACATGACCTTACATGTAGAAAACTCTAAGGAATCCACAAAGAAACTATTAGACCAAAAGAAAGACTTTAGCAAGGTTACAAAATACAAAATCAATATACAAAATCAAATTCTATTTCTTGATACAAGCAATAAGCAATCCAGAAATTAAATTAAGAAAATACTACATTTACAATAACATTAAAAAGAATAAAATATGTGGGAGTAAATTTAACACAAATGTAAGACATCTACATGGAAAACTACAAAACATCATTGAAAGGCATGTTTTAAAAGATTTTATTTATTTGTCAAAGAGAGAGAGAAAAAGAGAACATAAGCAGGAGGAGCAGCAGACAGAAGGAGAAGCAGGCTCCCTCCCCTTCTATGCAGGACTCGATCCCAGGACGCTGGGATCATGACCTGGGCCAAAGGCAGACACTTAACCAACTGAGCCACCTAGGCATCCCCATTGAAAGATATTTTTAAGACCTAAATGAAGAGAAAGACATCCTGTGCCATTGATTGGAAGATTTTGTGTTGTTAAAATGGCAATGTACTCCCCAAATGGAACTACAGATTTAAAGCAGTCTCTATCAAATACCTAGCTACCTTTCTCATAAAATTAATAAGCTTCTCCGTATGGAAACAATATGGATACTATTGCCTTATATTCATGTAGAAATTAAAGGAACCAGACTAGCCAAAACAAACTCCAAAAAAGAGCAAAATTGAAGGACTTCTGTTTCCCAATTTCTAAACTTATTACAAAGCCACAGTATTCAAGAGTGTGTATTACTGACATAAGGACAGACATACACAATAATGGAATACAATTGAAAGTCCAGAACTAACATTCACATATGTGGTCAATTGCTTATCGAAAAATGTGCCACAACAATTCAACAAGGAGTATTTTTTTCAAAAAACGGGACAATTGGAGATCCACATGCCAAAGAATGAATTTAGATCCGTACCTCACACCATCTATAAAATGAACTCAAAATGGATCAAGGTCCTAAATGCAAGCACTTGAAATTATAAAATTATTGGGAAAAAAATAGTAATAAGTGTTCACGAGTATGAATTAGGCAATGGTTTCTTAGACATGGCAACGAAAACACAAGCAAAACTTTTAAAAGGTAAATTAGACATCATCACAATTTAAAATTTTGTGCTTCTAAGGATATTATCAAGAAAGTGAAAAGTCAAGCCAAGAGTAGGAGAAAAGATTTGCAAACCATATATCAAATAAAGATCTTTTATCCAAAATATCTTAAAACAAAAACAACAAAAGTCTTTACAGCTCAACAATAAAAAGGCAACCCAAATTAAAAATGGGCAAAAGATCTGAACAGACAGTTCTTCAAAGAAAATATCTAAATGGCCAATAAACACATGAGAAGGCTCAGCCACCTTACATGAGAGAGAAAATGCTGCTCTCAGTGGTTTCCAGGCCTGAGATTTCGACTTTTGGCTATAGGAAAAACAAGAAGAAGCTGGATGTGTCATTGCCTCAGCAGATGGCATCACCTAGTCCAAGCAACAATACCCCTAGCAGCGGCAGTGGGAACAATGGAAATCACCAGCTGAGCAAAACCAACCTCTGTATCCAGGGTTTGTAACCAGGCACTACTGACCAGGACCCTGTCCAATCGTACCAGTCATATGGTGAGATTGTCTCCACTGAGGTCATACTGGAGAAGAGCACAAACAAGTTCAAAGGCTGTGGCTCTGTGGACTTTCACCGTCCTTCAGCAGCACAGAAAACTGCAACAGCACTGAAAGCCAGTGGCGTACAGACACAGATGGCAAAGCAACAGGACAAAGACCCCACAAATTTATACCTATCAAACTTCCATTAGCAATGGATAAGCAGGAACTGGAGGGGATGTCGAAGCCCTTTGGCCGGGTTATCTCCACTCCAATCCTCCGAGACACCAGTGGGACCAGCAGAGGGGTTGGCTTTGCAAGAATGGAGTCCACAGAGAAGTGTGTAGCCATCATCACCCACTTTAATGGAAAATATATGAAGACACCTGCTGGAGTACCAGCTCCATCTGATCCCTTGCTTTGTAGATTTGCTGATGGTGATCCAAAATAATGACAGAACCGAGGGAAACCCATGCAAATGGATGGGCCTGGTCAAGGAATGCAGATATGGGTGGTAGAGCCTTGACCTATGACCCCCCCAACAACTCTTCAGAGTGGGTGTTCCCATTATATCACCCGCAGCAGGATGCTTGCTCAGTCTGCACTCTCCCCATGTCTTCCATCTCCCGTGTCTTCAGACCAGAGAGTGACTCAGACATCTCCTCTACAAGCATCTAACCCATCTTGGATGCACCACCAGTCATAACTCATGCAGCCTTCAGCTTCACTTCTGCCACCAGGGATGGATCAAGGATGGATCGCCCCATTGCTCTCCAGCCTGCCTCCATGGTGGGACCTCTTACCCAGAGGGGTCCACCTCTCCCTCAGCTACACAGGCACGTACATGCCTATGGCTACCACTTCACAAGGAGCTCACCTCTCCCCCTACACCCCTGTGCCTTCTCCCAGGAACTGAACCCACAATATCTCTGAGGTATGCCTGTACAAATAAATCACTGGAGATGCTGGTGCTCCCACACTCCAGAGGGCTAACCAGGAATACACACCATCCATGGACCCTGCTCAGGACAAACACTGGGTCGTTGTTTTTCACAGGCCTGGGCCTGGAAAAAGAAATCTCTGCCCTCCTGCCCTCTGCTTAGTCCTCCATTTGTGAGGGAGCCTAGGGGAACCATCACTTTTTGTGTGTGCTGCCTTCAAGGAGATCAAAAGAACTTTCTTTTCTTTCTTTTGCCAAGAAAGTTGTATATTTTGTTCTTAACCACAACATACTCTTTCCATATCCCCCCCAAAAAACAAACAAACAAAAAACACCTGAAAAGATCCAGAACATCATTCGTTATCAAGGAAATGCAAATCAAAAAACCAAAATGAGATACGTCTTCACCCTCTCTAGGTTGGCTGTGATCAAAAATAGAGGAAATAGCATTGTTGGCCAGGATGTGGGGAAATTGGAACCCCCGCACTCTGCTGCTGGGGGTTGAAAATGGTGCAGCCCCAGTGGAAAAGTCTGGCAGTTCCTCCAGAAGTTAAACGTAGAATTAACATAGGACGTAGCAATTCTCTCCTGGACGTATACCCGAGAGGACTTAGAAATAGTCAACAGTTCCTCAAAAAGGTAAACATAGGAGCGCCTGGATGGCTCAGTGGGTTAAAGCCTCTGCTTTCGGCTCAGGTCATGATCTCAGGGTCCTGGGATCGAGGCCCGCATCGGGGCTCCCTGCTCAGCAGGGAACCTGCTTCCTCCTCTCCCTGTCTCTCTGCCTACTTGTGATCTCTCTCTCTCTGTGTCAAATAAATAAATAAAATCTTTAAAAAAAAAAAAAAAGGTAAACATACATAGAGTTACTATGTAACCCGGCAATTACACTTCTAGGTACGTGACCCCGAAATGAAAACACGTACTCACAAGAACTTGTACATGAATGTTCATAGTAGCCTTCTTCGTAAGAGATGAAAGGTAGGAGCAACCCAAATGTCCATAATTCATGAGTGGATAGACATGGGTGTATGGAATGGACAAGTCATATCTATACGATGAAACATTATGTAGCTTAAAAAAAAAGTAAGAAATACTGATAAACCCTATAACATGGATGAACCTTCAAAACATGTCAAGTGAAAGGAGTCAGACACAGAAGACCACATACTATATGATCTAATTTATATGAAATATCCATAACAGGCATATCTGCAGATGCAAAATGATTTAGAGTTTACTTAGATTTGATGGTCGTTGGGAGAACAGAGCAGTAATAGCTAAGAGGTGAGGGGTTTCTCTGTGAGAGGATGAAAATGTTCTAAAATTACCTGTGGTGACAGTTGCACATACCTGTAAGTGTACTTAAAAACCATTGAAATGGGGTGCCTGGGTGTGGGTTAAAGCCTCTGCCTTCAGCTCAGGTCATGATCCCAGGGTCCTGGGATCGAGGCCCGCATTGGGCTCTCTGCTCAGCAGGGCACCTGCTTCCTCCTCTCTCTCTGCCTGCTTGTGATCTCTCTCTGTGTCAAATAAATAAATAAAATCTTTAAAAAAAATTGTGAATTACATGGCACATGAATTATATTTCAATAAGGTGTTACAGAAAGAAAAACAATAAGACACTAGGTTGAGAACAGTAACTTATTTTATATTTAATAAAATTACTCAGTAGTTTCTATTTTCATATATTTTTATATGAAAAATATAATTTTATAAAATTACTAAGTAACTTACTTTCTTGGTTCAAAATTACATCATTGTCATTGGGCCAAAAGATAGACCTCTGTTAATTCTGCTTTTTATTTATTTTTTTAAAGATTTTTTAAAAATTATTTGAGAGAGGGCGCCTGGGTGGCTCAGTGGGTTAAAGCCTCTGCCTTCGGCTCAGGTCATGATCCCAGGGTCCTGGGATCGAGGCCCGCATCG
>LNAC01000072.1:1069862-1109214 GCA_002007465.1 Ailurus styani | reverse complement strand
AGAGAGAGAGAGGGGGAAGCAGGCTCCCCGCCGAGCAGGGAGCCTGATGCGGGCCTCGATCCCAGGACCCTGAGATCATGACCTGAGCCGAAAGCAGAGGCATTAACCCACTGAGCCACCCAGGCGCCCTCTCCCTCACTTTCTCTCCGAAATAACTGAATAAAATCTTTGAAAAAAATAATTAAAAAAAAAAAACAAAAACAGAAAACCGAGAAGCAGAGCATAGATATGATTAGCATCTAAACATAATATAAATTAATGTTCATAGGAGCTGCTTAGCATGAGAAATTGCAAAAAATCTAAAATCTTACATGATTAACTGGTGTCAATTCGACATCAAATGCAGCAATTTTATTTTTAGCACTGTAAGAATAAACATGTAATTAGCTCTCAAAAAGGATGTATTATAAATAGTCCAGTCTGGCTATTTTAACCACCCAAATAGTTCAAGGTCATTGGATTTTTTTTTAATTACATATTCAGAGTTTTCACTATGAAAGTAATCATTGTCATTAAAGGCATGTTTGAAATTACAAAAAGGTGAAAAAAGAGAAAAATTACATTTTACTTTTACTTTAGGGCTTCTATATACATGTTTCTTTGCTTATTTGGGGTACATAGTCACAGTTTTATAATGCAGATGATTTGGCGTTCTTATTTTTTTCCTTGAGTAAAAATCATCTTCCAAAGCTATTATACCCTCCTTCCAACAATAACTTCTGTTATTATACATATCACATTTTCTAAATTGCATTTTAATATTGTACAACATTCCATTTATTATTCTTTATAATAGCATCAAAAATACTTAGGAATACATTTAACAAAATAAAGGGAAGACTTGTACACCGAAATTACAAAATGTGATTGGAAAAATATTTTTTAAGACCTAAATAAATGGGAAGACATCCTGTGTCATGCGTTGGAAGACTCGGTATCATTAAGATGGCAGTCATCCCAAACTGATCTATAGATGCAATGCAGTCCCTCACAAAATCCAACTTCCCTTTCCACAGGAATGGTCAAGGTTGATCCTAAAGGTCACTGAACAGAGAGGCTCAGTTAAGATGCTAAATCAGGTGGTTTATTGATTCAAAACCCTCATCAAGACACTGTGTGGGGGGAGATAGAAAGGTTAACATAGCAGAGAGCACAGGTGACGTAAAAGATGATCCTCCCTGAATCTTGAAGATCCCCCTTGGAATCTGGGGATTCCCTTTTCTTTCTTTCTCTTTCTCCTCCTTCCTCCTGTACCTTCCCCTCCCCCTCCCTGTCTTCCTCTGTCCCTCTCCCCACCACCCCTCTCATGCTGTGACAAATACCAAAGTTGAGGTTGGAAGGTTAAGCTGGAAGTGCCTGGAATCCGTAATATGCTTTGCCTCCCTTGGAACCAGGGCCAAGTACTTCTGGCGTCAGCTGGAGGTTGCCAGCATGTCCTGCTAAACAACCATGGTTTTGTTTGCATTTCTTAACCCAAGCACCGTGGGGCCAGGATGGGTCCAGATGAGTAGCCAACCTAGGGATGAAGAGCTGTCATCCTAGAAGTGACAGGATCTATACCTTGTCACTAGGCTGTCTCATGTTTTTCTTTCCATAAACAAACACTTTTGCTTGTTTCGTCCTATTCATCATATATGTAGTATGTCTTAATATTACTAACATACTATCTATATTTAACTTATCTTGTGAATTCTGCTCATGGTTTTCAAGCTACATCTTTACTCGTTTTCTATTTTTAACACCTCTTATGAGTTTTACCTACAACTCATAAGCTATTATGTATTAGCTACGCTTAACACTTATGAGTTTCATCCATCCCATCTGTGATGGTTAATTTTATGTGTCAACTAACTTAACTGGGCTAAAGGATGTCCTCCTAGCTGGTAAACCATTATACTTGGATGTGTCTGCAAGGCTGTCTCTGGAAAAGATTAGCATTTGGATCAGTAGACTCATTAAAAAAAGACTCACCATCACCAATGAGATGGCATCATCCAATTCCTTGAGGGCAGAATAGAAAGGGAAGGGCACAGAAAAGGTGGAGGAAGAGTGGATTTGCTTTCTCTGCTTAGTTGGGATATCCATCTTCCCCTGCCTCCAGGCATCAACTCCGTATTCTTGGTCTTCCAGACTCATACTGGGACTTCCACCCCCCATTCTCAGACCTTTGGGTTCGGGCTGATTGCATCAGTGACTTTCTGGGTTTTCTAGCTTGCAGATCGCAGTTTGTAGGATTTCTTGGCCTCCATAACTGCATGAGCCAATCCCTATTGGCTCCCTCTCTGGAAAACCCTGACTAATACCCCCTTCGTCTCTCTTGTCTTCTGTTACGGAATTAAATATTTCATAAATAACAGAGCAAACTCACATTGTAAGGATTGAGAAAAATTACTGGATTTAGTCAACTTTTAGGGTACTTTCATATTCCTCTCTCTTCATAAAATATTATAAATTTTAGCCATTTGACCTTCCAAGCAAATGTGAACCTTTGTAAAGTACTAGCCCTATTTGTTGACTGATAAGAGTTGCACCATTTTCATCCCTTGTCTCCTAACGCAACTATATCAATCAAGAGACAGAAATGACAAGTTATTTTAATATAAACAACTTAACATAAAGGATCAATAACTAGATATAAAGATTATTAACTATGTTTTGAAGCTCTGAAAAGGTAAAACAGGAAACGTTAAGCCATCATGGAGGTAACAAGACTTTGGGAAGCAGATGGTCCCTTCCTTTTCGGGGGACTGAAGAGAAGCTTAGAGAAAGGGTCCCATAGAATTGAAATTGTCCCAACTTTTGTGAGCCAGCTGGTGCTGGTGTCTCTTCAGGTGGTACTTTTTTTTTTTTTTTTTAATGGTAAGCTCTGTACCCGACATGGGGCTTGAGCTCATGACCCTGAGATCAAGAGTCACATGCTCTATTGACTGAGCCAGCCATGCGCCCTAAGGTTGTACTTTGAATTTAGTTCTTCAAGGGTTAGAAAACCTGCAAAGGGCATTCGCCTTCTGCCCTAGGAATCAGCTGCTGTTGCTGGAGTGAAGAAATACTGCTTAGGAGTTGCTTAGGAGCTGTCCAGGAAGTCTCCGGGAAGGAGAAGCCCTCCTCCCTAGCCCCATATCCTCCCTCTGGCTCTCGCTATGGGCAGAACCCACAGGGAACCGGTTGGCAGAACAGATATGTTCTGAGACCCAGCCCCCCCGTCACAAAGCCTAGCAGAGAGGGTGCTTGGGAGCTAAGGGCCAATGCCTGGGTAACTGGCACAAAATCCTGTCCAATGCAGTTAATGTGTTATGCATCATTATTACTGAAAAACAGGTGGCAATTCCTCACTGACATGAGAGCTACATATGAACTGAAGACACAACGGCCAGTTTTTATTTCTACATGTGACAACCTGGTATTCTCTTCCAGCTGAAGCCTAAGAGTCGATCCCAGAAGGAGAAACATACATTTCCCCTTTAAATGGGGAACCTAGGGCGCATGGGTGGCTCAGTGGGTTAAAGCCTCTGCCTTCGGCTCAGGTCATGATCTCAGGGTCCTGGAATTGAGTCCCGCATCGGGCTCTCTGCTTAGCAGGGAGCCTGCTTCCTCCTCTCTCTCTGCCTGCCTCTCTGACTGCTTGTGATCTCTCTCTCTGTCAAGTAAATAAGTAAATAAAATCTTTAAAAAAAAAATAAATGGGGAACCTATTCTGAATTATCAGTTAATGGTCAATACTTTTTGCTCCTAAATGTTTAATTTATAACCCATGTTTCTTTCAGATTTTCAGAGAGGTCTGTTCAGTGGTTCCTGCTAGGATATAATGATAAGATATTTCAAAGTGTTAAAACTCTAGTAACTATCCCCATTTCTGCAATTCTATAAAGGGTGACTCGCAATTGCCATATGAATTATTATCTCTATCCCATTGGGTATAAATGTGGCCAAAAAATTCTTTCTACTGAAATACTTAAACAATGATTCAAAATAAGCTCTAGTCACCTAGAGGTATTATGCTAAGTGAAATAGGTCAGAAAAAGACAAATGCTGTATGTTTTCACTTATGTCTGGAATCTAAAAAGCAAGACAAATGAACAAACAAAACAAAACAGAAACAGACTCGAAGATACAGAGAACAACGTGGTGGTTGCCAGAGTGGAGAAGGTAGGGTGGTGAGTGAGATAGTTGAAAAGAATTAAGAGGTACAAGCTTCCAGTTATAAAATAAATAAGTCATGGGGATGAAAAGTTCAACATAGGGAATATAGTCAATAATATTGTAATAACTTTGTATCATAACAGATGATGTTATATTGTAATAACTTCTTATGGTAACAGAGGTCTGGGTAGATGAGTGGGTTAAGTGTCCAGCTCTTTTATTTCAGCTCAGGTCATGATCTCAGGGTTGTGAGACTGAGCCCAGCAACGTGGTGGGCTCCATGCTCGTCATGGAGTCTGCTTGTCCGTCTCCCTCTGTTCCTCCCCCTGCTTGTGCTCTCTCTTTCTTTAAAATAATAAGTAAAACCTTAAAAATATATATATATATATATATATATATGTTTAGTCAGATGACCAAAATATATTTCTCAGATATGTTTGATCTTCATTCATAGTTACTGAAAATTGCCCAGAGCATAAAAGTGAAATGGTTGTCTTATTATTAATGAAGACAACTTTTGGACCCTACCCAAGTGTGGAGGTTAGTTGCCAGGGGGACCAACCCTGAGATTAGAGGGTTGGAACTTCCAGCCTCTTCCCCCCCGACCTCCAGGGTGAGGAGGGGGCTGGAGATCGAATCAGCCAATGGCTAATAACAGTTATGGTTCTACAATGAAGCCTCCATAAAGACCCAAGAGGACGGGCTGTGGAGAGCTTCCAGGCTGATGAACATGTGGAAATATGGGGAGAGTGACGATACCTGGAGAGGGCAGGGAAGCTCTGCACCCATTCCCTGTACCTTGTCCATGTGTCTCTTCATCTGACTGTTGGTTTGTACCTTTTATCTCATCCTTTAAGAAACTGGTAAACATAAGTGTTTCTCGGAGTTCTGTGAGCTTCTCTAGCAAATGACAAGAACCTAAGGAGAAGGTTGTCGGAACCTTGAATCTGAAGCTGATTGGTCAGAAGCACCAGAGCCTGAGGTTTGAGACTGGCATCGAAAGTGGGGTGGGGGGTGGGGGTGGGGGAGACCGTCTGTAGGGTTGAATCTGATGCTATCTCCAGCCAGAAGAGTCAGAGTTGAGTTGAATTCATTTGACTTCTTGGACATACTGCTGGTGTCCAAGAATCATTTGGTGTTATGTATGTGGGGCGAACATCCCCACAAAGATAAAATTGAGTTGAGGCACCCTAAAAGAGATGGTAACTAGATCTATGGTGGTGACCATTTTGTAATGTACATAAACGTCGAGTAACTATGTTAAAACTGCAAACAAATATAATATTGTAAGTCAACTATCCTTCAACTAAAAAAATTGGGAGAATTAAAAAGGAAAAAGCAAAAATTAGCTCCATTCAAGGTATATTATTATACTGGTTTTGTGTAGTTATTTCTGAAGAGCAAAACTCCGTTTAACTATCAAGGGAATTATACCAATATCATTAACCACAGATGTACATCTTGAATAGTTTTTGAATATCAGTAGAAATTCAAGACTATATTGAAGTTTTAATAATTAATCAGAAATATGCAATGTTAATGAATTCTAATATATTCTGTATGACTTGTTATACACAGCAGGGGCATAGAAAAGCACATATCACACTATGTAAATGAGACCATAGAGTAGGGAAAAAACCCCAGTACTCACTGAGGTAACACCATCCCTGTTTTAATTTTAAGCAGGTTTGCATCGTATTATTGAAAGCAAAGTAAAACTAAACATTAGAATTGTTCACAAAGAAGTGTTAACTGCATACTCTACTTACTAGAAAATGTTTTCAAAGTAATATTATCTACAATAATAATTTCAGGGGCGCCTGGATGGCTCAATCCTTAAGCGTCTGCTTTTGGCTCAGGTCAGATCCAAGAGTCCTGGGATCGAGTCCTACATCCAGCTCCCTGCTCAGTGGGGAGCCTGCTTCTTCCTCTCCCTCTGCCTGCAGCTCCCCCTGCTTGTGCTCTCTCTCTTTCTCTCTGTCAAATAAATAAATAAAACCTTTATAAATATATACGTACATACATACATACATAAATTTAAAACTTCTGCAGTAATAGAATATGCAGGAATTGTTTACGATAGCAAAAGGTAACTGTTTTTGTGAAGAGTGTAGTTTTAACAATGACACAAGTAGTTTGTTTTATCGAAACATTTTTTGAAAGTTGCATGTCCAGATTTTAACCATTTTGTATTATATATTTCTCCATTCGTTCAAAACATTCTTCTTTAAGAAATACAGAAACTAGTTATTGTCCCTGCCCCAGTGGCATTTGGATTCAGTAATTGTAGAATTTTAGCTCTATCCATCATGTGCCTTCATCTTTTTTTCCATGCAATCTTGGAACAGTTCCTGGACTGAGAAAGTACCGATTTGGGGTTGAGATGTAATATTTACAAGTTTTGTCACAACAGTAATATCTGGGTTAGTTTCGGCCATCTCACCTTAATGAGCAATGCCTATGATATGTCATCTATTTGAATAACATGTTCGACTACTGTTTATAGAATACACACGGGGTTATAGGAAAGGTTAAAGCACTTTTCCAGATAAGAAAAGCCAAACAAGAATTTCTTGGTCAGATTGTACCCTTGATCGAACTCACCACAGCATAGTCAGCAGATAATCCACTTGATGATATAACTGAGCCACAGAAAGAAAGAAAAGACTTGTCTACCGTTTGTATCTATTCGTTGTAATTAGTTTTTGGTTATTGGTTTGCTGTGAGAAGTTTTAAGAACTTGTTAGTGCTAATTAAGTTTTGGTTTAAAGACATAAACATACGCAATGATTGTGCCAACGGGTGGGAAAGGTTTATTTTGCGTACCTTAAAGACTGTACTTCGTATACAATCAGACATGTCTTACAATTTTTAGATGACTGATTAATATGCAGGTTGCTAAATCATAACAGCACAGCGAGTAGTAAAACACATTCAGTTCAGCAGCGAGGCACTAAGATTTCAAGAAGCTTATGGAATGATTATTAAATTCACAGAAAGACTCTGCATTTTGAAAACGCTTGTTTTTACTAACAACTATGACTTCAAGTGACTCTATGTGCCAGGTCCATGATTTAATCTTTAATTAATCTCCATGATTTTATGAGGAGGCTGTTCACACATGAGGAGAGTGAGTTAAAAAGCTAATGACACTTGTCTAGGATCACACAACCAATAAATGACACAGCGCCGTTCTTCCCACAGGAGCACCTAAGCGCGAGCTTTTCTTAGAACAGTTATTTTCCCCACAGTTTCAAGGGGCCATTACACAAAGTTAAAACCATCAAAATCTGGAAACTCCAGGAGCTAGAGAGACTCTTGGTTCAAAGCCTGATGTGGAGCCCAGTGCTGAGAACCTGAGACCAAAATAACTCATGGCCTTATATCTGGCATCTCCAGCGCCAGGAGCCCCATTCACGTGTACCAGTAATGCCTTAACAGTATGCAAGCCAGCCACATGCTGGAGATCTTTCCACAGATGTTCCCTCTGTGTTGCTCAAATTCCAAAGGTAACCCTCTATGCCCGATTCCCTCTTTAGCTGACAACTTAATCTCCGCTAAGGTTTCAGCTGATATTGTAAGGTGCCGGTTATTATTAGCTCAGGAGCTCATTCGCACATCCAGAAGGTCTAGAAACTAGATAAGCTTTTGATGCATCTCCAGTGTCAACCACTGTACCAGACACATGGTGGGATGTATTGAATGGACCAGTAAAGGAACAAATAGGTGAATGAATGAAAGTTTGTCACCATTGGCAAGGGAAAAGTTATTATTTGGGATTCACTCTCAGTTTAGCATGGTGACCAAGGCTAGAGAGAGAAGCACCATGTCCACTGGTTGTGTGCTCATTTTTTTTCTTCTGGAACTCTAAGATGGGGACACCACGCTCAACTACCTCTCTTTTGCCCCCCGCCCAACAGATGTCCCCTCCTACTGATAAGGGAGTTAGTACAAAAAGCAGCCTATCGGGCGCCTGGGTGGCTCAGTGGGTTGGGGCCTCTGCTTTCGGCTCAGGTCATGATCTCAGGGTCCTGGGATCGAGGCCCACATCGGGCTCCCTGCTCAGCGGGGAGCCTGCTTCCCCCTCTCTCTCTCTGCCTGCCTCTCTGCCTCCTTGTGATCTCTCACCCTCTGTGAAATAAATAAATAAAATCTTTAAAAAAAAAAAAAAAAGCAGCCTATCTCTTCTAATCAGTGACTGGAAAATGCTAACAACTGCTAAGAGCTGGAGGGAAGGTAGCAAAAAGCCTAGTGAGGCTAGGTACAGACTGCTATAGACACCCAAGACAATTTAAGAGCCTAAAATTGTAGAACTCAAAGATCTTTCTCACTTATCTAATCCCATGCTTTCTCTACAAGAATCCCTGAAATCCAGCCAGAAGCAACTCCTTACATCGCGGAGTCAGTGGACCAGAAACTAGATCACACACTTCTCACCCTTTGTGTTGTTCCAAAACATTGGTCCACAGATACTGCTCATAGCAGTCATCTTTCCAAAGCGCATCGAAAAAGAAAGCAAGCGTGTTCACTTATTATTTTCATTTATTTAGCACTTCTCTCCCTCGTAAATAACATAATGTTGAGGTGATTCATTCTCTTCACTTTGGAGAATATTCTAATTCTGTCTCATCAGGTAGCATGCTTATCATTATTCTTCTAATTAAAGTAAATACCAGGTCTGAGATGAAAATCAATTGCCAACATGGAAAAGGAATCAGAATACGCCAGCATCTGCTAACACTGTCTTTCCTTGACTTTAAGTAGTCTCAGGATAAGCCCCTGCCGTGATATTTTTTTGAGACTCTGAGGCAGTTTTTATGCCTTTACCAGAGAAAGGAAGGGTCAGAATATACCTATCAAAGTAGGTAGGAGAGTTCCAAAAGTTCTCTTCCCTGGCAGTCATTTACAGATTTAGGAAAGAGAGCCAGGCATTCACTTCGTCCATCTCCATCAACATTTCTTCTGGTCAGAAGCTCATCCACTTATTCAAAAAGAAAAGATTACTGAAGTCAAGAGATCTGACAAGATCTAGCTCTGCCTTCTCTGGGCTGAGACACTGGACGTCTCTGGACCTCCCTATCCGTCTGTGGGTGGAAATGACAAGAGCATTCCTTATTTTTCAGTATTACGGAAATCAAAAGTGGTGATGCACAAGAAAAGATGTGGTAAATACACTGCTTTGTTATTTACCAGTATATCCTCCTGAGAGGGAAAGTAATGTGTTTAAAATAGACCAGCCTCGGGCGCCTGGGTGGCTCAGCGGGTTAAGGCCTCTGCCTTCAGCTCAGGTCATGATCTCAGGGTCCTGGGATCGAGTCCCACATTGGGCTCCCCGCTCAGCGGGGAGCCTGCTTCCTCCTCTCTCTCTGCCTGCCTCTCTGCCTCTCTTGTAATCTCTCTGTCAAATAAATAAATAAAATCTTTAAAAAAAAATAGACCAGTCTTTAGAGCATAAGTCAAGAGTGTTTTGCTGATGATTGGCTTGTGAAGTATACAACTTTCTGATTTTGAGAATTGATTAAAGAGAAGGAAAGCAAGACACCGTGCATCTGTGTGAACTGAAGCTCACCTCTCGATCAGTTCACTCTCCATTTGCCAAATTCAGGCAAATAGTAACTGCCTCGGATGTTTTTAAAATTTCACAAAAAACTTTAAAGATCCTACAAAAATAGGTTTATGAGAAATTGCATTGTTATTAACAATGTGTTTAATTTATTACTTTCTTCACAACTATTATGCTTCTGGGTTTAAAAAAGAGAGAAAAAACAGTGAAGAAAAAAATACCTAAGACTTACAAAACTCTGCGTAATATGTGCGTAATATGCGTAATATGTGTTGACTACGTCTCGGGTTCCTGTGTTCTCTCCCCTGTACTTGGTGTCACTTAGGGAAAAGAGCCGAAACCCCTCGATTTCCCCGTTGCAGCCACTAAAATTCTGTGGCTGTTTGCAGATCAGCTTTTCATGGCTTGGTCACATTTCTTCACACCGAGTAATAAGGTAGTGAGAGAATATTATTTTTAATTGAAGAGTTGGCTCTCTCAAAACAGTATTGAATTCAATGACTACTGAGTACTGGAAAAAAGACAGTGATCTCTAAGTTTCTAGAACGGTACTTGTTCCATGGAACTAGATTTTCCACTTGGAAGTACGTCTCAGTTTGGGCAGGGATCCTGTCGTGCGAGGGTTTTTATTTTACTGCAGAAAAAGATGTCTTTCACTTGGAAAGTGTTCACCTTTTTCCTGAAGTGAGCTAAATTCAGTAACACATGGTAAAAATAAAATAAGTTCATTATTTGGAGCTTCAGGTGTACGGATGATGTCTAATAAGACTTTAAGCACTGTAGATTTTAATGGCCTCTCCTTATTTTTTCCACTCTGGGACCAACATGCCAAAGTGCCTAGTTTAGAAGTATCCCATATATATTTTAATGAATATCAATGCTGACTAGTCTCTGTTTGAAAAAAAAAGATATTTTCTTTTTAGCAAATGAAAGAGTTGCATAAACCAGGGTGACGAATTCTGTGGAAGGTGCCTTCCCCCATCCGTGTCCTTGCTACCCTTCCTGAGGTTGCATTCAGTCACTGGGGAGATAAGCCCCCCTCAGTCCTGGGTTGGGGTGAGGATGGAGGCTGCACCTCCACTGGTCACTGCACCAGGAGTTGGTCATGTTGGTGGATCCAACACCAGCCAATGACAGGAGATGAGAGATCTATGGGGGACTCATTCTAAAGCAGGGTGCCAGAAGGAATGTGCTCTTCACGGCTCATGAAGGGTTCCAGTGATGTCTGCCCATGATGGGAGCCCAAGATATGTGCAGCTGCTGCAGCCACGTTGTGACCATGGGGAACGGCAGGAGATGGCCCAGTGCTGTGAGGAAAGCAGAGCAGAAAGACGAAATCATTTCCCTCCAACATGTCTTAAACCTCTGACTTAATGACCTAAGGGACCACCCTCCCTCCAGACCGCTTGCTATGGAAATTTCCCCTTTCAAATTTAATTTAAATTTAATTAATTTAAATTTCGAGCTGAGTCTTCTGTTATTGTCAGATAACACTATCACCACTGATGCTTTATATAACCAACAATCAATGTTAATTTTTTTAAAGATTTATTTATTTATTTGAGAGAGAGAGAGATCTCAGAGGGTGGGGAGGAGGGGCAGGGGGAGAGAGAGAATCTCAAGCAGACTCTTTGCTGACCGTGGAGCCTGATGCAGGGCTCGATCTCATGACCCTGAAATCATGACCACGAGATGACAACCT
Organism: Ailurus styani; assembly: GCA_002007465.1. Taxonomy (NCBI): domain Eukaryota; kingdom Metazoa; phylum Chordata; class Mammalia; order Carnivora; family Ailuridae; genus Ailurus; species Ailurus styani. The sequence goes on along the minus strand of LNAC01000072.1, from coordinate 1,097,809 downwards.
GAGCCAAAACCAAGAGCTTGGCACTTCACAGACTGTGCCACCCAGGCACCCCAACGATTGATTACTTGATTGATTGATTTTTGGAGTTGAGTACCAGAATGCTCAGAGCTTGACTTAATAAATCATTACCCTGTCCTGGTCTTAGTGCTAACAGGACACCAAACTAGTATCACCGGGGGTGACTTCCCCCCCCCTCAATCCAGGGTAGACAGATACATACCAAGAGCCTTCCCTAAAAAGATAACGGAGAAGTAGAAATAGATTTTGCCTTCTCTGGTCTGCCAACCCCCTGCCTCCTCCAAACTCTCCAGTCCTCTGTCGCCAGCTCGGGTACCTGGAGTGCTCAGACAGCACCCCTCCCGGAGAAGGCAGACAAGACGCCGTGGACGTCAGTATGCTAAGCGGCTTCCTCCCGCTATATGCCAACTTCCATTTTCCACACTGCGGCTGCGTTCCCGTTCCTAGGGATAAAGTTCATTTGTATGCTGGGATGCACAGGCTCACGTGTGAACCCGAGGCAGCCTGCACCTACGAAGTGCCTGCCAAGGAAATCCACCACAGACCAATCACAGTCCAGCCACTTAGCTGTAGCTAGCTTCCCTTACCCTAGAAAACAGCACCTGCCTGCCTTCCAAGGACACCCTGGCCTCCCAGCATATCATGCCCTGTTTCTGCTTTGCACCCTCAGTGCTCTACAAAACTCACTCTTGCCACAGATGGCTCCAGAGTGGCGTTCCACGGCTTGCGAGGCCCTGCATTCCCCCAACCCATGCATTGTTTGACCTTGGGTAAAGGACATCAAAGTCGCTGCTAAACTGTAGATGTGTCATTCGCAACTATTCGTTTTTGCGTTGTTTCAGACTCAAATCCCGAGCGGACCTGGCATCCCTCTGACATGCTGACCACATTCACTGCATGTCTGGAACTGTACGTTTGCCTCCTTTATCTGGATTGGGTTTCCGCTCAGACCTGATAACCAGACTGACCAGGGTAGGTAAAGGAATTTGAATTTAATTTAAATGGGATGAAAAGCCACTGTCTGATTTTAAACAGGGACCCTGACCCAGAGTAGCAGCGGATTCCCCACCCAGCTGGTTTCCGTCACTTACCTGCCCAGTTCCCCTGGGCCTTGGAGTGTGTGACTCCTGGTATTGGACAAAGCAGGACTGGGAAGTCAACCTGAGTCCAGTACTAGCTCCGAAGCACGCCAGGGGCAAGTAATGGGCAAGACCACGTAATGTCTTTCAACCCCAATCCCTCTTGAGTCAGGTGGCGGTGGAAAGGAAGTGTAGGCAGAGGAAACCAAGTCACAGAATCTTCCATTCCCATTGCCCATAAAAAGCGAGTGGAAGAAATAGTTGAAAGAAAAAGGTAAAACACATCTGCAGTGATCAAAAAGAGCGTGACTTCATGACAAGAGGTGGCGGTTTAGTTAATAAGCAAATCCTGGTGAAAGTCCCACCAGACTCTTCGAGAGTCGGCAGAAGCCCCGTGGATAGATCTCAAACAGGGAGAAATACATTTTAGGGATAGCTTCCTTTCTTCTGCTGCTGTATGGGGGGGGGGTGTGCAGGGGAAGGGAGACTGTTGGGAGGATAGTATAGTAATAAAATGGAAGAGGGGAGGGAGGGTCCTGGCTCCTTGCCCGAAGCAGAGGCTTAAGGGTGTTGTGTTGTTGGCTCGGGAACCACCGGAGTCCTGGGCTCATCTTCCCAAAGGCACGGGCTCGTCCTGCTTTTTCTCTCCAGGTTAAAGGAACAATTGGGTCGGGCAGTTAGCGAAGTCTGAAAAGTGAGAGTGAATCTCTAGATTCAGTTTGTAAACCAGTCCATTTGGCCATTTTAAAGAGCCCCGACTTACTAGGAAACAAAATGGAACCTGGGATAAAAATGTCTTTGAAGGGTGTGTTCAGTAAAGGAATGAAGGCACAGCACCATTCCTATTGGAACGTCCAGAGCCATTTTCAACAACTGCGCTTTTATTAGAATAAGCAAAAAATTATTTTTTTACTCATTACAGCTTTATCAGTTACGTCAACAACAGACGCATCACCACTCAGTGGTAAGATTTTATTATAAGGGAAGAGTGACAGAGATACTACATACTTTCCAAAGTTGTGCCTTTGTTAGTAACAACGAGCGAGGGTGTGGTAGAGCCCAGGGTCGGTGTGAAGTTACAGGCTCAGAAAAACAAGCATGAGAGTACGCTTCATTCACAAACAATGGGAAACTCACAAATTCATACGTTACCCAGAAACAAACAAAACATAGTCTTATTGAGAGTTTTGAAAGAATTTTTTTAAAAGGCTTTTTTTTTTCCTGTTTAACAATGATGTATTTCTTTACGTAAATTTGTAGAGCATTGCAATGCAAGGCAAAACATTGGCTGAGCTTGAAGGAATATGGAATTCCAAATAATACAATTGCTGGATTTGTGTGAAGACCAGTAATTAACGGTGAATATCAACAAATGACATTGTTTGCTAAGTTGGGCACACAGGAAAACGTAATGCACTCTGGCTCGGAGTTGTAAGAGAGGCTGCCCTATTTACCTTTCCCATATTCAGAAACAAAAGGCCTACCCTTGATTTAACCGAGGTTACAAATAAAATACTTAGTGCTTTATTTCTTTGTTTTGTTTTTTTTTTTTAAAGATTTTATTTATTTATTTCACAGCGGGAGAGAGATCACAAGGAGGCAGAGAGGCAGGCAGAGAGAGAGGGGGAAGCAGGCTCCCTGCCAAGCAGAGAGCCCGATGCGGGCCTCGATCCCAGGACCCTGAGATCATGACCTGGGCCGAAAGCAGAGGCTTTAACCCACTGAGCCACCCAGGCGCCCTTTATTTCTTTGTTTACTCAAAAATATTTTTCTCAAAATGTCATTACAGTGGTGCATAAGGCAAAGTCTCCAGCATAATATTCACACCCTTTTACCCTAGCAAAGAATTAANAAAAAAAAAAAAAAAAAAAAAAAAAAAAAAAGACTATCACAGGAATTTCTGACAATGTTTTGGGAAAAAAGTGTGACATTTTTTGAGTAGCAATGGAATGTTTTTTTTAGTGGGTGGAAACAGTAACAGCAGACACTCAGAAACAGTACTTTATTTTTTTTATTTAATGGAAAAATACTTTTCAAATGTATTGCAGTTTATCTATAGAAAAAAATCAGGTTGTAGAAAAGTGAAATTATTCACTGGGTTTCAGAATCATAAAATTCAGACAAAAACTTAAGCAATTTTATTTACATGGAGAATGCATTTAAAACTCCAATGTAAAAAATATTTTTAAAAAATAATCATTGTGTTGAAGTGGTCAGGCAATTAGAGTTTTTCTTTGTTTTTACAAATATTCTGATATAGATAGAGAAATATAGATACCCCCCCAAAAAAAAAACCCATTTAGATCAGTGGTTTTCCATGTATATCTTTTCAGTATGGGAAAACATTGAAAACAGAATCCGTTACTCAACTCAAAGCTGTAAGGCATCATTTTCTGTACTTCATTGCATAGGATCACAGATAGATTGCTCATGTGATGACCACGGCACTTTATCAAACAAGCACTCAGACATTTTTATGCCAAAAGTGCATTCGATGAAAATAAAAACACTCACATGAATTCCTAGTTTCCCATTTCCTTTTTGCAGCACGCGCCTTACCATAACATCACACAGGAAGACTGCTCCAGAATTCTTTTCATCAGCCATGCAACATTTGCTCAATTGGTATCAGAGCCAATGGCCCAATATTCTGATGAGAGTGAAACACAGAAATCAGATAATGGTGAGTGGTTCTGAGGCTCGCTGGACAAGAGAGCTGTTGTTGAAAATCATTACAAAGCCAAGAAAAGTATAGAATTGTAGGAATTAAAAATAAGTCCCTCTTTCCTCCCCCACCCTGCCCCACACAAACCATTTCCTAGAAATAGGCACTGTCAACAGCCCAATGTAAATCTTTCCAGACATCATGTGCGCCTATAGAAGCACGTAGGAGGTATGTGGAAATAGAATGAATGCACTCTCATTTTTAGATAAGTCTAATGTTATTATGCATATCACTGTTCTGCAACTCTCTCTTTTTTTTTTAAAGATTTTATTTATTTATTTCACAGAGGGAGAGAGATCACAAGGAGGCAGAGAGGCAGGCAGAGAGAGAGGGGGAAGCGGGCTCCCTGCTGAGCAGAGAGCCCGATGCGGGCCTCGATCCCAGGACCCTGAGATTGTGACCTGAGCCGAAAGCAGAGGCTTTAACCCACTGAGCCACCCAGGCGCCCAACTCTCTTTTTTTTTAAACATTTGTTTCCCCCCTTAATCTGCGGCAGAGACTCGAGGTTTATTCAGTAAAGACACTGAGGGGTTCCGGACCACAGATTTCCAACAGAGCCAAAGCATCTCAGGCAACGTCTTGGTAGGAGACAGATGGCACTCTCTCCATTGCACAGGAAAGAGGAGGGTAAAGTGAGAGTCTTTTGCTGGGTGAATACCCAGCAGTAGAATTGCTGGACAACGTCGTATTTCTATTTTTAATTTTTTAGAGGAAACTCCCTGTTTTTTCCACAGTGGCTGCAGCAATTGACATTCCCACTGGCAATGCACAAGGCTCCCTTTCCTTCACAATTTCTCCAACACTTGTTATTTCTTGTCTTTTTGATACGAGCCGGTAAATACGACATGGTTTTACACAATGAAAAGTCAGAAAGATAGAACGAGTGATCTCAACAGCAAGAGTAAAAGTCAGTAGTTTCCTAAGACTACTAATACAGTTAGTCAAGATTATATAGAGACAAGGCTGTTTATATTTTATAGATGCAAGATATTTGGTAAAACTCAACAAACTTGAATAATCACTTTCACAGTTAGCAAAAGCGTATTTAAAAACGTGCTCGCGGTAAGAAAGCAAAGCTTTGTTAACAATAGAGAATTGTGTAGTTGTTTTCACTTTGTATGTTGTTGTATGTATGTATATATTCAGGGTTGCCAGATTTAGCAAACAAGAAAGCAGAGCACGTGCTTGAATTTGAATTTCAGATAAACAATTGAATGTTTTTATTATAAATGTGTCTTAAATGTTATATATGCTCCTACGTATTTAATTATTATTTCATGTTTTTCCTGAAACGCAGATGCAGTGGTGCCTCCTAGATTTTATCTGGCAACCTGGTTGCAAGCCTGCTGGTAAAATCAGTTAACATCCAAGCAATGCCTACTTTTTACTTTAGTGCACTTAGGAAAATCACATCAGAGAACTGTAAAATAAAGATCACTTAAATCTTACTAAACATAAGCTTCTACTTAAACAGAGATCACCATTTGTATTATCAGATAGCACTGTACACTGGTCAATTAAAATGCAAATTGAGGCTATTTTCCTGATGAACATACTTCAGATATGAATAAAACTCATGAATAACTGATTAATGATGGAAAATGATATATGGGTTTTAATGGCACTGTTGGATAAGTTAATCAGTGAAATTGGAAACAGGAAAAGGGACAAATGGCTGTATAATTATAAGATGCTCTGTGGATTATACAACAGCAAGACATCTCCTTAAGGGAATTTGGTACACAGGACTATTCCGAGGAAGTGGTGGGGCCCGCGTAATCACATTACAGGCTTCCTTCTCTACCTAACCAGCAATTTTGTCCAGCTGGAATCTAGTTAAATAAATTTCAAAGTCTCCCTTGAGGAAAAAGAAAAGCCACAAAAAGGGAGAGGGGGACTAGTTTCCGTTTTTGCTTTAGACATTTGGAGAGTGTAGAGTAAGCGCGTGTGCCTATCAATTTAGGAATAACCAATGGGGAGAAAGGGGTGGGGGGAGGATGGAATAAAGCTCTTTATTTTCTCCTCTGCTTCTCCCACAGTGGACCTCTCAAGACAAAGGACTGATGCTGTCCATGGCCTAAGGATGGCTTGAAGCATAAAACCAAGAAACTCTAAAATCTGGACAGGTACCACTTATAACTGAGATGTCAGAGTGTCAGGAGGTAATAGATTTTAGGGGGCAAGGGGGGCATCATTTGGTACTTAAAAAAATTACGGATATATCTTGACTGTAAACAATGTGTGCAAGAATCCTCCCAAGATGTTTCTGTCATCCACCTGTGAAATGCACCTGTTCCTGTGGCTTTTCTTTTCTTTCTTTTTTTTTTTTTCCCTTTTTTATTTCCTCCTGTGGCTTTTCGATATTGTCTCCTAATCACCAGCCCCTTCACTCTGACATCCTGGCCTCAGATGCGGCCCGCACGGGGCCTGTCCTTTCGAGCAGAAGCACACTTCCCACACCTTCCTTCTAATTCACCACCAACACTCTTGAGAACCTAGAGCTGGCCCTCATTCCTGGTTTTTCACTCTTCTCTGTATGAATTCATTTGCCTCTGACCTGTAGCCCTCTGAGACTCAAGTGAATTATAGGAAAGTTTTGTTCCGAGTAAAAATTAGAATGTAACCATCTGGGGCGCCTGGGTGGCTCAGTGGGTTAAGCGGCTGCCTTCGGCTCAGGTCCTGCTCGGTAGGGAGCCTGTTTCTCCCTCTCCCTCTCCCTGCCTCTCTGCCTACTTATGCTTTCTATCTCTCTGTCAAGTGAATAAATAAAATCTTAAAAAAAAAAAAGAATGTTATGGGCTGTCTCCTAATTTTGACATATTCATCATCAATTTCCAAGTAGGGGAGATAATGTTACATTTAAAAGCCATGGGTCGGGCGCCTGGGTGGCTCCGTGGGTTAAAGCCGCTGCCTTCGGCTCAGGTCATGATCCCAGGGTCCTAGGATCGAGGCCCACATCGGGCTCTCTGCTCAGCAGGGAGCCTGCTTCCTCCTCTCTCCTCTCTCTCTGCCTACTTGTAATCTCTCTCTCTGTGCCAAATGAATAAATAAAATCTTTTAAAAAATAAAAATAAAAATAAAAATAAATAAAAGCCATGGGTCTATGGGACACCTAGGTGGCTCAGTCAGGTAAGTCGGTTAAGCCTCCTGGTTTCGGCTCAGGTCATGATCCTGGGTTGTGGGATAGGACTGTGGGATAGAGCCCTGCATCCCTGCATCGGGCTCTGAGCTCAGTGTGGAGTCAGCTTGAGATTCTCTCTCCCTCTTCCTCTGCCCCTCTGTGCTCACTTACTTGCTTTCTCTCTCTATCTCTCTCTAAAATAAATAAATACATACATACATAAGCAAACAAACAAATAAAACAGTTTTTAAAAATAATATAAAGGTCATGGGTTTATATAAATAAAATCTACTTTCTTCCCCTCAACAGAGAAAAAAGATTATCAATTTGAAGACAAGCCAAAATACAGAAAAAGCAAAACTCTCTGAGCAGTGACGAACTGTAATGAAATCATGGGTGACCGGGCTATGATTAGACTTTGTCACACTTGGTTCTAAAACTCAAGCAAGACTAAAGTCAGATTTATGTAACACATGCCACGTAACTGATATGTCCCCCAATGACTGTCTTTTTTTTGCCAGTGCAAGAAGAATCGATCTTATTAAAATTGTCTTATTGAAATTGTTTTTACTTAAGATCAACTTCTGTGACAGTAGTTTCTCTAATGTAATCTCATCGGAAGGGGAGGCAACCGGGAGGCCATCAGCAGAGGCACGGCTGATTCACTGTTGCCCCAGAGAAGACCAAGAACAGGTACCGACACTCCTCAGTTCTTCTCTGGGAGCTCAGATTTTGTATTTTGTATGCATAGATTTTCTATTTCTTTTGCTTAAAAAAAAATCATTTCTAAAACTGTTTGCTTGTTTTTTCACACCAACTCTGTATTCCTCAAAATATCTGTCTCACCTTTACACATTCTTTTATCATTGCCCATTGCACATAAATAAATCATTTCTTCACTCCATTGCCTTCCAACACCATTTCCTGAAGCTCATTATTCAACCAAGGGGGCTATATTTTTTAACACGAGGCACTTGAATATTGACTTGAAGTAATTAGTCTTTTTTTTTTTCTAGTAAACAAAATTGGATGTAACATACAAAATTTACGTGGAACTTTCAAATGGGAGTAGACCATAAAAACTGTATTTAACCTGAAATCCCAAGTTCAGTAACAGCCTCTTTCCAACCCTCTCATTTGCTTCCCATGATATTTATTAATTTTTCAACTATGGTTAACATTTTAAAACATAAATTCGAAAGAACAGTATGATGAACGACCACACTGCACATATTGTGACATTTTAGTTCAATTTCAGCATGCATCTCCAAAAAAGGATATGGTCCTGTACAATCACGATACCATTATCATACCTTGGAAAATTAATAATAACTTAACACCCGGTCTATTTTCAAGTTTCCCCAATTTTCTGCAAGTGTTTTTTATAGCTGCTTTTATTTTAGTTTTTGTTTTCAAATAAAATGCAATATTTGTGCTACTTGACAGTGATGTGCCAATCTTGAATGTGAATATGTAAACATATCCATTTTATTTAAGTGGAAAGGCTTGGCGAGATTCCATTTACATATTTCTGGCTATTTTGTAGGTGATGGGTGTACTTCATGTCGCATCCCACCAAGAAGTACATAGTGTTAGATCATTCTAAGACATTTCACATAAGGCAGAGACATTACCTGTAAGGCAGAGACAGCCAGATCATTCCACTGTGGGTCCTTTAAAACTTTGCGATTAGGAAGTACAGTGAGTCATTTATAACTTAGGAAATGTTCTCCCAAAAATCATCAGCTATGCAAAATTATAAAATAAAAAACCACAGGGTTTATGGGGACTGGAGTCAGAGGCACAAATCACAAAAACTGCATCAGTGACACGCTAAAAAAAAAAAAGAAAGAAACCTAGTGAAAGTGGCAGGAAATCGGTTTTACACATGCTAAATGGGTAAGAAATACATAAACACTATACAAATAGGGTATTTTCTCCCCCCAAAAGCCTGCCATTTGCATGTGGGTGTAGGGGAGGATGGACTGGTAAATGAGATCAGGCATAAGCAAGTGGTATTCCCAAGTTGAGTTATGCTCAAACTGTTCCCTAATATATCAATCACATTGGAACTAAACTGTGGCTTCAAAACAAGCATTACAGCCGAAGGCAGCCTGTGGGTCAATGCCGTGATACCACCATATGAATGTCCCGATTCCCGCCAATGCTTCTCTTCCTGGTTGCAGCATCCAGTGGTCATTCTTGCTGGAGTCAATGATTTCAATAGCAGTTGCAACACAGTGATTTTCAAATTCCATCAGTCCTTCTACATTTATAAGCTCACAATCTATGCAAAGAACTTTTCCGCTTCTGTACAGAGGGTGATCTGTGTTACCTTTTTGCACTACACGCGACTCTAATCCTTCTTTTCCTGTCTAACCTTCCAGTGTTTTTTAAAACCATGATTTTAGATTTTCTCAGTCTTCCTGTGTCCCAGTTAAACATCCCCATTTCCTTATTTCTTGTATCATACCCTTTCAAATTCCTTTGTCATTCTGGTCACTATCTTTTGAGTAAGTTCCAATTTGCATCCAGAAAATATAATTTTCCAAGTGGGGTCTTATTGAGTGGATTGAGACAATTGCCTTCTTCACTCTGGACGTTATGGTGCTAGTAATGCAGCTGAAGGTCAGCATAGCTTTGCTAAGGTCACATCTTACTGTTGGCTCATATTTTCATTAAAATTGCTGAGCTAAATTTCCTCCAGCCACATTCGTCTGATTTTTTTTAACTAGGATCAAGAACTTACTGTGTTCAATGCCATTTTGTAAATTCAATCCAATTGTCCAAATGTTCTATTCAGTTTTACATACTAGCTATAAATCTAAGGGGCTTTATATTTTTATCCAAGTCATTAACAAATTTGATCAGCAAAGGGCCGAGGACAAAGCTTGCCCTTGATTACGATCACTTGACATTTCTTGATTATAATCATTCATCCAGAGTTCAATCTATCAAAATGCCCTTGCCGCAAGCTAACATTTCTCCATCAAATCTTCAAAGATATCACATGAGGACCTTGTCAAATGCTTTGCTGAAGTCCAAATACTCTGGGTCTGCAGTGTGGCCCTTAATGACCCCTTTAGTCACACTTTTTAAGAAAGAAATAAGGTTAGTGTGACATCACTTGTCATTAGCGAAACCATGCCATAGCTTCATGATATTGGTTTCCTTTCCAAGAGGTTCATAAACGACTGAATATCAAGCAACTCATTCATCAAAGTAACAAAGAAGATGTTTTTAAAAAGTAAACATGGGGTACATTTAGGGAGAATTATTTTGAAATTCAGATAAAATACGAAGTTGTAATGCTTGCTTCTTCAAAATTCTTAAACTTTCTAGTGTGCTTTCTGACCATGAATTAGTTTTGTAGAAGCATGAAAATATAATACATGGCAATAAGTGTGATTAATTTTAAAAAGAAAGCCTTTCATATTTAGTGCATATTTAGTGCATAATACAATGCATATATTTGATGCACTGTAGTAAGTTTAATTTTATATATTTTAACAAGTCATTATTTTCAAGGCTTTGCAATATTCTAAAGGAAAAAAAAAAGTTGAACTTACCCCTGTTCATGAAACCTGCTTTTAAAATTTTAGCATCATTACCTTGTAACCCTGACTGTGCAGCCTCATTAAATAGCATTCCCACATTAACAGCTTTATGTGATGTTTGATAGGTCTATAAATCTATGTAGAGAAAGAAGGAATCAGTGAACAGGGTCCAACCAAAGGAATCAATCAGTAATTTTGTGGCAGGCAATCCTGAAAATAGATTGAGGTGTGTTAAAAGCTTAGCATTGCTGCTGTATTCTGGAGTGAAAATTCATGCAGTAAAATTGACATAATGTTACTTCATAAGATTAAACACAAGGGAGAAGTCCAATGACTATTTTTGTACAGACTTAGAACACTAAACTGGCAATAAATTTTCCTAGACCTAGAACAACACCATCATTGTCTTTGAATTCAAGTGGGAAAATCACTTAGTGCAACACCCCAAATTTCTCTTGTGAGTTAATGCTGCTGAAAACCAACAGGGTGAGGTATAAGGTTGAAATTGTAGAGACATATAAATATACTCGAACTGATGCACTTCAATGTGTGTTCTGTTTATTTTAAGATATTAAAACAGTTAAAGAGCTAATCCGCGTGCTTAAGCTATCAGGAATTGAAAGTGGATATATAAATAACTTTAACTTCATATTAAAATTGGACTCCAATGCGAGGCATCTAATCCAAGAAAACAAATATGTTTAATATTATCACACTATGTGAAAGGCTCATTTCAGTGTTAAAAAATAGAAATACTGGGGCACCTGGGTGGCCCAGTGGGTTAAGCCTCTGCCTTCGGCTCAGGTCATGATCCCAGGGTCCTGGGATGGAGCCCCTCATCGGGGCTCTCTGCTCAGCAAGGGAGCCTGCTTCCTTCTCTCTGCCTGCCTCTCTACCTACTTGTGATCTCTCTCTCTCTCTGTCCAAATAAATATATGAAATCTTAAAAAAAGAAAAGTAAAGAAAATCCTGGAGCGCCTGGGTGGCTCAGTTGGTTAAGCATCGGACTCTTGATTTTGGCTCAAATCATGATCTCAGAGTCATGATATCGGGCCCCGGGACAGGCTCTGGGCTGGGCACAGAGTCTGCTTAAGACTCCCTCTCCCTTTACCCCCATCGCCATCCCCTAAAATTAATAAATAAATCTTTTTTGAAAATAGAAAACATTGAAGTCTGTTTCAAATGGAATAGAAAAATAATCCTATTTTTAAAGGGATAATTTAATCACTTTGTTTTCCTGAAGAGATAATTAGCACTTTGCCTTTAATTAATTTGAATTTCACTAGGAATTCCAGATCTAAATATTACTTGGTAGTTTTCATCTTTTGAAATACTGATTTTTTTCCTTGAAATTTCCAATAATTGTCACATTAGGCAAGGAATAAAATTCATAAGACAAATGATTCCTTCATTTCTTTCCCCATTGAAAACAGAAATTGTAGTCTGCCTTTTTCAGTGACTTTTAAAAATTTTGGTAATCACTATGATTATTAGTGTTAGTGTTTATTATGCTAGCCCATATTTTAGGGAATTATGGAATACATCTCATATAAATGAAATCCATTTATTAGTAGTAAATTATACAAAATACATCTTACCATGGAAGATCCAAGGTGGCTTTCTTATGAATTTATGTATTTCTCTCCCTTTCTCTCACCCCATCTAAACAAATTCTATTAATTACAAATTTAGCTCTGGTTCAGGAAATTACTGACCACGCTTTTCATCTGTTTGTAGTGAGCTCTCCAGGACTATAAAATTAGTGGGATAGAACATTGTCCTGTTTCTGTGCCAATCACTTTTAAAATAAACATCTTTGGACTAAAATGAGCATTGTGCCAATTTATATGTATGATTTAGAAAATGATTTTTAAAGTTAGAAGAGAGTCTTGGCTTAGTTTCTGGAATAGTCTGACATTACCCAAGTCCATTATCCTCTTCAGATTGATGAGTTCCATTGTGGATGACATTTAATTAAATAAGAGAATGCATATCTTATTAATATGAATGTTCTTACTTATCTCTTAAGAAGGAGTCACATAGTAAAGAAAACCACATTTTAATGGTTACATTAAATAACATTTTTCGGGTTGGGGAATATAAAAAGCTTTAGGTTTCCAGATATTTGTTGTGTTACACGCAGTTCATTTCACAAATTGATATATAAAGATTTGACCTTTTTTTTCTCTTCTATTCCTTTTTGACATGGATGAAATGTCTTGTGGCTCTTAGCTCTGTTGCTCATGTTTATCATACTTATCTTTTTGAAAATAGTTTTTTCTTTTCTAATATAAAAATATTCAGGTACAATCCACAATATCACATGGTCCATAAAAGCAAAGGTATTCATAGAAAAGAAAATTCTGACATAATTTGTTCTGAATGTATTACCCAATGCATTGTCACATTTTCTCCCTGAGATGGATATTAGCCAATGAATATACTCTATGCATTAGAGTTGGAACTTTGAAGAATAAATTCCAAAATAAGAAAGAAAATAGGAATGTCGCCACTTCTAAAATGTTAAAAAAAAATAAACTAATTAGGACCCTTTGTTTCACCCACATACACATAAAGGACATGTGTGACACAATAATGAGTTTCAAACATGTGAAAAAGTTTCTGTATGGAGAAATGGAAACTTGTTTGTGTTTGCAATGAATGTCACCATCAGAGATGAGCTCCTGCGGAGGGATTTTCGCTGGCCCAATAAAAGGTCTTTACCTTCCCCTGATAAAACACTGGAATAACAGCAGGTTGCTTACTAGAAGTTTAATGGAAGGATAGATAACACCAATTTTCTGGCCAATTTAGACATTCATAAACTAAAGAGAGAGAGAGAATGGCATTAGTATGGATAAGCAAAATGCACAGGTCATTTAAAATTTACAAGTTAATGATTTTTTAAATATTTTTACAAAACCTAATAACGACCATAAAATAGCTTGAGAAATAACAAAAATAGCTAATTTGAATTTTATTTCAATTTCCAAATCTTAGCCTCTGTGAGGATGCTAATGGCCTCAAAGCAGGCATCCAGATTGACATTAATTAGTTAATTATGTTCTCAAAGAGAATACCATTCCAAGTAAGTGTTATTTCTAAGATATTTTAGAAGGTAATGAGGCTCTGAAACTATAGCTGAAATGGCATTAATAAAGAAGAAAGTAAGAAAAAGTATTTTAACATGTAGGGGAGATAAAAGAATGGTGATATAAATGTGGGGGGTTTTACTAGAGATGCAGGACCACTATATATATTCTTTGTTATAGAAACATGGGTTTGTTATAAGACTTGACCTTGCACAATCACGGGAGCTGGTTCAGCGGTCTCGGTCAGGTCTTTCTATCCGCTGTTTGGTCCTGAGTCTGCAGGGCTGTGGGCAGGAAGGGAAGACCAGACTGTGAAAAGTGTCAGAGAAGCTGGAAGTCAGGAGCCGGAGCTGGAACCCGCAAAGACAGACTGGAAGCTGCCAAGTGCCTATCACTCTATGCTGGTGACACCGTGTCCTTCAGGGGAAGCTGGCACTTTTCACCTTTGAGCTGAACACACACCTGGCCCGGGCGTCAGAGAAGCCCAAGGAAGGGGTGCAGTACTGCCCAGACCAACAAGGCGCGCCAGCAGGTAAATGAAACAAAATGGGTGAGCTGCCCCAACACCTGAGCCTCTCCACTGATCTCGGGAGCAGCAGAATAATAGAAGTGCAACTTCCCTTCCCTTTCTCAAATGTCTTTGTGGCTCCAACTTCCCCCCACCAACTAGAAATATACAGGGACCAGAATTCCGAGAAATGCCCAGCGTAGCCAAGTGAGCATATTGCCAGGCCACCAGAGTATGCTGAGGGATTATCCAGAAAATGGAGCGACAGCCTGGTTCTAACATGTATGCTGCAGTAAGCCTTCTCCAAGTTGCAAACCTGAATTGCATCCATTTGCATGCTGGGCAAAAAAGAGGTGCTATAACAGAGTGCTGGCAGAAACGGAAGGCAGGCCCCAAGGGTTTAACCAAAAAAAAAAACAAACAAAAAAACCAAACAAAAAAAAACCGAGCTTAAGGAAGACAGTGGTGAGCAGAGCTAAGGACTCACGAGGGATATGACACCCAGGACCCAGCAGCCACACAGAGCCATTACCACCCAAAGCTGCCCGGTGAGGCGAGAGGAGGGAACAGCCCCGGTGAGAGAGGGAGGCGCTAGGAGCATCTCCCAGCACCTCGAGCCAAGGAAGGCAGTCTCGGTTCAAACCGCAGCAGCACGAGCGGGGAGCAGGGAACAAGCACCAGGGCTTCTCTCTGCTCTGCATCTCCACTCGCAGGTGGTTCCGCGCGTTGCTGCGCCTGCCGGACACCAGTGGGCAAGGGAGCCAGAGTGATGCCATCGCGGGGGCAGCCTCTCCGCGCAGAAGGCTGGAGGCCGGGTCTCCGGGAAGCGGAGTGGCCGCAGCACGAGCCATCGGTCTAGACCAAAATGAGCCTCTCCGTAGGCAGCATATGTTTGTATTTTTATTTATTTTTTAAAGATTTATTTATTTATTTATTTGAGAGAGAGAGAGAGAGAGAGAGAGAGAGCAGGAGAGGGGAGAAGGTCAGAGGGAGAAGCAGACTCCCCATGGAGCTGGGAGCCCGATGTGGGACTCGATCCCGGGACCCTGGGACCATGACCCGAGCTGAAGGCAGTCGCTTAACCCACTAAGCCACCCGACTGCTTAACCCACTGAGCCACCAGGCGCCCCTGGCAGCATCTGTGTTTAAATGACTTTTGCAGACTGTGTGGAAGAAGTTCCCAGTCAGCCGTAGACTCGTGTGACGATTACTAAGGGTGACACATTTCCAGGAAATGCTAAATTACTCAAAAGGCAGATGTCCCTCAGGGTCTTTCTACCTCTCGGGGTGTATTTTATTTGCTGTTAAATGTCACGCACCCTAAGACACCAGGAGGCCTAGAGAACAAGCCAAGAGCCCGGCAGGTGCCCCCCACCCCCCTTGGTGTGTGTACATGTCACCAGCCAGATCCCCTCTTCCTTCCCCACGTCTGTCCACCCCCCCCCACGTCCGCAAGCCCCGCTTGCTTGGCAGCGAAGTTGAGGTGGCATCTCTCCCACACGGGCCCCCCGCTCCTGCCCAAGGGGGTTGCAGCTTCACCCAGGGACGCCCAAGGAGCCTGGCACCCGGGAGGTGGACACAGCGAAGGTGAGTTGTTGAGGGTCACTGTGGCCCTTTCCTCAGGAACGCCCTGGGACAACGCATGGGCCTACCTACGAAGAACCTTCTATTCAGATCTATCCTTTTCTGCTTCCTCAAATTTTTCTCTGTGTGTGTGTGTGTGTGCGTGTGTGTGTGTGTGCGTGTGTGTGTGTGTGTGGCCGGCCTGTCCTCCGTCTGTCTAAAAGGGAAGCCTATTTCTCTGTACAACCTAGACATAAAGACGTAAGTACCCTCAGCCCCCAGCCGTTTGTCGGGAATAAAATGTGTATCCCACTGCCTCTCAGTATCTAGCAGCGACTCGGCGGGCGATACGTGTGTGTGTGTGTGNTGGCTGTGTGTGTGTGTGTGTGTGTGTGTGTGTGTGTGTGTGTGTGTGTGTGTGTGGCGGGGAACCTGTCAGGAACCCGCCGAGGCCCGGGAGGGGGAGCTGAGGGTTTGGGCTGCTGTTCCTGTCTGCCCCCCCCCATCCCCGCAGAACTGTTTTCAAACACAACCGAACCTGAAAACAGTCAACGACAGAAGGAAATCTGAATCACACTGATGTTTCCTGAATAGCTCCCCAGGTCTTCGGTGGCTTTCTCTTTCCAAGTGAAATCCTTGAGCTGCCAGATTTTTCCTGAGTTTGCGCACATTCGGCAACGTTGTAGAGGGGGATCTGTGAGAAAACCATTTCAAAAGCTCTCAGTCGAAATTACTCTTTTTTTCCCCAAGATTTTAGTTATTTATTTGACGGACCGAGACAGAGCGAGACAGGGAACACAAGCAGGGGGAGTGGGAGCAGGAGAAGCAGGCTTCCTGCCGAGCAGGGCCCCTGGGGTCATGACCCGAGCCAAAGGCAGACACTTAACGACGGAGCCACCCAGGCGCCCCCAAATTACTTCTTTTTAATAGATGTTGGTTTGCTCTTGTGATGAAGTATACACTGTGCCGATGGAAAGGTACTATTTAATGGGGGTTTCTTGATCGGCGCTCATTTATTTCCTTATATAACGAAGACTCGTCTTCTGCCAAGTGCTTTTTCTAAGCTGGTGCACAGCCTTTTCTATTTCTGGGTCTCATTTGAAGTCATACTTTTTCAAGTTGACAACCTAGGGGTAATGAAGGGAGAGGAGAACCATGCGCACAGTTGGCTGACTTAGCATTTATCTTGTGATACTTATTAATAGATAGTTAAAAGTTAACTCTACCTTCCCAGCTCCTCTTGATCAAAAGTTTAGGAATGAGATAGCACTGAGAACTGGTTTGCTCCCTTCACTCCCTCTCCCATGCAATTATAAAATAGTTTCTTCTCTGCAAAATACGGTTCCCATGGACATGGTAAGGGGATTATCCCGGAGTCAAGAGGGAAGAGAGAACAGGGAAGACAGATGAGACCAAGAACGTGGTCAGGGCGTGCAGATTCTTTTTATGAGGACATAAAGTTAACAGATTAAGAGAGATTAAGCAGTTTATATATTTTGAACCCTCGAAGTGGATGTGAATATCATTTTCTTAAAATGTTAGTACTTCTTTAGGTCATTTAAATCGAACACCCTGCCTATTACAAATTAAATCATAATAAGCCAGGTGAAAATGAATGAAGAAGAGAGGTAAACCCGAGTAAAAGAAAACATGTCCTTCGCAAAAAAAAATTTTAGTGAGAAAACCACAGACGAATCTTTATTATAAAATACTCAATTATTATCGGCTACTGAATAAGCTCAAATATAAGCAGAGGTTTGGTGGTTAAAAAATAACGATCAGTGTTCTCTGCTCGATATTGCTGTGAACTTAAAACTGCTCTGAAAATAAAGTCCACTCAAAATTCTGAAAAATAAAAGACTGAAAACGTGGACAAAAATACATGGGCAGACTCACGTACTTGGCCACCTAAGGGTCTCAGAATGAGACCCATGCTGAGCATCACAGCTCAATTCCTTTACTTGGTAGAGGTGTGGTGTGTCATGGTTAGGGAGACATGCTAAACCAGAGGATGTGAGTTCAAATCCTGATTTTGTCACTTATAGATGCACGACCCCTCTCCGTGCCTTATTTTCCTTATTTGTAAAATGGGGTATATTACTTCTCTACTACATAACAAATCACCCCAAAACTTAGTGATTTGAAACAATAAACACGTATTATTTTAGTTTCTTTGGCCCAAGAACTCAGAAATAGTTTGATTGAGTGGTTCTGGTGTGGGGTCTCTTCTGATTCTGAAGGCAAGACGTGGGCTGGGCTGCGGGTCCTCTGAAGGCTGATGTGGGGCTATGGTTTCCAAGATGGCGCACTCATGCGGTGCTTGCTGTCGGTGGGAGGCCTCAGTTCCTGCCTACTTGGGCTTCTTCGTGGGTGGCTTGCGTCTCCTCACAAGATGGTGATGATTTAGCAAGACTCCCCCCACCTGTCCTGTCTCCACTTGGTAATTTTCCATCCACTGGCCCCATTCACTCAGCTTGTGGGCTGTAAAGCCTCAGCGGTCTTTGCTGTGTTCAGAGTGAAGCCAGTCTCCCTCCGCTGTTACAGTCATCTTCACATCCATCCCAAGAAAGTCTCCCTTACTGTCTTAACAAGCATCAGAATAATTTTTCTCTTTAACACCCTCCAGGGCAGGGTCCTTTGTAGGTTACCTGGCTCCGCTTCTGTCTACAGGCCCATGAAGCCCACAGGTGGCTCCCATACCCTGGCCCTGCCCCACTCCAGAGGCGCTGTGAGTCTTTCCTTCTGTTTGGCTGCTGGGTCTGGCAGCCCTAGTGTGTGCATAGTCTTCAGCATTTTCATGTGTGAACCTGACATCAAGCCCCCAACAACCCCTACCGAGGCCACAGATCAGACTCTCTGGTTTTCTTGAAACTTGTCATCATTTGGCTTTAAATGAGGGCGGAAACAACTCCTTTCTCCCCTCTTGGAAGGACCGGACACACAGCCTCTTTTCTTTTGTACCCTGAAGCTGGGTGGGTTGGTTAATTCAGGCAAAACAGGTTTGGAGCCGCTCCTTTTGCAAGCCTGGCATAGATTAGCACTTATTGTGAGGGCACTTAGCACCCATTGTTCCCAACCTCCACCAAAATTCAGAACCGAAGGGCCATGAAAATGGATCCTGGGGGGAAACCCTTCACTGAAAACATTTTTACACCTCCCTCAAAGAGAGTGCCTTTTGATCTCAAGGCCTTTGACCGGCCACTGCCGAGATGTGACTCGGGATAGGGAATTTTACACATACCAATACCAAAGGTATGTTCGTTATTGTTATGCAACAAGATGTTTGCATGACCAATATTTTCCCTTGCCTGAGCACACATCTCTTCCCTTTCAAATATGTCTGCTGTTAGTTGAAAAGAGTAAAATTACTTCCATATAAATTTTAATTAGTATGAATGCCTTCCTAGCCATTGACTGGTGGCCTTATGTATTACTACTGACATTCTATATATTTGTCTTGGGTTGCTGGCTAAGGGATATAAGACTACTTTTTTTTTTTTTTTTACAGTTCCAATGTCTGCCCCTTGCAGTATTTTCTCTGAGATAAATCTGACTTTCAGCACATTTAAGGTATTCTGTAACCCGTGACTAGTCTCATTCTCAAGAATGTAGCCGCATAGTAAATTCTAAGACAGGAAAATTGTTGCCAATGCAGCAGTTTTTAACTTCTGGAGGTGGACAGTACATGGCACCCCACAATAGGCCATTTGGCATATTGATAGATGCTTTGGAGCTGAAGGTAACTGGAAATGGCAGACGCAGGAGGAGCTCTTTGCCTTCCTCCTTTCTGCCTAAAAGCAGGGCTCATTTTCCCTCGGTGAAGGGGATATACATTTCCATTCGCAGGGTGCTATTCCCAGGAGGATCAGAGGCACCGAGATGAGAGGAGAGGGGAGGAGAGGCGAGGAGTCTGGGTAAAAATCCTTACTCTTAGTGACTATGCCTTTCCTGGGCCCCTTCTCACGATTTACTGCCCTGAGGCCAGTCCCTCTTCCTCTGCCTGCTTATTTCTCTACAATAAATTGTATATAAGCCCAACTCTAAATGCTTCTTTGGGTTTTTATTTTTTATTTTTATTTATTACTATTATTATTATTATTATTTTGAGAGACAGAGTGCAAGGGGACGCATGAGCGGGGAGGAGGGAGGAGGGGAAGAAGGCGAGGGAGAGATAGAGAGAACCCCAAGCAGGCTCCACGCCCAGGGCAGAGCCCCACACGGGCTCCACCTCAGGACCCTGACGTCATGACCTGAGGTGAAATCAACAGTCAGCTGCTTAACCAACAGAGCCACCCAGGTGTCCCTGGGTTTCTCCTTCTTTTCCATGAAGCCCCTATTCCCATAAAAATATTAACATTAATAATATATATATATACATATATATATATATGCCTTTTGCCTGTTATTCTGTCTTTTGTCAGTTTAATTTGCAGGGTTATAATTTAAGAGGTCAGAAGAGAAGTTTCTCTACTTTGACACGTTGGGCTTCTATCCTTCGAAGAGATAGCAGCAGAGACACAAAAGCTCTGGTAAGGAATTAGGCTTTTATCGATGGGTTCAGGACAGCCTACCCCAAAATATGGCACCTTGACATAGTGAATATTTGAAGCTGAAGGAATCTGAGAAATGGCATGGGCAAGAAGGAGTTTCTGAGCTTTGCCCAAAGCAGGTCATAAAACACAGGAAAGACTTTCTGACCTGTGAAGTAGGTCAGAGGTGTCCTCCAAATCCCAGAAGTAAGGAGCATCGTTATCTCCGAAGATAAAGGGACACCCAGAGGAGTCTGAACACCTTGCTAAGTTTCCTACCCTCAAACTCTTCGTCCTCTGCTATCTTGCCATGACTTTTCACTGTCCCTCGTACTTACTATGAAAACACTCAGGTTTCACCCATTCTTCACATCTGCATTTCCTTATGAAGACTCCCATGTTCAATAACCTTTATATTAAATAAATTTGCTTTGTTTATTTAAAGGGAGTCATACTAGCCGGATTCCAGGGGAGGAGAGTGTCGAAGAATTTCTGGGTATGTTTTATAATCACCAAAACTCCTTCCTCTTGCTCTTCACTTAGTTGTACTCGCCTGTGAAACTCCTAAGGTGACCACATCGATTCAATTTACTTCCGTGACCTCCAATCTGGTCCAAACTGCTGTCACCCTTCCTCTGGGCTCCTACTCTTCTTACTTCTAACCTTGCCCGGAAAAAATCCTTTCTCTATGCAGCAAGGAGACAGTTTGCACCACCAACCCCTGATTAAATCCCCTTGTTACAGGGGTGCCTGGGTGGCTTAGTGGGTTAAAGCCTCTGCCTCTGGCTCAGGTCATGATCTCAGGGTCCTGGGATCGAGCCCCACATCAGGCTCTCTGCTCAGCGGGGAGCCTGCATCCCCCTCTCTCTCTGCCTGCCTCTCTGCCTCCTTGTGATCTCTCTCCCTCTGTGAAATAAATAAATAAAATCTTTAAAAAAATAAAAAATAAATCCCCTAGTTACGTCCCATCACTCTTAGAAAAAAACTAAAGCTCCCTACCTATAAGGCTGAAATGATTTTCAACACCCCTCCGTTCCATCTTCATCTCCTACCTACCCATTACCATGTTCTAGCCACACCAGTCTTCTTTCTTCCTCAAATATGCCAAATTCTGTCACCTCTTGGAGGTTTTCTCAGGAGGCTTCCCTGCCTAGACCTTCACATGTTTTTCTCATCCTCATCCTTTAAGTTTCAGAGCGAGAATGGCTTCCTCAGAGCAGCCCTCCCGGATTGACTCTTATACAAGTGCTGCCAACTCTTCCCCAGTTACTATCTACCTCACCGCCCATTTTATTTCCTTTGTAGCACATTTGTAATCTAGATTTTTCTGTTCATTTGCTTAGTTAGTGTCAACTCTTCCCTCCCATCTCCTCCCCCGTTCCCACTAAATTAAGCCCTTTAAGAGCATTTTCACATCCATATTCCTTATCCACCACACCAAGAACTATGTCTAGAATACAGTGGGTGCTCAACTAACGTTTGCAGAAATATCCCCCGTGCTGAGAGCTACCCTGGAATGTAGTATATGTCCTGGGACACAGAGGTTCAATAAATACGCATTGGATATTGAATGCGTGGAAGCTGCCATTTTGCTCCTTGCAGCTCACCAGTCTCCATGATTGGGTCTCTGCCTCCTTGAATGAGAGCCCGTGTTTATACCCAGATTTCCCTCATGCAAGAATCTGTCAGTGGGGGCACCTGGGTGGCTCAGTTGGTTAAGTGACCGCCTTTGGTTCAGGTCATGTTCCTGGAGTTTCAGGATCGAGTCCCATGTCGGGTTCCCTGGTCAGCGGGGAGTCTGCTTCTCCCTCGGTCCCTCCCCCCTCTCCTACTCTCTCTCTGTCTCTCTCTTTCAAATAAATACATAAAATCTTAAAAAAAAAAAAAAGAATCTGTCAGTGGAATAGGGCCCACCCAAACCCAGTATGATCTCATTTTAAATTGATTACATATGCAAAGACCCTATTTTCAAATAAAGTCACATTCACAGGTATGGAGGTTAGGACTTCAGCATATCTTTTGGGGGATTCAATTCAACCCACACCAGTACCTAACACCATACTTATACTGGAGGCTCCCAGTACCTAACACACTCCCAGTACCTAGTACCACACCAGTACCTAACACAATGCTTACACTGGCGACATTTTCCTTTCACCTTCAACTTTTCTCTGACCCCTAGTTTAGTTTCCCTGCTTAGATTGGAACCCAGGATGTGGGTCCTCCAAAGTCCTTCCTCCTGGGGGCTGAGTCCTGATGTGTTCATTGAACCATGTGGTTCCCAGTCGCTACTCATTCCTTAGGAACCTACCACTAACAGACTACGATAGCTTTCATATGACATAGAGCATATTGGATCACTGGGAAGATTTAATATTCATTCTAGTTGTATAATTGAATTGTATCACAAGCTTTTTTATTGGGTAGAGGAGATAATCTGGGAATCTAATGACCATTTATTATAACATTGCATTTTTCCTTAGAAACATTGAGTTGTAAATTGAATTTATAAATTACAAATAAGCTCTTAGAATGGAATTGCACAGGTAAATTGGGGAACACCTAGATATAGAAAGTTAAAAATGATGCAAGAAAAAAAAATAAATAAAAATGATGCAAGAATCAAAATATGATAGTAATATATAGATCACAGGGTAATGACACCTGAAAGTGCTAGTGCTTCTAGGAAGGTATTTGTACTTTAAGAGCTTCAAATCTAAAGGAACGAAGTTCTAATATAGGAGATTAGTCAATGCCATAGTAGGCACAGATTTTTTTTTTCCTTTTTATGGTTTTCCAGGACTTCATAGTGCTTTAGAATCAGAAACATAGGCGGAAGTTTATTTTTCTGTAAATGTTGCCCCTAGCTTTTGAATCCAGTGAGCCAACAACTCACTCTGTCTTGCCATAGAAAGGAGATTCTCTAAGAGATGGGATTCTTTTTTTTTTTTTAAGATTTTATTTATTTATTTGGGAGAGAGAGAGAGAGAGAGAGAGTGCGAGAGTGCAGAGAGGGAGAAAAAGACTCCCCACTGACATGGGGCTTGATCCCAGGACCCTGAGATTATGACCTGAGCCGAAGGCAGACGCTTAATGACTGAGCCACCTAGGCGCCCCAAAGAGATGGGGTTCCGCACAGCTAGCATGTCACTCTGAGCCGTGATGGCAGTTCCAGACCCCCCTGAGCAGTCCATAGGTGTTCCAGCTCTCTGCCTACTGTAGTGAAGAATTCTAGCACATTCTTCCGCTGTTGGCTTAATGGAGGCAGGTGTATACAGGGTGATTCTCTGCAATAGAACATACCTCCTAAATTTCTAGGAGAGACGAATTCATGCCATCAACTCCTCCTAAGAATGGGTATTCGCTAAATTTTTTTGCACTACATCAACCGGATTACCTTACACAGTAAATGATTCCTAAGCTGTCTGGGGGGCTCTGGATCATGGAAGTGGAGAGGGCAGGAAAGAGTGAGGTATTTCTTTAAATTGTCTACAAATAGGAATCTTTGATCTGAAAGAGAGAATTGTGTGAAGCTAGGCCAGAAGTGCCGTGGACTCATGACACAGGAACAGCGTTTTGTCGCAGTACCGCCTTTCTGACTCAACAGGTATCCACAGACCTTCTGCCTGGTCTTGAAAATCCTCAGATCTCATTGTTCTGGGAGGTGGGCATCACTGCTTGACTTCAGCCCGTTCACAGCTAGCAAAATCTAGCTGCTGATCAAAATAGCTCAGACATTGCCCCAGAAAGAAGGTATTGGTCCCTTCCCAAGGACAAACCAGCCACCCTGCATCTTGAAGTGGATCTTGAAAAGGGGGTTGAAAGCCCATTTCTCACTGAGTCATTCCCAAATAGGAGGAGAGAGGAATGGAATATTCATATTTATTTATCAACCATTTGAGTCTCTATTGTGTGAAAAATCTTTACTCAAGGCACTGGTAGCATAATGCAGAGATGAGTAAGACAAGGCATCTGCAGGGGCACCTGGGTGGCTCAGTCGGTTAAGCTTCTGCCTTTGGCTCAGGTCATGACCCTTGGGTTCTGGGACTGAGCTCTGCATCAGGCTCCCTGCTCAGTGGAGAGCCTCTCCCTTTGCCCCTCCCCCAGCTCATGTTTTTTCTCTCTCTCTCAAATAAATAAAATCTTAAAAAAAAAAAATGACAAGGGGTGCCTGGGTGGCTCAGTCTGTTAAGCGTCTGCCTTTGGCTCAGGTCATGATCCCAGGGTCCTGCGATCAAGCCCTGCATCAGGCTCCCTGCTTAGCGGGGAGCCTGCTTCTTCCTTGCCCTCTGCCTGTTGCTCCCTGGCTTGTGCTCTTTCTCTCTCTCCCTGTTAAATGAATAAATAAAATCCTAAAAAAATTTTTTAAAAAGACAAAGCATCTGCATTCAAAGGAGGAGAGAGAATTGTTGCAGTTTAGGGTGAAGTGCTCCAAAAGAGGTTGAACCCAAGGTGGGGTTTCTAAATAGGATGACGTCTCTTCTGCCTGGGCAGATCTGAATCTTGACCGATGATGAGTAAGATTTTCAATAAACAGAAATAATCAGAAGGTAGGGGCGGGTGAAATGGAAGAACATTCTTGGCAGAGAGAAGAGCATGAGTTAAGGCACCGGGCTGGAGCTATCTGGAGATGGATTTGCCCCATGTGGCCTAGCAAAGTGTGATATAAAGAAGTGGACCGTGAGGCTGGACGAGCAGGTTGGATCCAGTTCTCAAAGAGCTCTGACGCTGGGTAACTGAGTCACTATTTTACACAGTAGGAGGAAGGCTGGGTGAACATGGAATTTATTATCTGAGCTGGAACAATTTTGAGAACGACAAGTGGCACTATGAACGTCTGTGGCAAAACAACAGTTATAACGTGGTACTGGTCTGGGCAAACTGGGACCTATGGTCACACTGGTAACCGGGAGACTCTGCAAAGAGAAGCTTGAATTGGGAGGAGACTTCCAGAGAACAGGCACATGGGGCTGGTGGACCTAGGAGTCCAGGATTCATTCGCCATGTACCACCCCCCAAAGGACCACAAACTGGGTGCTTAATACAGCAGACATATATTCTTTCATGGTTCTGAGAGCTTGTAGTATCACAAGGTGGTGGTAGGGCCTTGCTGGCTCTGAAGGCAGGGGAGGATCCTTTCTGGCCTCTTCCTAGCTTCTGCTGGCGGTCACGGAGGAATTCCTTCGCTTCCTTGGTTGTCTCACCGCAATAACTGCCTTCCCAGCGTTCTCCCCGCGTGTCTTTACCTTGTCCTGTCCTACGTATCTGCCTCTGTGTCTCTTCTCTCATAAAGACACCAATTATGTTGGACCGGGCGCTCATCCTTCTCCAGTATGACCTCATACCAACCCAACTACATCTGCAAAGATGCCACTTCCAAACCAAGTCTCATTCTGAGCTTCTGGGAAGGACATGAATCTTTGGGGGACACTCTTCAACACAGTGTAAGTACCAAACGAGAAACTTGAATGAGTGGGGGGATAGCTCAGGATCCTCAGACAGTAAGTCAGGAGGCAGCAGAAGGGCAAAGGGAAGGAGAAAGGAGAAACCCATTAAGGGTGTGGAATTCTGCTCAGTTGGGCAGCTTTCCCCAGGGGCCCAGAGGGTGGAAGGCTGCCACTGTACCCCCATCCTACATCCACCCATTTCCTCAAGTCTGGGCTCCTTTTCTTCCTCTTCTGGAGGAGGGTAAGACATTTATTTAATACTAGAAATCAAACCAGACTGGAAATCTGGGGATGGCAGCTCAAGTCATGAGTCAGCTGCTTTTAACTTTGTCATCTTAGACAAGTCGTATGATCTCTGAGTCTGTTCCCTCCTCCATAAAATGAGGATATTGATGTTGACCAAGAAAGTTCTTTCTGGCTCTAGAAGCTATGATTTTAGGAGGAAAGGGTGGAACCACGCTCCTTGAATAGGAGAGTTTCAATAGGACCCTTTGCCATGATCATCTTTTAGCAAGTACATATATCTATCGTCCTTTTTTGGTTGCAGAAAACAGAAATCGGTTAGCAGGAGCAAAATGGGAGTTTGTTAGTAAGCTTTCAGGGGCAGGCACAAGGAACCATCTGGTCCAGGGACGACCCTACTAGGGTGGATCTGGTCCCCTTCTCCTCCCCTCCACCCTCCCTGTTTGCATCACTTGCTCCAGGGTTAGAATCCTGGGTAAGAGTTTAAACAACAGTCTTGGTCCTGGACATGCCTCTCAGCTGTGTTGAGTATCAGCAAAGATAAGATTCCCCCCAAAGGGAGATTGAGTTGCTGATAGAGGAAGGCTTGGACAAGAACACGTGTCCATGGCCAAGAAGTGTCTGGAATTCAGGTGAGCAGGAAGATTTTAATAGTGTATTCAGCCACTAGTAACTCGACACTGAAGTCGTTGCTGTATGACTGATATTATTTTAATCTAGTGGTTAAGAGCTCATATTCTGGAGTCAGAGAGACTGAAGTCTGAATTTCAGCTCTACCCCACAGTAGCTGTGTGAAAGCTACTTCCTACTTCTACACAAGAAGGCTCGGTTTCCTCATCTGTCATGTGGAGATGGTAATACTGAACTTATAGATACTTGTTAAAATTAAAGGAGATTACATATTCAAAAGCACTTAATGCAATGCCTGGCTCATAAAATATACATTATCTAATAATGATAATCCTTCTGGATCAGGCACCAAATTAAGTGGTTTTTGTGTATCATTTCATGTAATCTTCACAGCTGTCTGACATAGTTCACCTGAAAAGCCACTGCTCCATCCCACCCTGCTTCTTTACAAGTAGAAACTGAAATTACCGCTGAGAACTTTGGTTAAGGTCACGCAACTCTACGAACTGTCAAAGCCAAGATGCTGACCAGCTGGGACAGACTCAGAAGCCCAGGGTTCGAAGGTCCTGTCTGCTGGAGGAGTCAGTGCATGGCTCGCTCAGCCAGGCCCGCCAGAGGCCACTGGCTCCTTTGCATCAGAGGATAGATCACTAATCCATACCACGCATTCTCCTTCTGAGGGGGTTGAAAAGTTTGCTTCTTGTTACTTGTTTTTACTGTTAACCTCTCTGACGATTCTATGTGGTTTACATTCACTGCAACTAGAGATTTGAGAACTGAGTAGCATTTACATCAGGATAACAATCAACAGTGCAGGTTTATTCATAAACACAGGTAAGAACTGAAGATAACACCAGGTCTGGTCAATCACCCCCAGCAAATGACATCATCCTCATATATACTATTCAGTCATAAAAACCGATCGAATCACCTGATAATCCAATTTTTAAATTATCAGTCTAGATTTTGTTTAGATGATTATAATTAGACATTTATAGTAATTAAGATCAATTACTTGAACTTTTTTTAACTAACCGCTTTATCAAGATGTAATTCAGATATAAATTCACACTTGACCATGAAGACTTTGCCCTAGCCTTCTTTTTTAAAGGGTCCTCTTCAAGAAATACAACTTTTACAGTCAAAAATACTTCTTGCAACGAACCTATCTTTAATAGCTTCTCATCAAAAGAGAAATGCATTCCCCCCCCCCCTGTGGCTTCTCATCGACAAAAATAAAATCTGCTGTTCCTGCCACACGTCAGGGGCACGTTCAGCCGATTTCCAAAGAAACGAGTCCAGTTACCAACACGCAACTTTGGACCTCACACGAGCGTGAAATTCGGCGGCACAGCACGGCGAACGATGGCACACAACCTCCAAAGTACTAAACGGAGAAGTGGCTGGCTTCACCAGAGCGGCAAGTTGTCGGCGA
>LNAC01000072.1:1002775-1068724 GCA_002007465.1 Ailurus styani | reverse complement strand
CCGGGAGGTCGCGCCGGGCCCCCCGCGTGCGCGGCGCGTGACGGGGCTGCTGGAGGCGCTGTGCGCGCGCGGCCGGGGGGCTGGGGGCTCCTCGGCGGCTCCCGGAACCCAGACAGGCCTGAATTTTCAGTGTGCTTCAGGAGTTGGCAACTTCAGGGACACCGTGGTGGCCCAGGATGCGGCCCAACGATTGACATTTGTCGGTGGCAGGTCCTGGCACAAAACTTGGAAGGGGTGCAGCAGGCTGGATGCCAAGTTCACACCTAGTCGGAATGTGGAAGGTGGGGATCCCGGCCCCACTTCTTGGAATTCAGGGCCAGGTGGGAGGAGGTGGTAAAGCTCAGGCTTCCGGTAACGCAATAGGTAGATGTTGCATTCGGTTCAGCAGCGGTGTCTTGATCGTCTGCCCTGGATGAGGCCGCAGGCTCCTGTGTGCGAGGACGGCGAACGTAGTAATAATCACAGTAGAAATGTGAATGAGGCATCGCGCGCTTCCGCAGTACGTTTTTAATTGCCTGTGTTTCTTGGAATACAGATCCATTTGTAATCAGACAAAAGTAAACTGCCCTCGACTCCAAGACGAGCTGTCTGAGTCTTCTCCACCACAGCAGGCATACGTTTATCTTGACTTTTAAAAACCCAACAGATGACGGGAGACCCACTTAGCTTATTTGAGTGAATGAATTTTAAATGGATTACTTAATGCGGTGGAGAATCATCGTCATTTAAACACATCAATGGTATTGTTTACCAAGTTTCACAGATGAAGCGGGAACACGTCGTAGCCTGTGATTTTTCTCTTTTCCTGTGTGCTTTCTAATTTTTCCTCACTGCTGCATCACCTACAGCGATGCGGTAACTTTCAGAATCTGTCTCTGTTGTAAACACAGTACGTCGCCCCAACCCTTTGGCTCCAGGACCTTCCCTTATGTTTTCTCCTTGCCTTTCGGGAGCCTGGCTCTCCCCACCGTCCACTTGATAATGATTCTCAGAAGAATTTATTATCTGGGCTTTGGCAAGGGCTTTCCAGGCTTTGATCTGGTTAAGGATGAGCCTGTACCCTTTTTAGGTCTCCATTCAGCATCTCTTTGGAAATACTTTTTCCCTTTATTATGATCTTTAGATGCCTTTTAGATGGGAGGTACCTGGCACTGCCCCTAACCCTTCTTGCAGTGGGAAGATAGGGCCGGCCTTCACCGTAGCCTGCCCAGAACCCAGGGGCACGCCCTCGGGTGTCACCCTCCCAAGGCAGCACCTTGCAGGGAGTGGCAGGGAAGGGGTTTGGGTGACCTTGACCTGGGCTGTAGCCTACCCGGCCTGTGCCATGACCTGGGAGGAAAAGCTCTGTGTGCTGCCTGGATTCCTACCCATCTTGCCGTCCCGAATATTCCTTTGAATGGACCTCTTTTGGGGGGAACAGAAGCAAGTGTTTGCTTAAGACTGTCTTGTTATATAACTTCACTCCTCAGAGAAAACTCTGGTAGTTTTCTCCACTGTGGTCAGTTTGCAGGAAACTTGTGTTATTAATAGCAAGTGTCTTTGGGGCGCCTGGGTGGTGCAGCTGGGTGTCTGCCTTCTGCTGGGTCATGATCCCGGGGTGCTGGGATCTAGCCTCACGTCGGGCCCCCTGCTCAGTGGGGGGGCCTGCTTCTCCCTTGCCTTCTGCCTGCAGCTCCCCCTGCTTGTGTTCTCTCTCTCTCTTTCTCTGTCAAATAAATCAAATCTTTTTAAAAAATGGCAAGTATCTTTTATTTTGCTCATGGGAGTGATTGTGCGATTTTATTTAAGTCACAGTATAGTCTGAAAAAAGGAAATATTATGTCCATTTCTGAATTTGTGGCAATTACTGTTCTCTTAAAAACGTGCAGTCATGTGGAATGGGTTGATACACAAATATGTTGAATGTGAGGTCGGATACCCCATGTTATTTATATACAGTGTAACTAGTGGATGTGTGCACATAGATTTTAATACTCAGTAGTGGCAGGTAGGTAAGTAAATGACCTAAGCTAAGATCGCTGTTTGCTCTTTCGTTTGTTGAATCTTTTATGGGAAGTGAAGAGTATTTCAGTTCTTGGTCTCCATCCCTAATCTTTTTCCAGTTTTAGAAGTGGCACATCTGTGGTGCCTGAGTATTTCTGTAAAATTACTCCTTTTACAAGGGAGAAATTTATTATACTAGTGTATGCCATAGAAAGGGGGAGCTTTCTTCTGTGACTGGATTGAAAGAGTAGTTCGGACAGTAAAAACGCAAGAGCATTGGGACATGTGTTCAGTTGTATTGACACTGAAATTGTCATTAATGTTTTGCGGTTAATTTGTTATTCTGTACAGTATGTTGGTTTAGCAAGTAAGTAGTGAAGGCTTTAGAACTAAGGGCACATTTTACTTTAACCTGACTTCAGGGTCTCTGATGATACATACAAACAGTACATTTTACTTAATGGGGCAGTTATTTTTAGGTGGCCATGGTCTTACTGGTGTTTCAAGAATGGATGTACTTAGATAAAATCATTTACGATTTGAATTCTCGTGTTGCGTGCTGAGGGCCTTTTGGAGGTGTTTGATCTTTAATCTACATCACTAGCTTTGTGAGTTTGAACACTTTTTATATCCCCTCCGAGTCTGCCTCCTACGGGGCTCAAGTAAGGATAATAAATCCACCTGACAGAGTTATTGTGAATATATATTTTAAGTAAAATCCAAACTCCCTACCATGGGCTACAAGATATCTGCGCAGTTCTTCCGTTCATCTTGAACAGCCCTGTCTTCCTCACCACAGAGTTACCCGCTAGCCTGTCTGTTCTCTCACATTCCAGGCCGCTCTGGCCTCCTCATTTTTGACAAGGTAGTTCTTTCGCCTAGAATGTCGTTCTTATGCTTAGTTCATTTCTCCTGTCTTAATGCCAGGTTCACGGCATCAGGGAAGCCTTTCCTGACTCCTCTTCCTTTTGGCTCCTTCAGGAGTCCTGTCTTATCAGTTTGTATGCTTTCATCATAACATTTACTGCAGGGTATAACTGTTTTGTTTATTTCTTTTGGTCTTTCTCCTCCTCGGAGTCCCACGTGGGCAGAATGTGGTCTGTGGTTCTGTGTCTCCCTAACACAGCCCGTGGGGACATGGCGTACAGAAAGTGCTTATAGTTTTTATGTTGTGATCTACACATTAAAGGCAAGAATGTGCAGTGTAGATGGTAGAAATCTGTTGGTTTTCTGTGTTGCTTATTTATCTCCATCTGAGCTGATGCGCTCCGCTGAAAAAATCATAGCACTAATAAAGCCTACATTCTTGTAACTTTAGGGCCCGGGTCACCCTACACAGAGACAACTGTTTGTTTGTTTTAAAGTCAGCTGTCCTCCTGACATGGGTCCCAGACTCATGACCCCAAGATCAAGAGTTGCATGCTCTGCTGACTGAGCCAGGCGGGTACCCCGGGAAATGCTTTAGCCGCAGAGCCGTACCGTGGGTCTGAGCCCACTCAAGCGCCCAGCTGGCCAGTCACAAAGATGCACAGGCCTTCATTGCTTCTGGAAGTGTAGTTACTGTAGTGTGTGGACAGTAACAACTCCAGAGCACGTTTCCCTTGATGTTAGCTCACGTAGCTTCATCAGGTAAACCCGTGGTTATCTGGAACCTCTGGCATTCTCAGTTATGTGATGCAGAATTCGGCAGGAGGGAAAAAAACCTCATTTGGAATCAGACAGGTAGGAGGCCTCAATGACTAACTGGCTGCTGAAGGCCGTCTTTCACAGGGATGCGGATCTAGGTTTGAATTTCGGGTCTGTGACTTTACAGGGTAAGGGTTTTTAAAATAAATTCTGTCTTACTTGCTTGATCTGTAATATAATAATAGTGCCTTTCTCAGCCTTGTTGTGGAAATTAAATGAGAAAACGCACGTAAATGTATGGATTCAGTGCCTGGAATATAACAAATGCTAATATTAATAATCAGTTTAGGGACACCTGGGTGGCTCAGTCAGTTAAGTATCTGCCTTCAGCTCAGGTCATGATCCCAGGGTGCTGGGATGGAGCCCCACGTCGGGCTCCCTGCTCATTGAGGAGTCTGCTGCTCCCTCTGCTGCTCCCCCTGCTTGTGCTCGCGCACTCTCTCTCTCTCTCTCTCTCAAATAAATAAATAAAATCTTTAAAAAAATAATCAGTTTTTTTTTTTAAAGATTTTTATTTATTTTATTAGAAAGAGAGAGAGAGAGATCACAAGCAGGCAGAGAGGCAGGCAGAGAGAGAGGAGGAAGCAGGCTCCCCGCTGAGCAGAGAGCCCGATGCGGGCCTCGATCCCAGGACCCTGAGATCATGACCTGAGCTGAAGGCAGACACTTAACCACCTGAGCCACGCAGGCGCCCCAAGACTTGATTTTTCTTAAGGAAGGCCTGTGTGGGGAAAGGGTATAAGACCAAAGGGACAAGAAAAATGAAACTAAAAGAGGAAAGACAGTGGGATCCCACGGAAGGATTCATGGTGCCAGCTATTAGGATCGTGAGGATTACAACTGTGAGCAGCTATTGAGTTGCTGAGCACTGGGTTACTGCATCAGTTGTTGAAGGTGTAGAACAGCAAGGGTACCGCCCTTGGCCTTCTGCAAAGCTCCAGGCTCTTGTTTTCATACTGTTGCAATGTATATTTTCTATCACTGTTACCAGCCATCACACTGAAATGTTCTCTTAAAATTATTAAAAGGGCATCACACTTGGAGACTATGTTTGCGGAGCAGTGGCTGTCCTATTATCCTTGGGAGCAGACTGTTGAGTAATAGAGAAGAGAGAAAGAAGAGAAGACGGCAGATCTCTGAAGGCCTGGGAGACAAACCAGTGTCTGAGCATCAGTGAACCTGAAGATGTCACCATGCCCTCCTGAAGTTTTCCAGCAGGTAAATTTGGAATTCTGAAGAGGCACGTGTCTCTATGTAGCACTTCAGTGATAGCATGAGACTATACTTGGTATACACGCTTGTGTTTAAGGGTTCACTTTTAGGAGAACAGAGGAATTTGTGGCTCCCAGTGGGAAAGATGTCCATCAAAAACAATTTTAAGAGTTTGATATCATGCTTTAGAATGATTTAGAAAGGCATATTCATCACGGGCTCTAGGTAGCTCATTATTTGGAACTGCTCGTGGTGGTTCTTGTAGTGATAGGTGTTCCTTTGGGTACCCCGGTCACACTGGATGGTTGAGCAACAGGGGTAGTACACCAGTAAAGTAAGATGAATTCTCACTGGTGTACTGTTACTTAGTATGATTTTCCTCTTGTGAATTTTGTTTTGGTGTTTATCGTAATGAGATGTTTCTTATTAAAGCTTAATTTTGGTTTTAAAGGAAATATCATCCCTATGACAGTAGTCATTTTAATCTGTTGACAATTGCTTTTGAAAGTGAAAAAAATATACTTCAGGAATAATATTATTACCAAATGTCACAGACTGTCTGAATATGTGAGCATGTAACACACATAGAATTATTTTAGGATTTTAGTAGTTTTGTGCATTTGGAGGACTATTGCATTTGGAATTAGAAGGAAGCTTCTCATTGACCAGCTTGATCCTTGCATAGATCCTGGGGAAAGTGAGACTAAGGGTGGTTAAGTAATCGGCCCCAAGGCACAGACCACAGCGCTAGCAGGTTTTCCAACGGAGTCTGATGTGTGCAGCTCTTCCTGTGGATGCAGACTGTTTTCGTTTACTCTTGGGAGGTGCATCTTCGAGGACGAGGTTACCGTTGAGCGGGCTCTTGGCGGAGGACCTCTGTTTGCGGAGAGCTGTAAGCTGCAGGGACAGTGTCTCAAACAGGCTGAACAGCAGGAGCTGTAACATTAACGTCTTTTCTCTTTCCTAAGTGAGGCTACCTGTATTCCGTTTCTTAGTTTATTTCCTTGATTTCATGGAGCTCATTCTCCTAGTAACTTCCTGAGAAAGGTGGTGGGGTTGTGTTTTGTTTTATTTTGCTTAGACCTTGTCAGAAAACATGTATGTTCCAAATATCTAGTTTACAGTCTGGCGGTGTATAGAATTCTAGGTTATTGTTTTATTGGGTTTTTTAAAAGATTTTATATATCTGTCAGAGAGAGGACAATCGTGCACGCACAAGCAAGGGGAGCAGCAGGCAGAGGGAGAAGCAGACTCCCCGCTGAGCAGGGAGCCCGACGTGGGGCTCGATCCCCGGACCCCGAGATCATGACCGGAGCTGTAGGCAGATGCTTAACCCGCTGAACCACCCAGGCACCCCTAGGTTATTATTCAAGTCGGGATGGAATAGGTGATGCTGCAGTGACAGATTAACTCTGAAATTTTAGCGTGTAAATAGAGGTTATGTCTTGCTTTCCCCAAATCTGCACTGGGCCTGGGGCTCTGCCCTCCCTGCTCCCCACGGCCACTCACTCCTCTCTCACTCTCTCTCTCTCTCTCTCAAAGAAATAAATAAAATCTTTAAAAAAAAAAAAGATGCTTAGAAATGCTCATGTAAAATTTTGTTCTCTGCAGGTTAAATTTCTAAGTCTCCACATATTTTTATTTTCCCTGAATCAGATACTTTAAACACGGGACATGCTTTAGAGATCAGCCTCTTTATTATATGTGGGCAAACAGACTCACCAAGGAGAGATTCAGTCAGTGTCACACAGCAAACTAGTGCTGCCCTATATTTTTGTGTCAATAGCCTACAGGATGGGAGAGAATCACTTGAAAATTTATTAGAGCTTTTGTTGTAATCATAAATGTATTCTTTTTTTTTAAGGTTTTATTTATTAGAGAGAGAGCATGGGCAGCGGGGAAAGGGAGAAGCAGATTCCCTGCTGAGCAGGGAGCCTGATGCAGGGCTCGATCCCAGGACCCTGTATCATGGCCTCAGCTGAAGGCAGATGTTTAACCAACTGAGCCACCCAGGTGCCCCTAAATTTATTCTTAATTAAATTTTAAATTACTTGGCAGGTTTAAATACATTTTTCTTAACTTGGTTATCTTTAAATTTCTTTACCATGCAAATATTCATATTACTTTTTATTTATTTATTTATTTGTTTGTTTGTTTATTTATTTATTTATTTGACAGAGAGAGATTACAAGTAGGCAGAGAGGCAGGCAAAGAGAGTGGAGGAAGCAAGCTCTCTGCTGAGCAGGGAGCCCAATGCGGGCCTCGATCCCAGGACCCTGAGATCATGACCTGAGCCGAAGGCAGAGGCTTTAACCCACTGAGCCACCCAGGCGCCCATCATATTACTTTTTAAAATAAAGTTTATTGTGTAAGATCTGGAGGCCCTAAAAGAAGTCAATGCAATTCTGTTACATTTACTATTTTTCATTTATTTTTATTTGCATGGAGTTGTCACAAACTGTGATGAGGAGGAGATTGTACCCTGTGCTCAATCCATCACCTGAGCCTGGCAGTTTTATGGTTGCTGCCAGAAGACATGACATTCCTGGGTCAGAGATAAGGGACTTCGTTACTCAGGGCACTGTCAGCATTTGAGAAAAGAATGTAGCGGCCAGAGGAGAATGTAAGGAAACGAATTGGGAGGCAGTTAAGTCATGTGGCCAAGAGCACAGTAGCGTGGAGCAGTGGTGGCAGCAGGCGACTGGATTCTGCGTGTATTTTGAAAGTTGTTGAGCCACGACCCTGGATGCGGTGATCGAGAGAGAAAGAGGAGCCATGGAGGGTTGTGGAGGTTTTGATCTGAGCAGTTGGAAGAATGGGGTAGCCATAGATCACGGTGAGGAGAGCTGCAAGGAGAGCAGGTGCGGGGCTGGGATGGGAAAGGTCCAGAGTCTAGTTTTGAACACGTGTAGTCTCGGATATCCCTAAGACAGCGGATGGCAGTGTCAAGAAGGGAGTTGACTAAACTAGGCTAATTAAAGATGTGGATTTCGGAGTGGAGGACACTTCAGTGCTATTTCAGGCAGGAGAGGGAGTGAAGTCACTGGGGCGTGAGTGTGATGGAGGAAAAATGACCCAGCGTGAGTGCTGGGGTATCCGGCCTGAAGAGATTGGAGGCACAGTAGTCTGAGACCGACTGACCAGCGGTGTCAGGTGCTGTTGGCAGAGCAGGTAAGAACCGAGCGCTGATGCTGGATTGGCAGTGGGGACATCATTGGTGACCTTGACCAGAGCCGTTTCTGTTTGATGTGATAGAGGTCTCTGGTGAGGGTAGAGGGAAAACAGGAGAAAAGGCTTAGGAGGCCTGCAGTGTGTCTGTTTCTCCCCAGGTGTTTTGTTGCAGAGGGGATTAAGGAGATGGAACCATAGTTGGCTGGGAAGGTAGGGTAAAGACGGGTTTGTATATATGAGAAAAGATGTTTTTGGAGCAATCCAGTAGTGAGGGGAGCTTGTGGGGACGTGAGGGAGACCCAGTAGACAAATGCAGGGGAGGGCCTTTAGAGAGGTGTGCGGATCGGTAAAGTGACAGGATGGTTTCATCCGAAGTTTTCTTCTCATGTCCTGATTTTCTCAGTGAAATAGGAAGCCGGGCCGTCAGCTGAGATTAAAGATGGGGGAGTAAGTGTTACAGGTGTGAAGAAGGATGTGGGTTGGTTGGCAAGGAACAGGAGGGAGTGAATGGATCGGGGAAGTGTAGTTTGGTTTCCAGGCAGCAGTAAGGTTCCAGCTGAGGTTCATGGTCATGACGTTAAGTGAGGCCAGGCAGAGTGGTATGTGTTTCTCCAGCCACATTTTCCTGTAAGGGTACAGGCATGGCGTGGGCAGAGTCAGACTGAAGCAGTGTTGTCGGTTTGCCAAGTGAGTGAGTGTTTCAGAGTAAAATGGGAAAGGGAATTGAGGGCACATGCTAAGGAATGATTATGACTGAGTGTGGAATATAAGCTGAGTAAGGAGTTAAGAGGGTCACTGAAAAGCTGATGAGTTTAATATTCTCTTAGAGTTAATATGTATTAAGCTTGTGTTAATTAACTATATTGATATAATACTCATTAGATTGAATATTTCAGGCCAGATCTGACTATATATACACAAATCCAAATTAAATGTCCAATTGGCAAAAGCTTGTTTTGGGTGGAGAGAAGAGAAAGAGAAGGCTGCCTAGGTTCTCTTTAAAAAAATACTATATTCTTATCTATTGAGTTATATTTTTGTTCAGTGGTGGTAGAACTGAAAGCCAAGAAAAGACCTTGCATTTTGCTTGAACCTGATGGATTTACTCAGCCATTCCCTTTAGAAAAGGAACGTAAGAACAAACTCACAGACCTTTTTCTTGTAAAAACTCAGTATTTATAGGATATTTTGAAAATAAAGTATTGGAAATAGTATTTATAGAGCATTCTGTGGTCCAGATGGCAGTTCTGCTGTATTTCTTTCTGGTCTGGTGTGCCTCCCTATTCTTTCTACATAATCAAGACCACACTGTACATATGATTTTGTTTCCTGTGTTTTTGCACTTAACAAATGAACAATATGAACTTTTCCCTCATGTTATTTATAACCCTGTATAAATATCAATTTTAGTGGTTCCCTAAAGTTCCATTGTGTAGATGTGCTAGAATTTTGTTTACAGTTCTCAGACTGTTGGAAATTAGAATGTTTCTGATTCTTAAAATTTATTTTTTTATCATATATAATAATGTAGGGGACATTGTTATGCTTTGGTTTTGTGTTATTCCCTTAAGAGTTATAAAAACAGCATTATTGGGTCAAAGAGTATGAATATTTTTTTAAGAGTTGCATAGAACCAAGTTTTTTTAACAACTGTATTAAGACATTTTCAAGTAATGAATATCATTTGGAAAAACCTTTGCTAATTTGAGTTGTGAAAAGTCATTTGTATTCTAATTTTCTTTGATCCTTATCAGGGTCAGTATTTTTTTTAGATCTACTTATGTATTTTAGAGAGGGGGGAGAGGGAAAGGAGAGTGCTCCCGGGAGTCGTGAGTCCAGTCGTGAGTCCCGGAGGAGCACAGGGCAAGGATGCTTCAAGCAGACTCCCCACCGAGCGGGAGAGCCTCATGCAGGGATTGATCTTACGGCCCATGAGATCATGACCTGAACTGAAACCGAAACCAAGAGTTGGAGGCTCAACTGACTGAGCCACCCAGGTGCCTCAGGGTCAGTATTTTTTTATGAATGTGTTGAGCCAGCCGGTCGTCCATGTGGAAAACTGTAAATTAATCCTTACCTTATATAAATCAATACTAGATTAATCAATTAATCAAGGACTTACACATGAAAAACAAAACTTCAGTACTTTTAGAGGATATACAGAGGAGTATATGCCTTTAGTATCAGGAGGATTTCTTGAGACAACAAAAGGAGCAAACAATAAAAGAAGACTGACAAAATCAACTAAAATAAAATGAGAAACTTCCTGAAGGTGTCACAAAAAGAATAAAATCAATACACAGTACTCTACAGCTGTTGGAGAAAGGAAGTACATGATCCCTGTGAACTGATAGGCACTGATTTCTGAGAGTCTAAAATGTACCTGCTCTATCTGAAATCTTGTTCTATATATTTAGCCACACATTTTAACGTTTTTCTCACAGTAAGGAAAGCAGAGAAATGTTTAAAAGTCAAGCTATACTGCATTCCCACTAGCAATGTATGAAGGTTCCAGTTTCTCTACATACTTGTTAACACTAGGTCTGGTCATTCAGATGGCTGTATACTGGTGTATCATTGTGGCTTTAATTTATATTTTCTTAACGACCGGTAATATTAAGCACCTTTTCTGTCCTTATTAGCTATTTGCACATCTTTTGTCTTCTTTGGTGAAAGATCTATCCATGTCCTTCGCCTATTTAAAAAATTAGGTTGTCTTGGGCGCCTGGTAAAGCCTCTGCCTTCGGCTCAGGTCATGATCTCAGGGTCCTGGGATCGAGGCCCGTATCCGGCTCCCTGTTCAGCGGAGGGCCTGCTTCCTTCTCTCTCTCTGCCTGCCTTTCTGCCTACTTGTGATCTCTCTCTCTGTGTCAAATAAATAAAGAAAATCTTTAAAAAAAAATTAGGTTGTCTTAATTCCGTTGTAAATGTTTTTTATTTGTTCTGCATAAAGATGCTATCAGATATGTGATATACAAATATTTTTCCTAGTCTGTGACTTGCTCTCTCTTGACGTGGTTTGGAGCATGAAAGTTTGTAATTTTAATGAAGTGCCAAAGTTGAGTGTTTTTCACAAGTAAGTTTCTCAGTTCTGCTGTTCTGCTGCATGCTGTTAGTTTATCTCCAAAGTGCTGAAATGGTTGCTTTCTACAGTTTGACCAACTGTATGGGTGACTTTTGCAGAGAGGATTTATCAGCCTTTTTGTGCCTTCGTGCCAGAAGTGAGTTCCCCTGGGTAGATACTTGTTTGATGTCTGTTTTTAGATGTCGAAACTGAGGTCTGGTTGTGCACGGTCATTAGGAAATGCTGGCTGTGATTTGAACTCAGGCAGCGTGGTTCCAGGGTCTGTGCTCGTAGTCACTAGGCTCTGCTCTCCCATCCTGAACAGACAGAAAAGGTGGTAGTTTCTAGGTCCTGCATCACCGGTCACCACTCGTTTCTGTTACTTGGCCCCTTCCCTTGTGACTTTGGGCAGATCGTTAAACTTTTTTCTTTTTCTCTTTAAGATTTTACTTATTTATTTATTTTAAAAAGAGAAAGAGAAAGAGCATGCACTTGAGTCGGGGAAGGGGAGAGGATCTCAAGCAAACTCTGCCCTGAGCACAGAGCTTGATGTGGGGCTTGAACTCAGGACCCTGATATCATGACTTGAGCCGAAACCAAGAGTCGGACACTTAACTGACTGAGCCATCCAGGTGTCCCAGACTCTTAAACTTTCTAAGGTTTAGCTTCGGCTTCTATAACATGGAGATAAAGATATAAAGATAGTACCTTTCGCCAGAGTTCTTAAGAGGATTCAAGAAGATTAATGTACGTTTTTTAGGATATAGTCACCTCCGAATGGAGAGTGGTTGTGCTGGTATTGGTAACAGAAGTCATATGGGGGCAGAGGTAGTAATGGGTGGTGGGACCCCTCCTTTTTTCTCTTGGGTGTCTCTCCTCTGAATGGGGATAGCATCTGAACTCTGTGCCTTCGCAGCCCTTCCCTCAGTCTTCTGCAAGTGTCTGCTTGCTTATAGCCTGTATTAGAATCTAAGGCCCTTGACGGTAAGGTCTTTTTCATCTCTGTGTAGGGCTGGCAGCTTCTCCTTATACTTTTCAAGGAAGTGCGGTGTCTTATCAGTGTCAAGACAAGGTTGTCACCTGGGATGATAAATAAGGCAGGAGGGGGAGGCACAGAGGTGGTATAAGTTAAGGGGACTTACAGGAATCACAGTGAATGTGATGAGAAGCACTTGCCATATGGGGCAAACCCCACGGTGCAAAGGTTGTCCGACGTCAGGGATTTGGGTTGGTAAGGTGTTCATTCCTGGCGTGCGTAGGGAGCGGAGCCCCTGGAAGGGTCCCACTTGTGAACAGGGGAGCAAGAGACTGAAGGATGAGAGTGAGGTACCTGGAATGATACAGGGCATGAAGGGGAGGAGTTTGCATCCTGAGAACAGGGAGGGAGAATTGGGAACGGTTTGGGAAGGTTTAGGGAGAGATGGATTTAGAAAAACTGTTGAGACCTTTAATCCTTAGGACATCAGAGTCCTGCTTTTCTGGATAAGAGGTGACTGAAACACACAAATACATATTTTACCTAGACTGCCTATTTTCTTTTCTCAGGGTGCAGTGGGGTGGTTGTTTTGTAGTAAAGTGAAATGTGCTTACTGGTTACGGAAAGATCTAATACAGGATTCCCCCACTATTTGAAAGTAGGGAAACCTTTTATGAGCCGAAGTGGTATGTAAAGTAAAGAAGCACTTACTACTAATTATATGGGTAATGTTTTAAGCATTTCCAGACCCCCAAAGGTAACCTCTTTTAGGCTTTTTCTGACACCTTAGAACATATCTTGCTAACGGATGCACAAAATGGATTGAGGTAAAGCACACATGCCCACAGGCCCGGTTCAAAGCTCTGGCTGCTGGAAGCCGGGACACCGAGTGCAGTTCCCCGGGAAGCCGCCGGGGGGCGCTGCGCTCGCGGCTTGAGGGAGTACAGCCTCCCACCTGCTCACTGCCCAGCGCAACTGAATGCTCTTCTTGCTCTTTGCCTTTTCCACAAAAGCCAAAATCCTCTGTGGATTTCTTTTGGTCAGCAAAACCGGGTACTGATGTAGGTCTTTTTGTAAAAGTTAACACGGTATAAGGCGCAATTCAAAAAGCGGACAAGGGGCACCTGGGTGGCTCAGTGGCTGGGCGTCGGCCTTCGGCTCAGGTCGTGATCCCAGGGTCCTGGGATCGAGCCCCACGTCGGGCTCGCTGCTCTGCTCGCAGGGAAGCCTGCGTCTCCCTCTCCCACTCCCCCTCCCCCTGCTGGTGTTCCCTCTCTCGCTTTCTCTGTCAAATAAATAAATACAATCTTAAAAAAAGAAAAAAATAGCGGACGATACGGGTGGAGAAAACAAGTCTGTTGGGCTTTCTGACCCCTTGCCCTAGTCACTAGAGTTGCAGTCATCGATTCCGGATACTCTTGGAGGCATTTACTATGTCCGTGTAGGCGTATGAATACGTACACAAGTGGGATCATGTTTGCATTTTATTTTGTAGCTTGCCCTTTACCAACAATGTATTTTGGACCTCTTGGTTTATCTGCATAATATCCCATTGTATTGGTGGGTTATAATTTATTAAAGTAGTCCGCTGGCTTTTGTTGTGTGTTATTCTTGCTTCCTGATGTTTAGGTTAACTCTGCATTTTTGCCAAAATAAATTATTCAGTAAATGTCCGTATAGTGAATAAATGGGGTCATTCTGTAGAATCAGTTCTCTGACCTTAAGCATCCCCTTACTCTCTGCCTCAGCTTCCCCATCTGCACAGTGGGAATATTACTGTTTTGACTACTATTAGCTGCAAACACCTATACAGCCTAATACGTGCTAGGTGGTGTTGTGAGGACACCGCATATTTTAATACATTTAAACCTCACAACTGACTTGAGTGGTAGGTTCCGTTATTTTGAAGCTCACACAACTGTTAAGTCGTGGACCCAGAAAATGAATGAACTCCTGCTTTGTGGTTCTGGAGTGTTTCGCACTATGTTAGACTGCTTCATGCGCAGTACTGAGTACATAGGGTTCTAAGGATTAACTTAGATGCAGTGTATTCGGAAAGCTTAAACCAAAGCCTGCGTGTATTAGGCTAATGTGTGGCCTATATTTACCAGTACTAAGGTAAATGATCAAGTAATAGTGGTTTTTGAAAATTTTAATGCTTTAGGGAACATCATTTTCCATATGTCATTGTTTTTGGCATGAGTATATATCCAAAACAAATTCCTGATCACGTAATTACTTCGGTAAAGCATATGTGAATTTAAAATTTTGATAAATATTTTCAAAATTCTCCATAAGTTGTACCAATGTATACTTCAGCAGTGAGTTGTGAGTGCTCAGTTTTTCATACCCTTGTTGACGTTGTTGATTTAACTTTTTCAAACTCACAGGTGAGAGATACTCTCGTTTTGCTTTTCTCTTCAGTGCATTTTTAAAGTTGAAATATAATATACCTACAGCAAGGGGCGCCTGGGTGGCCCAGTGGGTTAAAGCCTCTGCCTTTGGCTCAGGTCATGAACTCAGGGTCATGGGATCGAGCCCTGCATCGGGCTCCCTGCTCAGTAGGGAGCCTGCTTCTTCCTCTCTCTCTGCCTGCCTCTCTGCCTACTTGTGATCTCTCTCTCTGTCAGATAAATAGGTTAAAAAAAAAAAAAAATATATATATATATACATACACACACCTACAGCGAGGGGCGCCTGGGTGGCTCAGTCAGTTAAGCATCTGACTCCTTGATTTCGGCTTGGGTCAATGATCTCAGGGTCGTGAGATTGAGGTCTGTGTTGGGCTTGTGCTCAGCGTGGAGTCTGTCCCTCTCCCACTACTCCCCCCTCCCTGCGCGTGTGTGTGTGCTCACCCTCTCTCTCCCTCTCGCTGTCTCTCAAATAAATAAATAAAAATCTTGGGTGCCTGGCTGGCTCAGTGGGTTAAAGCCTCTGCCTTCGGCTCAGGTCATGATCTCAGGGTCCTGGGATGGAGGCCCACATCAGGCTCTCTGCTCGGCAGGGAGCCTGCTTCCTCCTTTCTCTCTGCCTGCCTCTCAGCCTACTTGTGATCTCTGTCAAATAAATAAATAAAATCTTTAAAAAAAAATCTTTAGACTATACCTATAGTAAAATCAGCCTTTATAGTGCTTTTTAGTGCTTTATCTGTTGAGTTTTAACAAATATAATACTCAGTCATGTAACCACTACCACAATCAAGATATAGAACAGTTTCCAGCACCCAAGATTCCTTTAATTTCTTTGTTTGTTTTTTTTTTTAAAGATTTTTTTTTTTAATTTATTCATTTGACACAGAGTGAGAGATCACAGGTGGGCAGAGAGGCAGGCAGAGAGAGAGGAGAGAGGAGGAAGCAGGCTCCCCGCTGAGCAGAGAGCCCGATGCGGGCCTCGATCCCAGGACCCTGAGATCATGACCTGAGCGGAAGGCAGGGCTTTAACCCACTGAGCCACCCAGGCGCCCGTAATTTCTTTGTTATGAATGAATTGAAAATCTCCTAGGGTGATGATTGGCTACTTGAATTTTTCTCCCTCTCTCGCTTGCTTAGTTTCTTTTCTTTTTGGTTTTTCTTCTTTTTTCCCTCTTTTTTCTTGCCTTTCTTCCTTTTTCCTTCCTTCCCTTATTCTTTTTGTGTGAAATGTTCTTTTGTATATTGTGCCCATTTGCTTATTGGATTTGGTGCCTTCCTCCTACTGATTTCTAAGAGCACAGTCTGCGTTACCGAAATTAATCCTTTGTCATGTGTTTTCAGTTTTCCTCCAGTTTATCTTTTGGCTTTAGTTATACCATTCTTTTGGCTATCCAGAAATTTATAAATTTTGCATTGTTGGATTGTCATTCCTTTCCTCTATGGTTTCAACGGTTTTGTGTTATGCATAGAAAAGCTGTCTGTAGTGCTAAGATTTTTTCTCCAACTTTTGTATTTCTTTTTATGTTTGCGTATTTGATCCTTCTGCGCAGTATTTTTATATAAGAAAGTAAAAGCTTTGCTTTCTCCCCCACTCCCAAATGGTTATCCAGCCCGCTTATCATCATTTCTTGAATAATCTTTCTTTCCCCCAGTAGTATAACATGCTCTGTTGGGCACATAGTCTTTTGATGTGTGTTTTGGTCTATTTCTTCACTTTCTAGGCTGTGTGGCTGGGATAATGACTTGGGCCGAAGGCAGTTGCTTAACCAACTGAGCCACCCAGGCGCCCTAAGCTGTATGTTTTAATATCTTGTGCGGGTCATTCTCCCTCAGGTGTCCTTTAGTTTTTTTCCTTACTCTTTTCCTTGTTTATAGGTCCAATTTCACTATCATTTTATCTGGTTTCTTGCAAATATCATTGGTGTTTTCTTGGGGTCTTGAATAATGTTTTGACAGGATTTAATTATTTTATCTAAGAATAAAATGTGTCATTCTCTATATTTAAATCTGTTATGATCCTTTGAGGAGTTTTAAAATTTTTCATGTAGTTCTGGACATTTTTTAAACATTAATTTCAGGGGCATCTGGGTGGCTCAGTTGGTTAAGCACCTGCCTTCGGCTCAGGTCATGATCAAGCCCCACATTGGGCTCCTTGCTCAGCGGGGAGCCTGCTTCTCCCTCTCCCTCTGCCTGCTACTCTTCCTGCTTGTGTTCTCTCTTTGTCAAATAAATAACTAAAATTAAAAAAAAATTAATTTCATCTGGGGTGCTTAGGTGGCTCAGTCGGTTAAGCGTCTGCCTTCAGCTCAGGTCAAGA
Source organism: Ailurus styani (assembly GCA_002007465.1). NCBI lineage: Eukaryota > Metazoa > Chordata > Mammalia > Carnivora > Ailuridae > Ailurus > Ailurus styani. Next base: position 1,051,904 of record LNAC01000072.1, on the reverse strand, counting down.
TTTTATTTGACACAGAGAGAGATCAGATCACAAGTAGGGGCAGAGGCAGGCAGAGAGAGAGGAGGAAGCAGGCTCCCCGCTGAGCAGGGAGCCTGATGCGGGACTCGATCCCAGGACCCTGAGATCATGACCTGAGCCGAAGACAGAGGCCTTAACCCACTGAGCCACCCAGGCACCCTCCTTTCCAATATTTATTTATTTATTTATTTATTTATTANTATTTATTTCTTTATTTATTATTTTTATTTTTTATTTTTTTAAAAGATTTTATTTATTTATTTGACACAGAGAGAGAGATTACAAGTAGGCAGAGAGGCAGGCAGAGAGACAGGGAGAGGAGGAAGCAGGCTCCCTGCTGAGCAGAGAGCCCGATGCGGGCCTCCAATCCCAGACCCTGAGATCATGACCTGAGCCGAAAGCAGAGGCTTTAACCCACTGAGCCACCCAGGTGCCCTCCAATATTTATACTTACTTTTTTTTTTTCCTGATTTTGTGTGTGTGTGTGTGTGTGTGTGTGTGTGTGTGTGAGAGAGAGAGAGAGAGAGAGAGAGAGAGTGTGTGAGATTTGTAGCTGTGGTCATGTGATTTTGTTCCTTTGCTCTATGGTAAATTATTATGAATTTACAAATAATCAACTGTGCTGGCAATCCTGGGATGTGTCTTACATAGTCAAATTGTTTCCCCCCCCACTCTGGTGTTTAAGGTTTGTATTTCAGTATTCATAAGTGAGAACAATGGGTTTTTTTGTTTTATTTTGTTTTTAATATATTGTCTTTTTTTTTTTTTAAGATTTTTTAATTTATTTGACAGAGAGAGATATGGCGAAGGAGGGAGCACCAGCAGGGGGACTGGGAGAGGGAGACGCAGGCTTTTGCACAGAGCAGGGAACCGGATGCGGGGCTCGATCCCAGGACTCTGGGATCACGACCTGAGCTGAAGGCAGACGCTTACATTAACCCCCCAGGCGCCCCTAACATTTTGTCTTTGTCCAGTGGTGCTATCAGAGTTCTTTGGCTTCATAAATAAATTTGGGAGGTTTCTTTTTTTATGTCCTAAAGTAATTGAGTGAGTATTTTATTTTGTGTTTTAAGTGACTTGTCCCTTTTTCTCCGAGAAGGAAGAGAGGGCCATGGTAGTTCTTTGAGAACTTTCTCTTTGACAACTGTTAGTTCTTTGACAACTATTAGTCTATTTTGGATTCCTGCCTCTTGTGTGGCAAATTTTGGTAATATATATTTTGCCATAAAATTACCCATTTCTAAAAAAAAAAAAAATTACCCATTTCGTCTAAATTTCAAATTTTTATTGGATTTTCACAGTACTCTTACATATTTTGATTTCTTGTGGATCTGTAATTACTTCATTTCTAATTCATATAAATACGGTTTTCCTTTTTCTTACAACAGCCAGTTCATCAATAAAGTTTTTGTCATTTGACCAAAGAATCAACTCTTATAATTCTACTATTTTTTTGTTTTCTGATTCATTAATTTGTGTTTTCATCTTTTTGGGAGGATTCTCATTGCTGACTTCTGGAATTGAATGCATACTTTGTTTCTTTTAATTCCTTACTATTTATTTTTATTTATTTATTTTTAAATTCCTTAATGTTTAGTTTTTGTAAGCCTTTAAGGCTTAGAAGTTTTGGGGGAGCATGGTTATAGGGTCTTGCAGAATCACATAGTTTTTGATCTGTAGCATTTCCATGATTTTAGTTTATAAAGAATATACCATTTTTGTTCTCTTTGAGATTTCCTCTTTGACTCAAGAGGATGTTTGGTCATTTTTATTTTTCTGTTTTCCTTTTCATGTTTTTATTGTCTTGGGGTCATTTGAGGATATATTTCTTTCTTTTTTTTAGAGATGGGGGAGGAATAGAGGGAGAGGGAGAGAGAATTCCAAGCAAGCTCCTCGCCCAGTGGAGCCCAAAGTGGGGCTCCATCTCATCATCCTGAGATCATGACCTAAGCCGAAACTAAGAGTCTGACGCCTACGTGAGCCACCCAGGGGCCCCTAATGAGATATTTCTGATTTTTCAGTTTACTGATATTTTCATTGTGGCTTCATATATTGTCACATTTGGTAACTATACCATAAGTTCTTGAAAAGCAGATATAATTTTACTTTTAAGAGTACAGAATCCATATATTTAAGAGATAAAATAATTATGTAATTTAGATCTATATTCTTCATTTTCATTTATTTTCTTGAGCTGAAAGAGATTTCAATGTTCCATTTTTTGTGTAAAGGTTTTTTTTTTTTTTAAGATTGATTTATTTATTTTAGAGAAAGAGAGGAAGAAAGCATTTGTGGGAGGGGCTGAGGGAGAGAAAGAATTTCGAGTGGACTCTGTACTTAGTGTGGAGCCTGTCTCGGGGCTCAATCTCATGACCTGAGATCATGACCTCAGCCGAAACCAAGAGTCAGGCGCTTAACCGACTGTGCCACCCAGGCTTCCTTGTGTGTAAAGATTTGGGGCATTTTTATTTTCTATGTGGATTTATACCTTATGTAATGTGCCTCTTTTCATTTGTATGACCGTTTCCACTGTCTTGTTATCGTTACACTAGCTTTCTTGTTGTTAGCATTTTTCTTTTTTTCATTCTTTTCTATTAGGGGAGTTTTCCTGAAGCAATTAAGATTGGTGTTTGTCAGTTAATGGAAAAACTTCATTTAAGTATGGACTCAAGATTTTTAAACATTTCATTTTTAATTGAAACAAGTAAATATGCACTCTTTCAATAATTTCCATATGTAGGACCAGTTAAATATATAAATGGATATATAAATATCCATTGACTGAATTCTAGCAGTCTGAATTATGTAAAATCTGTCCTGAAATAATGTATTATATATGATTTCCAATTTGACACTTCTTTTAAGTAGAAGTTAATCGTATTTGCAAAGCAATCTTTGTACAAAGGCCTGGCCTACATTTTTTTTAAAGTACTGTTTTCCTAGGTTTTTAGAATGGCTTTGTTTACACTTAATCCCACAGAAAGCTTTTTTAACCATCTGCATTTATTTAGTGTTTATGCATCAATTATTTTTATTTTTTTTTTTTAATTTTATTTTTATTATTTGCCCAAGGGGTACAGGTCTGTGAATCATCAGGCTTACATCTTTCACAGCATTCACCAAAGCACAAACCCTCCCCAATGTCCATAACCCATCCACCCTATCCCTACCCTCCCACCCCCCAGTAACCCTCAGTTTGTTTTATGAGTGCATCAATTATTTTTGTAGGAAGAACTTTAAAAAAGTAACTTACTCGTTTGCGTGCTTAAAACGTGCAGTGAATTTAAATTCAGAGACGTTTGGATGAGCCTCACTCATACCCAGGAGGTATTTTATGTAATGGGGATGTAACCAGCGACGACAACTGATAACATTCCTGATCTCGAGTAGAATACAGGTAAACATGATTCACTTGATAGAATAGGATGATCGCAGGAATGCTGAAGAAGATAATTTGATAGTGGCTAATAGGGATTTCATGGTGTTTTGAAGCTTTCTGAGACTGTTTGTTTTAGTGCGTTTCATATATGGTGGGATTTTTAAAACCAGACCTGAAAATCTTTTTTTCTAGTAGTTGAGTTTATCCTAGTCATATTTATTGGCATAACAAACATTGGAACCTAAATTCTGTCGTCTTTCATGTAATATTGGCCATTGCCCTTATTTTCTTTTTTATTATATGGTCTACTTTCTGTCCTTTCTCTTCCCTTTCTGGGAGGATTTTATTATCTGTTCTTTGTTTTTTTTTGTTTTTTATAAAGTTAATGGCAAGTGATATACTGGCAGATTCAGGAACAACAGAGTAGAATCCAAGGAACTGAAACGGAAGGGCATGAACCATGGCTTGCTAAGAAACTGGCAGCCTGTAGGGCAGAGAGACAATAGTGAAACTCCTTGTCTTGCTAACTTCTCAGTGGATGCCTTGCTTACCTTAAATTCTTTCTCTTTGTTCTTCTAAACTGTCTTCACAGATAGTTTAAGCTGGTAGTTCTAAGTATGGTCTGTGGATCCCCTTTGATAACGAGGCTAAAACATTATTTGCCATTCTCTGAGGGTGCAGAAGCAATGGTGGCTACAGCTAGTGAGGCCCCCCCAGGGCCATGGTGGCGGCCCTGGCTGTGGTTTGACCTTTCATAGCAGTCTCCTGTTCTGTACTTCTACGTACTAGCAGTAAAAAGCAAATCACAGTTAGGGTTAAGAATGTCATAGAAAAAGCTGTAAAAATTGTTACATTTATTAAATCTTGACCCCGAGTACACATCTTTTCAAAATCCTTGGGATGAGATGCAGGTGTGTAGAGCATGGTTTTGCCCACAGACTAATGGGAGAAGATGTCTCAGGGGAAGCTCTCGTGCTGTGTCGGAGATGCTGAAATACAGCTACTCTTTCATGAAATACCACTTTTACCTAGAAGAACTGTTGACAGGGATACCTGGCTAGCTCAGTGGGTAGAGCATGTGACTCTTGATCTCGGGGTCATGAGTTCAAGCCCACTTTGGGCAAAGAACTTACTTAAAAAAGAAACCAAAAACTAAATAACAAAAGACCCATTGACAAACTATGGTTTTTCAGCTTTGGGTTTTCAGTAGATACAGTCTCATAAGTTCACAGACAGTATTGGTGTCAATGATAAATCAAGCTTTCAAGCAAAAATCAGAATCGTGGAAAAGTGCCCCCTCTGTTAGTCCCTGTTAGTTCACTGCCTCCCAGTGCTTGGACTTTCTTGATGGGGTCGGTCAGTGCTGATGTTGGCCACTGGGGTTTTTGGTGTTGTGTAATGAGATCATTGATATGATATTATAAAATAATACATACCTGGAAGATTGATTCAAAATGCAAGCTTAGACGAACGGATTTGAATATAATAAGAAGTTATCGAAAGGGTTTCCGAATTCCCAGTGCCACTAACTTCTTAAGAAACTATCACTTGTTGACTTTTGGTATAATATCACAGGAAAGACTACCCATGGTTACAGGAAAAGATTATTAAAGAAAATATTTCTCCATTTCCCAGCTATGTAAGGTTGATTTTCTAATTACACTTTTACTGAAACGACCTATTGTAACAGATTGAATGCAGATGGAAACATGAGAGTCCAGCTGTCTTAAGTCAGACAGAAAAACGATTTACAGTAATGTAAAACAGTGCCACTTGTCTCACTGAATTTTTGTTGTTTGGGTAAATATATTTTTCAGGAAAATGTTATTTATGTTAACATATACTGAATATATTGTCACTGAAAAATGAATAGTATTTTAAAATCTCAGTTTTAATTTCTAGCAGGGTAAGTTTCAGTAGATAAAACCCACATAGGCAGAGGTTTTGGTGGTCTTAAGTAATTCGTAAGAGGATGAAGAGGTCCCCAGACCGGAAAGTCAGGAACCACTGAGTTAGCAGCAGGCTGGCCGCGTGGCCGCCGGTCACGGGGGGAGCGTGAGCGCTTCGGTGTAGCCACGTTCACATTCCACATCTGCTCTCTCCTCCTGACAAATTACTTAACTTGGTTGGGCAAGTTTCAATCTCTCTGAGACCTGGTTTCCTCCCTTGTAAACTGGCAGTAATAAAGCTGTTTTACTTGTTGAACGTTAAGTAGTTGATATTGTATTTTAAATGTTTTCATTAGGTGTTGTAATGTCAAGCATGACTATCTCCAATCATCCCTTAAAAAAGAGGCTGGGAAGTTGTTCGAAGAGGTTAGCTTCTGCCCATGAATAAAGTATTCATGTCTAAAACCTTTTCCTTTGAACTTTTATACACATTTCCAAGTATATGTGTAAACTTAAAATTTTACAATTAGAAAAGCAGTAAGACTAATTCAGAACATTTACTTAGGCATGATGAGACAGATGGTAATCCTATAAAAAGATGGCATATATTTTTGGAAGTGCAAACAGAAAAACAGATACTCTTAAAACTTCCAGAGTGATCTTTGCCTAGAAAATGAAGGGAAGAGATAAACGCCCATATGGCCTAATAGAACTTTTTATAGTTTTTTTTTAATGTCTAGGATTGATTTTCGCTTATTTAATGTTAATGTTAATGTTGAGTTGCGTATGTATTGGTAGTTGAAAAAGGAATAATTATCAAGTAGATAATTACCAAGTACTTTTACTCTGGCTGTCAGTCTCTTTTTTTGTACAAAAGGGATCAGTAATGGGAAGCAGAGTCATTTGAACCCTAAGTTTAGTGAGGTTAATTTAAATGTGAATATGTAGCCCCTCAGAATCCGTTACTATTTCCACTGCTGGGTCAGTTGTACGTGTCATGTTGCCTCTCACTGTGGAGCAGGCTTCTCCTTCGTTTCACTGCTGTGTTCACTCAGCACATTTTTACTGCCTTTTTGGGGCCAGGTGAGCGCTAGGTGCTGGGATAAAATGTCAAAAAAAAAAATTTAACATGGTCTTTGCTTTCATGTAGTGTACAGATAGTCTGCTGCGGCGAGTCATTAATCACACAGTTAATACAGACAGGTACGAGTACACATCCCAGACGAAAATTCTAGGCAGGAGAGGTATGCAGTGTTCTGAGGTCCTGTAATTGGGGGATTTCAACCACTCAGGAAGAGCAGAATGTGGTTCCTTGAGGGATTGATGGGTACGCTGAGGTGTGAAGGAATTCGTTGAAGAGGAAAATGAGGCAAACATTTCAAATTAAAGAGGCAGTATGTTAAAAGCTCTGTGTTGAGTGAGAATGTGGTGAAAATGCTTTCAGTGTGACTGGAGCAGAAATCAAGTAAAGAACGGCCACACCGTGTTAAGGAGGTAAGTAACTTTATCGTAAATAATGGCAAATTATGGCTTGAGGTGAAGGTGGGCAGGGTATCTGAGCACCATACCTGATTAGGTCTGCGCGTCTCAAATTGACTTACTCATAATTACCGAGCCCCTCCTACACCTCCTAGACTCTCTGGGGGCCAGCAGTGGGTGACTCGGAGTTAAAATCCCTGCTTTTGTGAAGCTGGAGGGGGAGAAAGACGGCATCATAAATGAGGAGTGTTATTGTACGCTAGGAAAAAAGTACGACGGCGCAGTGAGAAGGTTTGTACTGCACTTCACCTGCCTGCTCGGGGCAGGTGTCACGGAGAAGGTGACAGCCGAGCAAAGACTTGGAGGACATTTTATCCCAGACTTGGAGGGGTTAGCTGTGTGGTGTTGGCAGCAGCACCAGTGCCCTACATGGCAGCGTGTTGGTGGTGGTCTCAGAGCTCAGAGGCCAAGTGCAAGCATGGGAGAGGCCCATTCTGTCGGTCTGACCACTGTAAGGACTTGTACTTTTCCTGAGGCAAACAGAAAGCATTTGGGGTTTTACGCTTCTCATAGTTTGTCGACTGGATTCCAGATCTGTCTGTGGACAGATGAGGGTGTATTGCCTCCGATCCTCCATCGTACTCCTTCTTGTTCAGGCTGCTTTCCATATCACGTTCTGGAGCTTTCTTTAGCTTCTGTACCTACTTTTCAAAACTTACCTAATTATGGATCTCTGAAGCTTAGGTTTTCTAGTATGTGGCACGTCCTCCAGATATTTTCCACCCAACCCTGAGATGAGCGTGTATGTATTTCTACTGTACTAACTTTGTCTGCACCCCTTCACGCACACACGGACACATGTTTCTAACATAATGACTAGTGTATTCAGACTGCAGACCCAGAACGGTTTGCAGCTCTAAATGTTTCCTGTCAGAGATTGTATTTCAAACAATTAGCAATTTTTAATGAAGTCGAATGTTAATGTCACTAAAATTACATCACAAAGTAGGGCATTATCAAGAATGACTTGTAGATGGAAATTAGATATTAATAAAACCTTTGTATGTAGTTGATTCATGTTTGACTTTCCAGTGTTCATATGTTGAACGTGAAATTCTCTCAACCCAGCTATTGTTGAGAAATTGAAGAGTGTGGTCTACCAGGGGAACTTGGATAGTCCTCTCCTAGAACTCCACAAGTAGTCCCAAGTGATTGTTTTAATATCTTACATTTTATGAAGAAACTGTTCATCTATTTTTTGGGTAAGGTAATGGGAGAGGACCCTAGGTTTGGTTTTTGATTTGGTTTTTGCCACCCCAAGTTACAAGTCCTAGTGGGTTTGTATATGTATGTATGTTGAAGAGGATGATATATGGGCTCACAACTGGGAAATGTATATTTAAACTAGAACATGTTGATATTTGAAAACTTTTTCTTTTTTTAAAGACTTATTTTTTAGCGCGGGTGCACGCGCACACAATGGGGGAAGGGGCAAAGGGAGAGGGAAAGAGAGCATCTCAAGCAGACTTTCCACTGACCGTGGAGCCCCACGTGGGGCTCAGTCTTAAACCCTGAGATCATGACTTGAGCCAAAATCAAGAGTCAGGCCTTTAACTGACTGAGCCACCCAGGTGCCCTGGAAACCTTTTCATTCCTCTGAACACACGTAGAATTAGACCCAGATACCTTGATGTGCCATCTTGTGCCCCACTCCACACCATGTGCTTGAGGCACAGCTGGATTCTGTGTTTGCATCTGCAGTTCCTACCTCAGCCCAGAGCTTGCCCCTCCCTCAATCTAGAAAGTTGTTCTGTCTACCTCAACCTTCCTTTGCATGACTGGCCTTGGCCTAAACATTGGCTTGTTAGAGAGGCCTTGGAGGGGTCTTCGGTGTTTATGGAATCCCGAGTAGGAGCCCCTGGTATTCTCTGATTGCTTCCTTTTCCTTCATGGTATCTGTCACAGTTACTGATTATGTCTTCCTTGGTTTACTTGCTGCCTGTCTGTGCCACCCCGACAGCCTCTCGCAGTATAGTGACCACCGTGATGGCACGAGCCACTGGGCTGTGTTACCACCAGGGGCTGTTCTTCTTTCCACTTAGAAGGTTTTCTCTGAAGACAGACTTTTTGTGGGTCTAGACTGCTTTGAGGATCTGATGATAGTGATGAAAAGAACAAGAGCAGAATGTTTGGTCTGAGTTCAGGGGCTTCTCAGAGCCACTAAGACCTGCTTGTGGATTTCAGCCACACCCTTACATGGGCCAGTCAGGGTGCAGCCCGGAAGCAGAGGTAAGAGGCACCGTACCCTCCCCTGTCTCTTTGTTTACAGTCCAGTCTGACCGGCAGCTTCTAGTTGTTGGTCCCGTTCAGAGTTTACTGCTTCAGGGTACTATGTCAGACTGTCTCGGGCCAGCCTTTTCCTATCATTTCTTTGACCTCTCTTGGAGCTCACAGACGTCCTCTCTTAGTTTTGTATCAAACAGCTTAACTTCTCTTGGATCCGATGGAGTATCTTACAGTATCTTACGCATGGAGTCGGGGGAAGGACCTTAGAGAGCTTTATGAATAATAGCTTACAACAGAAAGGAAGTCTGTCGTACCTCCTGTAAGATTCAGATACTTCGTACAGCTTTTACTTCCTGATAATAGCATAATTCATGTATCAATAATGCCGTGGGTACTCAATTTTTCAAAAGCAATTTTTTTTTTTATTTTTTAGATGTACTTCTGTAACTATATGTGGAAGTAAGTAATGGGGGGTGGCATTTAGTATTTTTACTTTTTCTTAACTAGTATTTACTTGGTAGAATTTCTTCAGTAGGCTTTATATGTCTGAATGCAGAACCCGTGCCATATGAAAGTATGGGGATAGCTTCTGTGTGGTAGAACTTGTCACTGATCGGCAGGCATTTTTCCACAGTGGCCTTTTTAGATGGAATTGCCAGTCCTGCATCATTTGTAATAATGACTTGGTTTTGTAGAAGATCGTTCTCTCCATTTTGATAAGAGGAGATTTAGCTAGCCAGTTTTGTACAGTGTGATTTCCCTATCCCTTCACTCGCATTATTTACTTAATAGTCAACAAAGAGTTATTTGGTATCAAAGAATTTAAGCAGTATATATTAAATATGTTATGGTAGTTCCTGGTTAGGAATAGAAAAATGAATGAGACATGGTCTCTATCTTCAAGCAGTACAATCTGGGGAATAAGATATGAGTAGAATGCAAGCAATTCTAGGTCACTATGTGACATACTATTAAATAAGTGCGGGTTGAGTATTTGGAGTTCGGAGAAGGGAGAGAGAACTCCCTTCTGGGTGGGGGATCAGAGCAGATTTCAGGAAGAAGAATATTTTTTAAAGTAATTCTCTGAAAGGATTAGGAAAAAAGAACGTTTATCCGGAGGAGGGAATAGCATAAGCAGGCACAGAAGCAGGAAAACAACAACCTTTGTTATTAAGGTTGAAACTGAACTAACGGTTCACTGTTTACACTATTCCTAGAAAATTAACTGGGCTTGAGCCTGTGGGCCAGGTTATAGGTTGATGTACATGTTTGGGTTTGAGAGATGTTGAAGTGGACACTCCAGACAGACCATATATAAGCCGTTCTGGATGTTGATCCACTGACCTAGTTCATGGAGAATTTGATGATTTTCAAGAATTATTGCAAACAGTACTTTCTTTGCAACATCCCTGTTACTGGGGTTGAACATATTTGTTTTGTCTCATGTTTGCATCCTGTAGTTTTATGTTTTATAGCTATTGGTAATTAAGTTTTCTTAATCTCTGTGTGAACTGATGCCCCGTTCTTTTATGAACCGAATTGGATTCATTGTGCTAGTGAGCCAGAAAATCATCACTCACACGGGAGGTTTTATTAGTCTTCAGGTCAGCATTTCAGCCTGTTAAGACAAATAAATGCAATTTCTACTGCTATGAAGAATTGTACTTAAAAGTTTTCTCTGGGGATGCCCGAGTCTCTTAGTCGTTAGGCGTCTGCCCCTGGCTCTGGTCATGATCCCGGGGTCCTGGGATCGAGCCCTGCATCGGACTCCCTGCTCAGTGGGGAGCCCGCTTCTCCCTCTGCTTCTGCCTGCTGCTCCTCCTGTTTGTGCTTGCTCTCTCTCGTCAAGTAGATAAAATCTTAAAAAAAAAAAAAAGGTGCTCTCTGATTAAGAGAAGTTACTAGATATTTTGGTATACTTAGGTTGTCCTGTTTTTCTTAGCTTCACAAAAGAATTTGACAGATGACATCTCAGTCTCTTTGTGGTACCTTTTGAACTTGTTTTATTATTTTTTTTTAGTTTTTATTTTTATTTATTTTTTTTATTTTTTATTTTTTTAAAGATTTTATTTATTTATTTCACAGAGGGAGAGAGATCACAAGGAGGCAGAGAGGCAGGCAGAGAGAGAGAGAGAGGGGGAAGCAGGCTCCCTGCTGAGCAGACAGCCCGATGCGGGCCTCGATCCCAGGACCCTGAGATCATGACCTGAGCCGAAAGCAGAGGCTTTAACCCACTGAGCCACCCAGGCGCCCTAAGTTTTTATTTTTTAAAGTAATCCCTACCCCTAACATGGGGCTCAAACTGATGTGAGACCCCAAGATCAGGAGTCACATGTCCTTCCCACTGAGCCAGCCAGGTGCCCCAATTTTATTCTTTATCCTTTTTGTGCCTTGTTTAAGACATTTTATTCCTATCTCAAAGTCTTAAAGATATTTTATATTTTGTTCCAACTAAAATGATATTTCCACTGTTAGATCTTTAATCTACTCATAATTTATTTTCACTGCTGATGTGAGGTATGGAATCCAGTTTTCTCATTTTTCCAGATGTATAACCAGTTGTCTTTATGCTGAAGATTAAATTGTGTCCTTTGCCATCGGTTTGCCTTCTGTCATGTGTCAGGTTTCCATGTATGCACGGACCTGCCTCTGTGTGTGATAGTGTTTCTTTATTTGCAAAGATTTCTGCAAATATTTCCATGGCACACACATATATAGTATTACAGCATTATTTTATGTTACTCTGGAGTAGTATTTAGTTGCAGCAGAATATATAACTGGCTTTCAGGCATTTTTAAAATGTCATACCGTCATGAAGGATGTGCACATGCGTGTACAGATTTTCATGGAGATACATACGCTTGCCTTCCTAAAACATTTCTGTAGCAAGGCGAATTGGTATGATAATTAGTATGGAAATGCTAAGTGTGCTAGTTTTCGTGATGTCATTGGTTGACGACTCCTGGAGCAGCCTCATAGTTGGGGTGCAGGGCGGCACCGTCCGGGCCCAGCACTTGCTCATCCATAAGCCCGTGGACTGGGCTTATGTGATGCAAACACACAACACTGATTTTTACCAGAAAGCCACTTTGTTCATTTTTACTTACTATTTATTATTTCCATGATACGCAGGATATTGGCTCCTTTCTATTGATTTTTTTTCTTGTTGACCTTTTAAAATTTCAACATAATTTTACACATATTGTTATTCCCAAGTGAAGAGCTTATTTTACTTTACTTGTATTTCATATCAGCTTCTTTCTTTTTTTTTTTTTTTTAAAGATTTATTTATTTATTTATTTGACAGAGAGAGAGAGAGCGCGAGATTACAAGCAGGCAGAGAGGCAGGCAGTGAGAGAGGAAGAAGCAGGCTCCCTGCCAAGCAGAGAGCCCGATGTGGGCCTCGATCCCAGGACCCTGAGACCATGACCTGAGCTGAAAGCAGAGGCTTTAACCCACTGAGCCACCCAGGCACCCTATCAACTTCTTTCTAATGGTCGTAATTCATCTTAATCATATATCAACGAAATCTCTAAAGTCTGCTGCGTGGCAGTGTTATGCTTAGAGATGTACAGCCGCAGAGTGGGGATTATTATTTTTCTTTTTAAAAGATTATTTATTTATTTGACAGAGAGATAGAGAGTACAAGTATGTAGAGCGGCAGGCAGAGGGAGAAGGAAGAGCAGGCTCTCTGCAGATCAGGGAGCCCGACGTGGGACTGGATCCCAGGACGCTGGGATCATGACCCAAGCCGAGGGCCGCCACTTAACCGACTGAGCCACCCAGGCGGGGGATTATTATTCTTATCAGAAGAGATTTACATATTGGAATCTGTCTTTGGCTACAAAACTTATGTGGTCTACTCAGAAGGAGTGACTTGCCAACTAAAGTATCCTGTCATTATATATTCCATTTCATGTTTATGAATGGCCATATATTTGTCAAATTAAAATTGTTAATAACTTAAATATTACCTGTTTATGCTTAGGTGGAAGATTATGGTATCTGGATAGTGAATTCATTTAATAACTTAGTATGTTTAAAAGTAACTGACACTTAAAGTACTTCTTTGCATTTTTTTTTTTTTACAACTTGCTCGAAAACACAGTACATGACAGTAAGGCTTTAAAATTGCTTTTTCCGGGCGCCTGGGTGGCTCAGTGGGTTAAAGCCTCTGCCTTCGGCTCAGGTCATGATCCCAGGGTCCTGGGATTGAGGCCCATATCCGGCTCTCTGCTCAGTGGGGAGCCTGCTTCCTCCTGTCTCCTCTCTCTCTGCCTGCCTCTCTGCCTACTTGTAATCTCTCTCTGTCAAATAAATAAATAAAATCTTAAAAAAAAATAAAATTGCTTTTTCCTTTAAGGAGATGATATTGCTCATCCCCTGATAGATTGTCTGATATGAGTGGCTTTTATTAAAAATGATTTCATTCAGATTCTATGCACACAGTAACCAAATCCTATCTATCTGTAAAGTAAACGTTTGTAAGAAATCTCTCCCCTTAGGTCCCACCGTGTTACCATCAGTATATTACTAATAGGTTTGTCTTAAAATGTATCCATTCATACATCTCTCTGTGCTACTGGATTGTGAGGCTATAAACGATTTATTAATCTGCATATGACCGTGCGGTGCTGGATATGTAGCAGGGACTTAGGAAATGCCTAGTGAATTCGTGAATGTCATCAAGCTTAGAGCTGTAGTCTTTTGCCAAGAAACAGAGCGGTGCTAAACTGATGGGTGGGGAGATTGGAATCTTGTTCTTAGTTTTATTAGCATTTTGCTCAAGTCAAGCTAATCATCTTATTAGGACATTTTACTTGGATGGTTGCAGAAACTGCAGAGTTTGGACAGAGAGGAAATAAAGCATTCTGTGTAGTTTAAAGCAGACTGTCTTTGCAGAGCAGTTACTACTGTTACCAGTATTACTCCTGGGGCCAAGATTTTCCCCTATAAAATGATATTCAGAAAGTCTTTACAGAATTGAAATCCTATCTTTTCAGTGATGGAATGTTGTATAAGATGGTTTGGAAAATACATTTTTGGATACAGAAGTAAAAATTGCCAGGGGAAACTACAAAAAAAGAAGAAGAAGAAGAAGAAGAAGGAGAAATAATCATTCTGGAAATATGCTTCATAATCTTCTTCAAAATAGATCTTCGCTTAGACCTATGTTGCTGTCCCTGGGTGTGCCCCAGACGCCAGCGTGACTCAGGCTGTGTGCTGGGCACCGGGAACGTGAGGTGGATGGACAAGTCGTCTTCTCAGGGGCATGAAGGGACGTCTCTAGACTTTTTCCAGGTTCTCCCAGATGATAGGGTTCTTTTTATGTATTTTTTACAGATGTTTAAGTATCTGAAAGTGTGTATGAACTTTTGAGGACTCAGCCAGGCTTGTTATTGTGCCGGTTGGACTTGGTGTCGTCGTCACTGAGCCTGTGCTGTTGGGGACACGGGCCGGCGGCTGGGGGGACGCGGGGGACAAGCCGAGCGTCGGTCCGGCAGAGCGTGTTAGGAGAGACGAGAACACGGACTCTTACTCACAAGCAAGGTACGAAAAGGAGAGAGGAAGAGTAGGGTGTGTCCTCGAGGCATCGTGAGGTGTCTGTGGGACGCTGAGGGCTCTCCCGGCACAGGGGCGGCCGCGGGGGGGAGGTAAGGGGGCGAGCGCGTCCCGCCGGCACCATCTTGCTGCCGGCGCCATCTTGCTGCCGGCGCCCGCGCGTCCTGCTGCAGAAGCTGAAGGCTCGAAACTGAGTGAAATAAAACTTGTGTGGAAATGTTTTGTGCTGTGACTTTTTTTTTTGTAATTTGATGTCTTATTTTTTAGAGAATGGCTCCGAAGGATATGCGAAGCTGGAGACGTACATAGATGCGGCATCGCAACCTCTCCGGATGTGTGAGGAGAGCATCCCGGAGACCAGTGAGCCTCGTGGAGCAGGTAACCAGGCATAATGAAGAAAATCAGTCTTAAAACCTTCCGAAAATCTTTCAACTTAAACAAGAGTAAAGACGAAGCGGATTTCATGGTGGTGCAGCAGCCGTCGCTCGCCGGCGACTTCGGCAAAGAGGATTCGCTGTTCGGGAGCTGCTACGGGAAGGATCTGGCCGGCTGCGACCTCGGCGGCGAGGACGACAAAGGGGGCAAAGGCCGGTCGAAGAGCGAGAGCCTCATGGGCACGCTGAAGCGCCGGCTGTCCGCCAAGCAGAAGCAGAAGGGCAAGGGCGGCGCGGCCGCCGGGGGCTCGGCCGACGAGGACACCTTCTCGTCGTCGTCGGCACCGCTCGTCTTCAAGGACGTGCGCGCCCCGAGGCCCATCCGCTCCACGTCGCTGCGCAGCCATCACTACAGCCCCACGCCGTGGCCGCTGCGCCCCACCAACTCGGAGGAGACGTGCCTCAAGATGGAGGTGCGGGTCAAAGCCCTGGTGCACTCGGCCGGCCCGAGCCCGGCCCTGAACGGGCTCCGCAAGGACCTGCCCGACCTGCAGGCCGACAGCGTGTGCCCGGAGCCGGGTGGGCCCCTCAAGGCCGCCGCCTCTCAGAACGGAGACCTGCGCCTTCACCTGGACGACCACGTGCCTGTCGTGATCGGACTCGTGCCTCAGGACTACATCCAGTATACTGTGCCTTTAGAGGAGGGGCTCTTCCCCCTGGAAGCGCCGCGCGGCTACTGCCTGGACGCGCCCTCGCCCATGGAGGTGTCGGCGGCTCCCGCGCAGGCGGGCGGCAGCCCCTGCGGCCAGCTCGAGGACCCGGTGGACCAGGACCTGGTGGTGGCCCCCGAGATCTTTGCGGACCCGGCGGTGAACGGCCTGCTGCTCGGCACCACCGGGGTCATGCTGCAGAGCCCCCGCGCGGCCCGGGACGACGCCCCCCCGCTCTCACCGTTGCTACCTCCCATGCAGACCAGCCCGATCCAAAGGCACTTCGGGGGGCTCGCCGGCGCCGACGCCCACGTGGCGGAGAGCGTGCGCTGCCACTTGAATTTCGACCCGAACTCTGCCCCGGGGGTCGCGAGAGTGTATGACTCGGTGCAGAGTAGTGGCCCCATGGTCGTGACGAGCCTTACGGAGGAGCTGAAGAAACTCGCCAAGCAGGGGTGGTACTGGGGGCCCATCACACGCTGGGAGGCAGAGGGCAAGCTGGCAAACGTGCCCGACGGCTCTTTCCTCGTTCGGGACAGTTCCGATGACCGTTACCTTTTGAGCTTGAGCTTCCGCTCGCACGGCAAAACTCTGCACACGAGAATCGAGCACTCCAACGGGAGGTTTAGCTTTTATGAGCAGCCGGACGTGGAGGGACATACGTCGATCGTTGATCTAATCGAGCATTCGATCAGGGACTCTGAAAACGGAGCTTTTTGTTACTCGAGATCTCGCTTGCCGGGATCTGCCACGTACCCGGTCAGACTGACCAATCCCGTATCACGGTTCATGCAGGTGCGCTCTTTGCAGTACCTGTGTCGTTTTGTTATACGTCAGTACACTAGGATAGACTTGATTCAGAAACTGCCTTTGCCAAACAAAATGAAGGATTACTTACAGGAGAAGCACTACTGAAAGATTACGAGAACCCTGCATCTTGCACTTTGGGAATAAGAAAAAGAGATTGAAACACAGTTTACAAACTTTCATTGCTATCAAAGTCTTTTGCTGCCATACTATTTCAGTTTTATGTGTAAAAGTAATCAGTTTGTTTAGGGGTGGGGAAGTGTCAGCAAGGTGTCTTGGGTTTATTTTGGTTCTTTAAAAAGGGAAGTCTTGAGATTTTGGAAGTGTGAATTATCTTTCATAAATGTGCAGAATAATCACAATGTGAATTATCAGATTCTCCTTAACCCCCCCCAAGTCCTTTGCTGCTATCCACTGTGATTTTTATGCATTAAAAGCACATTTCATGTGTATTCAACCCTAAGTAAAGTTGAATGAAACTTGCAGAATGAATATTGTTATGTCTCTTTAAATGGCTCGTTTTCAAAGATCGTGTTGAATAAACATACCCGTATGAAAAAACGCAGAATTTACATATACACTGAAAGTGATTTTTAATCTCATACTTCAGAAGGATTTATTTAGACCTATGATTTGACATAATCTTGGGAATTGGAATGCAGATCTGCAACATATCTTCTACAACACTTATTTCTAAATTGTTTTCGAGGTTGTACTGTTCTTTGGTTGTGAAAGTTGAATTTTTCTGTTGCCTTCGTTTTCATCTTGTGGTTTGTCTATTTTGATAAATGGCCTTACATGAAAAAAAAACCATAAAGAACTGTATACCACCAATTTAGAAATTGTTGCCTTTTCTGTCGTTAAGCTCTGGTACAAATTGGAATGACATAAAAAGACCTGTGGGACTAGAACTATCGTTGAAGAGATACTAGATGATCATAGTTTCCTGTGATAGTAATTTTGTTGTGTTAATTATACTTTCCTTTGGTAAAGTGTTTTATCTGTGATTTCTTTAGATTAGCCAACATTTCCTTTGGGTGAACTCGATGTAGAACTGATTTTCATAAAGGACTAGATTCTCTTGAAACATTTAAGTTTATATAAAGTTTTGAATTGATTTGAATAGAAAACCTTGTTTTAGAGTTGGGTTTATATTCTTCTTTTATGTAGTCACTATTAAGATACGCTAGATTTGACCCTTCCTTCTCTCCACCAAAAAAAAAAAAAAAAAAAAACCAAAAAAAAAAAAAACCAAAAAAAAAATCTGATGACTTTAGTTGAAAAACTGTGGAACTTGTGGAGCCTCCTGTAGGAAGAATATCGAAACCGTATCAGGTATTTGGAAGTCTTGTTGCCCACCGTATATACTGCCATTTAAAAGTAGGTTTGTTTTGTTTTGTTTTTAAATTTAGCTAAGTCTTAAGTAGATTGGCAGGCAGCGTTAGTTGTTTTATCTCTGATTCAGTTGCTTGGGTTGGGGGACAGAGAGGAGTGTGCTATCCCCAGTACTTCGGTTATTTCGAAATCCAGTGTTTATTCGCTTCAGTGAGTTTTGGAAGCACCCCATCTAGAAAACGTTTCCATCTCCGATGAAACATATAATTTAAGACATTTCTTCCTTTGCCACTCGGTTTTCCTATCTCTTACCCGTCAATTAAAAGTAAGAGTAAAGGTCTTAGGTCACCCTTAATGGCTTTGTCATTCAGACACAGCCAGTATCCCTGGTTTTTGTTGCTGTCGTCGATGTTGTTTCTGTTCTCTAGGGTCAGAACTGAGAAATACCAAGAAAAGGCACAATAATATCGTGTTATGGTATTTTGACTTAAAGGGGAAAAGGTACTTAATTTTGGTGGAATGTTGATTGTACCTTGTCGCAAAGACTCCTCTTTCATTTTCTGATATGTTTTCACCTAATAAGATGGAATATGGAGTATACTGTAATAATATAATTTAAGTTTTCACTATAAGCTATTTGGATTAAGAACTATTACAGAGTTGTAAACTTATCAAATTAATGCAAGACATTTAAACTATTTTTTTGCAAAACTATTTATTTTTAAACAATTTAAAATATATCTAGGGTGAGTTAAAAGTCCCTGTGCATCTATATTAGATGGCAGGTATTGTCACAGAGTCACTGTGTATTAATAATAAATGTTGAAATGGCTTCTCCTTGTTTCTAGAAGCATTTACATGTACTCTTTGTGAGATCATGGTGCACAGAGGTCTTTGGACTGCCCTGAACCCTGTCTTGTCATGTGGGCATAGCCTACTTCTTACGTTTTCCTCATGATACCATGTGTTCACGATCTAGCGTTTAGCTTCAAGCTAAGATTAGTTTGATTTTCATCTAAATGTTTTTAAAATTGTATTTTGTGTTTTATGGAGGGCAAGTCTTGATGTTGTTCTAATTCACAAAGCCAGTTTTTTTTTCTTATGTGCTTTTGTGTAGTCATAATATAAAATACTTCAAGGTGAAATGCCCTATTCTAATCCAGTTTAAAATTGCTAGGGTCTGATAGTGTAACGATAAAAATAAAAGAATTTGCCAAGAAGTTATTTACAAAACAAAAGAGTATTGCAATGTTTTCTGCTTTTGTGTAGAGAGAACCATTTGGTGTAGGCAGCACAACATAATGTGAAGACTGGCTTTATAGGATCCTAAAAAAAAAAAAAAAAAGTCCTTAAAAATGGAAGGGGGAAAAGAGAGAAATCTCCGTCCTGTAGTTTGGCCTAGATACCATTTGAGTAAATTCCTGGATTCAGCTGAATGGCAGCTTAGATGGCGCGGGCACAACCTGTAAGTGATTTTTAAATATGTG
Source organism: Ailurus styani (assembly GCA_002007465.1). NCBI lineage: Eukaryota > Metazoa > Chordata > Mammalia > Carnivora > Ailuridae > Ailurus > Ailurus styani. The sequence continues at coordinate 1,032,578 of LNAC01000072.1, read as the reverse complement.
CTTCTAAAAAATCTGAGCTCAAGGCAAGAAAGAGAAAACAGGAAAGCTGTATCCTTTTGCCATAGTAAATGAATCAGAGTCGTTTTTTTTAATCAAACATTTCATCACAAAAGACGTTGGAGGCCGGAAGCTAATTCTAGGCTTTACTAGGACACTATTAGGCATTTGTATAAATAAGAAGAAGGCATGGAAAGTACTTGAAAATATCTCACTCTTTCTCTTTCTAAGGAAAACTGTTCTCTTTCTACTTGGTGCAATAATCTGAAAATCTAGAAGGTCAAAAACATATCACAGGAAATGATCATAGAACTAAAAATAGTTTTTAAGGAAACCGACTACAAGGGTAACCATCTTGCTGTTGAAGAAAATCATGTGCCAAAAGACTAAATCATTGGCATATAGGAAATAAACACAAAGTATACATTATAATTTCTGAGCCAGTATTACTGAAACAGGATAAAAATTACTAAAATCTTACATAGGTTATACGCAGTGTCCCTGCTAGTGCTACAAATCTAAATAACAAAGCTTTCAGAAATGCCAATTTTAATCATTGTACATTTCACATTATAGATGAGAGATAATTTGCTTCATGAATGATTCAAAATAATATGTATTAAATCCTAATGGCTTGTCATCGAATGTGAAGTCTTAATTTGAAAATGAAATCACACTACCAGCAATAGACAGTTTTGTTGAAAACTCTAATAAGGAACAATTACCAGTTCCATAAATAACTTTAAAATTCTAAAATAAAGTATTGGTATGTTAGCAATCACAAATTTGGTTCCTTTTACTACTTTTTAAAATCCTATTAAGAAGGGTTTTTTTAAAATAAACATTCTTTTTATTGATCAGTCATAATATGGTGAATGTGTAGTTGCTGTTTCTGAAAAGTGATCCAAACTCTACATCCAGAGATGATGAAAAATTCTTATAGAATTTTGTAATAAGTATACATGTTGGGTTAAAGAAATTTTATAGTCGTTGGAGTGCCATGAAATTAATACTTGCAATCCAGAGTGCTGTAGTTTACACTTTTTCTGTATGTTTCAAATCAGGTGTGTACCATTTGTACTGAGAACACCACAGAATGAATTATCCAAAGTCCATTGATTTTAATATGTGTTTTGGTTTGTAAACAAATTATAGTAATTTCTTGCACATTTTTGGAAATTAATTGTATAAGAATTTATGTATCTGCTTCTAGATACAGTGTGTAAATAAAAATTTCGTTCACAAGATCTGCCTGATAGCCTATTTAATAACCTGGTTAGAGTCTGAGTTTAATTAAATCAGGTTAACTAGTTAGTTTCTGGATGCCCCCATAAACTGGGCAGAGACTGGAGGGTAGGGGCCAGCAAATTTAGTAAAAAAAAAATTAGGAAGAAAATGAAATAGCTTTGCTCGTGGGAGACATGAAATGAATTAGGAGTCAGCTAATGTTACTACTGTCCTAAAAGCCTTCAACATAGAGGCGGGAGTGAGCCGGCAGAACATCTATGAGACCAAGACTACTTAAAGTGAGCGCAGTAATAAAGCTTCACTGGAAGAAGGTTGTGCTGAAGCATCTTTTAAAAATTTTAACTCTTTTTTTTTTCTTCTCTTGCATGACTTGCCTTGCTAATGGGTGATGTACACCAAGTTCGTCTGTTGCCATCCTCCCTCCCCCCAAAGGCTTCTCCCCGAAGTCCATAGCCCCGTGATGCCTAGGCCTGAACTGGCACAGAACCCAGTCGTAGTGGCATCTGAGTGAGTATCTGTTTCCGAGCACGGCTGACTTTGCACCCAGACTCCTGGGGTTACACTTTTAGTCTTCACCTGCATTTTCCCTACTTAGGACCAGGCAGCTTTGCCACCTCCTCTAAGGAGTTAGAAGAGGGTCCTCTTGGGAAAGCTCCCTTAGACTGTGAAAGCCAAAGACAGGTTGGCCAGAGCAGGGGGTATTTCTATACAGTTTATGAACAGGGCCAGTTGTCTTGCCTAGAGGTCACTTTGGGCCATTAAATCCTGCCCCGGGCCTCGGTCACGAGGGAATTTATAAAATGTTCTCTTCAATACATGGCATTCAGGGTGCCGAGGTAGCTCAGTGGGTTAAGTGTCCGACTCGATTTTAGCTCAGGTCATGATCTCAGACTTGGGAGGTAGAGTCCCATGATGGGCTCTGTGCTGAGTGTAGAGTCTGCTTAAGATCTCTCCTTCTGCCCCTCCCCCTGCTCTCACACTCACGTGTGCCTGTTCTCTCTCAAAAAAGAAAAAAGATATATTTTCCATATATGTGTATGGAATTCTACCCAAGGATCTTATTAGAAAAAGACTCTTCCCTTGTGCAAATAATCTGCTCTCCGGCCCTGCTTTACCCCTAACAATTTTTTTAGGTAGGCTCCATGCCCAGCTTGGAGCCCAATGCAGGGCTAGAACTCTCAACCGTCAGATCAAATCCTGAGGTGAGATCAAAAGTCAGACACCTACCTGACTGACCCATCCAGATGCCACACCCCTAACAATTTTAAGAGGTGGCATCTCTGCCCCCTTCCACTGAGAACTCATTCTCAAGCCACCTGTTTACCTCCTACATTGGCCACCACCCATTTCCTCCTCTCCTCACTGTGGTCCTTGGCATTCTTGTTTTCTTGTGGCTGGCAGGTGGTGAGCACCATTTGCCCCAGAGAATTACCATCCTCATATTGGTTGTGGGGTGTAACAATTGCCTAGAAAACAAAGGGGTGTATATCTTGTGATACAGAAGAATCCATTGCTCGGCAATGTATGGGTTCTGGAATCAATAGGTGAGACTGGAGAGCTGGATTTAACATCATTCATCTCTTAGGAATCATAGCAAACCTGAACTGTGCTAATGTATGTGCTGCTAACTCTTAACATATATTTTATACCCTTGAAACAGCCTACTGTGAGGCAGGCACCTTAGCATCATAAAAAAAGAAAACAGATGCAAAGGTGAACCTTGTAAGGTCACAAAGATACTAAGTGACAGAGCCAGCTTACAAACTCATGCAGTTTGGTTCCAAAATCCATGCTGTCATCCACTATGATACACTTCCTCTACTTGGTGTTTTCTATTATTTAGAGTATTTATTTCTGATTGTTGGGAAACATTAGCATAAGCAAATGAATTGCCTACTGCTTTCTCCTCCAGGGGACTACTCTAGCTTAAACAAAAAATGTTCTGTCTGGGCAGGTAACCATTTATGGGGACTGACTTGTGTGTCTTACGGGCTTCGTCTTTTAATCCCAAGGAAGGGAACATGGCTTTCCCTTGCATGGCCTTGGAAAGGTTCACTTAAAAGAAAACTGTATTATATGCTAATGTAGGAACACGATTAGGTGGAGTTGAATTGTAACTCTTCGGAGGACTTCTTGTGTTTAGTGCATAAAGGAAATCACTACTTGTGCTTTTTTGCTAATGTATTTGATCAGATTGCCTGAGGCAGTCGTTGTGCCCTGTTGTGCTAGGAGCCACAGTTTTATGCTTTATAGCAGACAAAAGAATCCATCCACCCTTTCTTTCTCATTTCCTATACCCATGCTTAGCCAGTTCTCTTAAACTTCCTGTCATTTTGTAGTAAGCACATCCTGAACAAGAACTTCCTGTTGGAAGTAGTTCTAACTAAACTTACACTCTACATTCTAACTTCTTGGCCTGCACCTAAATGGATAGGAAAAAATCACCATCTCTGTTCTGTAATTATTACGATGAATTCAAGGTAAATTCCCTTCCCCACTTCTGGGAAGTAGCCATTTATATTATACCTAGCCCAGTATCATTAAAACAGAAATAATCTCTTTGTTATAAATTTTGAATAGTTGTCCTAAACCCTATCAGTACATATGGCTGTCCTGGAAAGTTTAGAGAATTAGGACAATTAACTGAAACTGAAAGTAGTTAAATCCTATTTAAAATGCTTTTCAGGGGTGCCTGGGCGACTCAGACAGTTAAGTGTTGACTCTTGGTTTCGGCTCAAGTCATGGTTTCAGGGTCCTGAGATCGAGCCCTGCACTGTGTTCTGTGCTCAGTGTAATTTTCTCTCTCTAAAATAAATAAATCTTAAAACAACAGAACAACACATTTCAATGTATCCAATGGTATAAGTCTGAAGGCCATGAATTCTCTCACCTTTTGTTTAACTGAATTATCTTCATTTAACCCTTTGTTTTTGAAAGATATTTTCACTGGGTATAGAATTCTAGGTTGCCTTTTTCTTTTGCTCTGTAACTACTTTTAAAATGTCATGCCATTGTCTTCTGGACCCTGTTGTTGCTGATGAAAAATCAGCTGCCATTTGCACTGTCCTTTCTCTGTAAATTATGTGTAATCCCTTCACTGCCCCCCACCACACAGCTTTTAAGATGCTTCCTTTTCTTCTTATTTCTTTTTATATTTTAGTTTTTCTTTGTGTCTTTATTTTTCAGTAGCCCAATTAATTATGCGCCGAGATGTGGTTCTCTTTGTATTTATACTACTTGGGTTTTATTGTACTTCTTGGATCTGTAAGTTTTTTGTTTTTGTTTTCTTTTCCTTATGCCAACTTCGGGAAAATTTTCATCATTATTTAACTTCTTTTTCTATCCCTTTCTTGTTCTCTTCCTGTAGACCTCCAATTTCATGTGTGTTAGAGGATATTTTCCTAAATATCATTGAAGCTCTTTATTTTTTCAACCATTCTCTCACCTCTTCAGACTGGATCATTTTTATTTATTTATTTATTTATTTATTTATTTATTTATTTTTAAAGATTTTATTTATTTATTTGACAGAGAGAGAGAGAGAGAGATCACAAGTAGTCAGAGAGGTAGGCAGAGAGAGAGGAAGAAGCAGGCTCTCTGCGGAGCAGAGAGCTCGATGTGGGCCTTGATCCCATGACCCTGAGATCATGACCTGAGCCGAAGGCAGAGGCTTTAACCCACTGAGCCACCCAGGCGCCCTGGATCATTTTTATTGATCTATCTTTGAGTTACCTAATCCTCCCATCTTCGATTTTCACTTTGTGGTTATGCCTAGCTAGGAAATTTTTAGTGGTATTCTTTGATTTTGCTTTCCATTTGGTTCCCTTTAGTATTTTCCATTCTTCAGCTGAGATTTTTTTTCATCTGGATCCATTACTATTGTGTTTTTTCCTTATTTCCTGATTTGGAGGTACTTTGGTGCTGTTTTTGTTGTTTTTAAGCATTCCTGGTAATTTTTGTTTGGATGATGAACATCATGGGTAAAACGTTTTAAGAACTCTGGACTGTTACTATCTTCCTCAGAAGAGGGCTAATTTTCTTCTGGAAGGCAGCTAGGAAATTGGCAGGTCATCTTGATTCTTTTGAAACTTGATGGCAAGTGTTGTTAAGTCTGGTCTGTTTAAGGTTGTCCCCTTAGTTTTATGACATAGCCACTGCTTCTCAGCCACTCTAGGATCTCAACTTCAAGCTTGAATGTTTACCAAGATCATTCTCCCTTGAACTCCAACCTCTGTTTCCCCAGGAATTCTTAGCTGCTAAAGGCTGTTTGACTCTTTAGCCACCCTGTTGCTGTTTTTTATTTTCTTCTTCAGGAAGGCTTACACTGTCCATGAAAATGTTCAGAGTCAGACAATGACTTGGGGTGGAATTTGTGTGAAGATCTTCAGGTTTGTTTTTTTTCTCTGTGATTCTCTCCTTTCTATGCCCAAGCCCAAAATTCTTTGACAGCTCCAAATACTGACTGTTGTCTCTTTATCTGCTAAGACTGTCATTTAGCTTGGACACTTTTCCTATGTGCTGCCTTTCGGAAAACGTGCTTAGGGAGAATGACAGGGTAAGTGTGGATCTACTGTGTTCTCCTGCTTTGAGCATTGTGATCTGTCAGACTTGGTTGCTCTCCAGGGCCACCTTCCTGTTTTCCTGTAGCTGTTTTTGATGAGGTAGTTGATCAGATATATAATGGTGTCATGGCCAGAACTGGAGGTCACTATCTAACATACTACATGTTTATTTGTTTACATGTTTATTGTCTGTGTATCCCCCATTTCACCCCATCCCCCTCCTACTAGACTAAAAACTCTACGAGGACACGCATTTTGTTCAATATTCCCTGATCTAGAATGAATCCAATATGTAAAAGGTGCATAATAAATGTTTATTGTATTCAACAGTCAATCATGGAACTCAACCTAGCAGGAAAATAGCAGCCAAATAAAATTCAGAGTGAAGGGCGCCTGGGTGGCTCAGTGGGTTAAAGCCTCTGCTTTCGGCTCAGGTCATGATCTCAGGGTCCTGGGATCGAGGCCCGCATCGGGCTCCCTGCTCAGCGGGGAGCCTGCTTCCCCCCCTCTCTCTCTCTGCCTGCCTCTCTGCCTCCTTGTGATCTCTCTCCCTCTGTGAAATAAATAAATAAAATCTTTAAAAAAAAAAAATTCAGAGTGAATAAATAATTGTCACTTTATAAAACATAAATGTTATTATGCTTTGTATAGTATAGCCTCAGTAAACACAGTAAACTTGCCTTAAATAAAATTAAGTCTTCTGTTGGGAGCTGAGACTAGCCATTACATTCTGTAAGGAGGCTGATTCTGAGACGTAGGGCCTGATCGTGATAAGAAAATCTGTCATGGGCGCCTGGGTGGCTCAGTGGGTTAAAGCCGCTGCCTTCAGCTCAGGTCATGATCCCAGGGTCCTGGGATCGAGGCCCACATCGGGCTCTCTGCTCAGCAGGGAGCCTGCTTCCTCCTCTCTCCTCTCTCTCTGCCTGCCTCTTTGCCTACTTGTAATCTCTCTCTCTGTGTCAAATGAATAAATAAAATCTTAAAAAAAAAAACATATAAAAAAAAATAAAAAAAAGAAAATCTGTCTTAGCTTGGACTGCTATAACCAAATACCATCGACTGAGTGGCTTAAACAATAGGCGTTTATTTCTCACAGTACTGGAGACTACCGGTTCAAGATCAAGGTGCCAGCAGGATCCATGGCTGGTAAGGCTGCTCTTGTTGGGTTCCTCACAGCACTTTCTTGCTGTGTCCTCACATGGCCTTTCCTCCATATGTGTAGATAGAGAGGAAGCAAGCTCTTTGGGTTCTTTTAAGGACACTAATCCTATCATGGGAGTCCCACCCTCATGACCTCATCTAAATCTATTTACCTCCCCAAATCCTCACCTACATATACTATCACATTGGGTAACATTAGGGGTTTCAGCATATCAGTTTTAGGGGGACACGGGCATTCAGTCCATAATAGTTGAGGTGGCTCAGATCCCAGTTGGTAGCTGGAAGACCTATTTCTCCAGCTTTTTAACCCAAAGTCTCTTGTCCCATTTGTATAGCACCAGACTCCTCTCTGCACGGGACCTTACTTTCTTTGGGTGTTGTGTGCTTAAGCTGAATATAGTGCCCAGAAAAGACTATATGCTTATAGAGCCATTTAAAGACACCTCTCAATGTGAGCTCTAAATTACTGTGTTCCTGTGTTTACTAATTTACCTTCACTAACTATATGGTACAGTTCAGTTCTAACAAATTTACTGATTCATTCATTCATTCATTCATTCACTGAGAAAGTATTTATTGAGCTCCTGTTATGTGCCAGGACTGTAAAAGTAATTGTAAGGGAGATGAGTGTCAAGGAAAGATAGGGTTCAGCAAGACCTAACTTGATTTTGTTGGGGGCAGTGGTTATCAGGAAGCAGATTACTCCATTGTTAAAGAAGGAATGCCCTTACTTTCCCAAAACATAGATTCTAATTTTGTGGCTTGGTGCTTGGGTCTCAGGAACTCAAGCCTGGAAGTTTGTGCTGTCCTGAGCCTGTGGTCAGTACATCAACTTAATTTTCTCAAGCTTTTCCATAGGGTGGGGAACCTAGCGGCTGGCAGCCCTAGGGTCACGTTGTTAAAGTTGTGTCATCAGCAGAGAACTGGAATTTCTTTCCACTAAGGTCCAGCAGAGAGTCCTAGCCAAGACTTCACATTGCTTAAACTGGATCACATGTTCCTGCTTCACTGTGACCAGAATGATGGGTCATATGGGTACTCCTGTGGTCAGGAAGCAGGAGTCTGTTCCGAGAGTTGCTTCCTCCTTATTCAGGGTAGGGAAGGTGGTATTTGAATGTTTCAGTCTAGGGAGATATGTTAATGAATAAAGAACATCTAACAAAATAAAAACATTTAAATATGTATAAAAATGTAGGTACTTTACCACTATTAAATATGAAACACTTGATATGTATTTATATGTATTAAATATGAATTCTTTATATGAAACATATTTAAATATTGTGGTATGTTTCACATTCCTTTTTTCTGAGGTAATAGAATAAGGTCACCTACTTACAGACATAATTAGTTTTGTTTTTGTTTTTTGTCTGTTTTTGTAGAACAAAAACAGTTATATTACTGAATTATCTGGCCTATCAAGGAATACATTACCTGAAATGTAGAGATGTGAGACAGTATACCAGTGTTGACTATTGCTTGGAAAATTATGTGAAAACATTTGAAATCTTTTAGGTGTCTTGTGATTTAAAAAAATTTTTATTGATTCATTAATGGGTGAAAAAGGTTTACTGATTGAGAAATTTCCTTTCTGTGCTCATTCTGAGAGAGCTTATCTCTAGTCAGAAGTTGTTGTGTTATATCTCCATTTATTAACTTTGTAAATCTGTTAATTATATCACTCGGTGCACCTGAATTTGATAGAGATCAAAGAAAATGTAAAAATTGCATCAAAATAAAGTCTTTCCTAGTTGTTTGGGCCAAGGGAGTGAGAAGAAAGGGGAACACACTACTTGGAATTCTTAATTTAAAAATGCAGTGATTTTTTTTTTTTTTTTAAAGATTTTATTTATTTATTTCACAGAGGGAGAGAGATCACAAGGAGGCAGAGAGGCAGACAGAGAGAGGGGGAAGCAGGCTCCCTGCTGAGCAGAGAGCCCGATGCGGGCCTCGATCCCAGGACCCTGAGATCATGACCTGACCTGAGCCGAAAGCAGAGGCTTTAACCTACTGAGCCACGCAGGCGCCCAAAAAATGCAGTGATTTTTAAGGAGCATTAAGATGAGGAACAGAGAGAGGGGAGACTATCTTAACTTTGCTACTGATTTTACTACATTTAAATTTTAATAAATATTGTCTAAACCAAAACAGTCTTAAAAATTCAAAAGTATCTTAATTAAGAGCAACTCTGATTAACAATCTTTCGATAGCTAGCAATTTTCAGATATATGAATTACAGAATAGATATGGGATTGCCTGGGCATAAAATTTCCTATAGCATCTGCATTGCCCATTTTCATTGTTTTCCTAAAAAAAAATTGTCTGCAGTGGTATAAAGATTCTGCTGTGCCCAGAATTAACTCTATAGAACAATATCAGGTATTGCTTGTACCTTTTGACCCATTTATGGAAATAAAAGTATTTGTCTTCCTGGATTATTTAAATGAGCAACTTTTATGACAACAATTTTAAGAACTTAGTATTGCCTAGTGGGTAAAAAAACTTCAATTTTTTTCCTCCTTTAGTTAAACATTTAGTTGTAATGATATTTCTCACAGACACACAACTCTATAATGGTATTTTGGTTGTTTAAAATTCTAGACAAACCCAATCCATAACCAGGAGAACTTTTTCCCCTTTCATTGTCGGTAGATGAATCTACGCTGGATGGAAAACATCCTGTAGTTAATTTGCTTTTACTGTGCTCTTGTGGCCTCCATCCCAGGAGTCTTTCAATCCCAACCTAGCCTTTGTTTTTATTCCAGAGATAGCATTTTTACTAATTCTGTTTGCACTTGTGCGTGATACTCCAGTATCTAACAAAAGTCCCTTTTCAAAAACAAGAATTGATCTTTTGGGGTGTAGAGATTCAATCCCAAAATATTTCCTCCAGTCTTAGCATGTGAATAGATTAAAGCGAAAAGGAAATTTAAATTGCTGAAATTATTCCATTAAAGGTTAAAATGCCCAGCCCCTTTTTCCTTCCTTCGGTACAGCACTGCTCTTCCTTATGTATCTCCAGATGTAACCATTGTAATGGAAAAAAAAATATGACAAAGCACGAGGCAAAAATATACATCAGTACTTTCCTGGGACCTTGGGGCTTTCAATAAAATGTGCTTGCATGCCCTTAAATAATTTACCAAACGAGTTTTTTCATAGCTTTGATAACTTTCTGAGCTGGTCTCTCAATTTACCGAGGCAATGGCCTCATTTTCATGAGAGAACACCTCTTCAGGAGGCAACAAGATTATGAAATCAAACTTTGATCTGCACCCATCCTTTGATTATGGGGAAAATATAAACATAATTCACTTACTAGAAACCATGTAATTTTAGGAGTCTTCAGTTGAGAAGTAGAGCCAAGGCATGGACTACAGAAGTTGATATTTATACTTTGAGGTCTCACTCAAATACGGGCTGCTTATTTCCCCAGCAATGATGTTTGATGGTTGGTTTTGAATTCTTTAAAAAGAGATTTAGTTTCCTTTTTCTTTCCTCTTCTTTTTTCCCCAGTACTTCTGAGGAAGCCATTTTTCACTGTTTAGAATTTAAAGACAATTGGTGGAATCCAGAAATTCAGCAAATGCCAAATAGAAAGGGAAATCTAAACTTTAGTTTTTAGAACAATTTGGACCAGCTCTTGATTTTTTTTCCTTTCTGCTTTCTATACTGAAATTCCTGCACATTTACATTGTTTCTAGTCATTTATGGCTTTTCAAGCTGTCTACATTTGCTGTGTGATAGGGAGATCAAATATGAATTCTGCATTTAACTAAATTAATTAATGTGACTTGTTCAAGGGCATGAAAATGTTCATCTAAGTTCATTAAACATGTAACATTGATCAACTACTAAATTGCTAACCTTCATCATTAATTGATAGAATCTGGATTTTAACCTTGTTAACTGTTTTAATCAAAGGATTTCTCTATAGAACTGGGTGATAAGGTTGTAACAGGGTGGGAATATATTTCTATTGTTCTTAGAGGAAGTTAAAATGCAATAACTTAAAACTCTTAGTAAAACTCTGGGTAAAAGAAATAAATGCACTTATTTTTTTCAGTTTTCATTTCCATGTGAGCTCTAGGGTAAAAATTCAATTTTAATATCATCATGTTTGTTTCTATTCAGAACTTGTGGTAGACATGAATATGCTTGGACCCCAAGGTTGAATATATAATAAGATAATCTGTTTGAGTTTTACTATGAATTTTTCAATTGCATTTCTTACCAACTTACAGCTTAGTAACTTTTATTTTTTATTTCAGTAGATTACAGGATAAAGTCCTAGAGCACATTTGGTAATAGCCTAGGTCTTTCATGATACTGAGTCAGATATTATATGCTTATAGCTCTCATTTTAGCAGTTAATCATAGACTGTTTAACTGTTCACTGTAAAACTCTGGTTTCCACAAGGTGATTATAAAAGCCCGGAAAATAAGGTTATAACATTACCATAATATCTAGTATCTAGAACTTGATTACTTTCTTTAAAACTCAACTAAAATTAATAGTGATTTTCATTAGTAGTAACATAGGCTGAAATTGTTCATGATAAATGTGATTAGAAAATCACTGAAGTCTTTCTTTTTCTTCTTTATCTTGAATCTTTAAAAATCATGGGTCTTTAAAAAAATTTATAGTGTATATATTTCTTAAATTCTTCATATCTTTCAAAGGGAGCCATATAAATTTCTGATATAAATTTTAAAAGGAAAAACAAATGAAAATTGTCATTATTGGTGATTTTATTTATGAGCATTCTAGACTCTGGAGAAATTTAGGTTATTGAGCAACAGACTCACAAAGAGGCCAGTGAACCGCTTTTATAGGTGGAAGAAGGATGTGATACAGTAGAAAGAAATAACTTTTGTTTTCTAAAGCTTTTTGTTTCTGGTCTTGAGGGATGGTAAGTGAAAAAGAAGGAGAGAGTGAGACAGCAGTGTTTTTTTTTCTCTCTCTCTATCCCTGGAGGTACCTGTCTTCCAGAGAGAGTTGATGCATTAGAACAGCAGTTTCCAAACTGGTTAAGTATATGAAATGTTCAAATTTTGGGGTTAGGTATATGAAAGTCTAGAGTTTAAGTACATGAAAACTACTCTAAAATATGCAAGCATAGATAGTTTAAAGAAATCATTTCCCAGATCCTCAAATACCATCTGTGCTTTTCTAAAAACGATGTGCCTGAGAACACACTTGCGGTGGAGATGTCATTCTGGTTAACTCCTCTTTCACAATTGACCTTCTCTGTTATTCCATTGCTATAAGATACCATACAGACCACTCCCCACACCATCCTCACTCAAATCTTGACATCATTTTAGAGATGGGGGAGGAAGAATCCCAACCCAACATACTATACAAAACCTAAACATTGAGCAAATATGAGGGTAGAATAAAAAAAGATTTTAAGACATGCAAACTAAACAAACAAACAATAAAAACATGCACCTTTTCTCAGAGAGTTACTGGAGCATGTGCTCCAGCAAAAAGAGGGAGTAGACCAAGAGACAGGTGATCCTCAACATAGGAGAAATGACAAAGCAATCCTGGAAGTGATACTAAAAGAACATTTCCAGTTCAATAGCTATAATAGATTGGACAGCAATCAATCCAAGTTCCAATGAAAGGGAATAAGGCCAAGGAGGGATGTTTTCAAGCAAGGAGAACATTTGATAGATTTCTCGGTGTGTTCAAATCTACTGAGAAATGATTTCCAATTCTGATGAAAACTTCCAAGATGATCAATATATAGAAAATTAAGTGACTGAAAGATGAGAAATAGTGATTTTTTGCAATTATACAGGAAAGACATAATCATAGCATAACATATTTTTAGTTATAAAAATATGTACTTTTTTTAAGGGCGCCTGGGTGCCTTAGTCAGTTAAACGTCTGCCTTCGGCTCAGGTCATGGTCTTGGGGTACTGGGATCGAGCCCTGTGTTGGGCTCCCTGCTTGGTAGGGAATCTGTTTCCCTCCCTCTGTCTCTCCCCAGGCTTGTGTTTTCTCTCTCTCTCTCAAGTAAATAAATAAAATATTTTTAAAAATTTACTTGCTTATAATAATGTAAACAGCTGGATAATGATTTAACCAGAAATTGTGGTATAACTCTTTTGGGGAGAATGGGGGAAGAAGGAATATGTATGTGTGTGTGAATGTGTGGGCACATAAGAGAGTCAAATCATTATCTTAATGTTAAGGCTTAAATTAAACAAGAAAATCCAGAAATTGTGTGATACACTGGTAATATAACCAAAAAAAAAAAAAAAAGACTTTGGAATTGGGATGGGAGTAGTGTGGTAGGCAGAACCTCCCAAAGGTGCTTCTGTCCTGATCCCCAGAAAACATGACTATGTTAAGTAGCATGGCAAAAGGGACTTTGCAGATGTGATTTAATTAAGGGTTTTGAGATGGAGATTATCCTGGATTATTTAAGTGAACCCAATGACATGAACCTTTGAGGTCAGAGAGGAGAGAGAGAGAGAGAGAGAGATGTGACCACAGGAGTGGTCATGACCCTAGGAACACAGGTGGCCTCTAAGAGTCAGGATCAACCCTCATCAAAGAAACAGGGACCTCAGTTCTACAACCTGAAGGGTGCCAACAACCTGAAGGAACAAGGAAACAGATTTTTCCCTAGAGCCTCCAGAAAGGAAGTGTCCTGTGGACATTAAGATTTTAGCTTAGCAAGGTCTGTGCCAGACTCTGACCTACAGAACTGTAATATAACAAATATGTGTTGTTTGAAACCACTGAATTTGTGGCGTATGTTATAGCAGCCAATAGAAAACTAATACAATGAGGAAGAGGTATTTAAGCTTTGTAGAACATTTTACTTTTTACATGAATAAATCTGTTTTAAATATGTAACATTTTTAAAGCTTCAGTAAAATAAGAGTTGATATTTTCTTAATGTAATTAAAAACATAACTAAGCCAATAGTCGACCTCCTTCTGGCTCTGTAGGCATGTTATACATGAATTCTGGTGGTTTATGCAGTTCCTGAAATTGCAGAAGGGCCCCTGATTTTCAGTCCATTTTAGATGTTCCCAGTGGTCTAAGCCCATGTCTATATAGTTGTGGTGGTTTAAAAGACTGGCTGTTAAGTTTTGGAACTAGTCAGAGGTGGGGGGTTATGTGCCCTTTCCTTTTATCTAGGCTGGCTTGTGATGGTTTTTACCAGTTAATAGTAGAAGTGACATGAGGTGACATGTGGGTCTAGGTTATAAAAGACCATGCTGCTTTTGCCTGATTCACTCCTGGATCCCTGAACCACCAGGTACAATGTCTGGTTACACTGACATCACACGCTGGGAGGTCACACATGGTGCTCTACTTACACCTAGCCATACTGGTTCTTCAACCATCCTTGTCCAGGCACGTGTGCATGAGTCCTCCTGCACGGGAAGTCATCGTCCAGGCTAGCCCATCTGCCAAATGAATATCAGAGTCATTTTTGTCAAACCCACATGGAACAGAAGAATCACCCAGCTGATCCATACTCACATTCCAGACCCACAAAACTGTGTGATATAACAAAATGATTTTTGTTGTAAGTCAACAGCAATTTAAGGTTTGGGGATAGTTTGTTATGCAATAGTAGATGACTGTAAAATATTTTATTAGAAGGCAACTTCTAATGGTAGCTTCCACACCCTCAGCATATTTAGTCTTGCAGATCCTGGCCAAAACTCCAAAACCCATGGTGCTTGGTTCCTTACTGGGGGCCAAAGAACCAGACCACAACCAAGTCCTACAGAAGCCCCCAAGCCTTAATCTATGGAATCCAACAATCTTTCCAAGAAAGCTCACCTTCTTCTGTTACTCTCCAAGCAAAACTCATTTCCTTGGGTGCATCTCACAAAACAAAGTTAGCCTTTTTCCAGACAAGGAAACCCAGAACACAAGGACTTTAAGACCAACTATCTTACTTAGAAGAGAAAAGGGGAAAATTTCTCATGGTCCCATGGTGGGAGAAACACCATCACCAATCATCAACTAGCTCTCCACCTTCGTAAGATAAAATGACTAGGGTTAGAATTAGGTGGTGGGGAGAGGGTGTTTAAATTTTACCAATTAAAACAAAATTATTGGTTACTTATTGCACTGTAGCCAGAGAATTTGTTTTACATTCTGTAATTTTTAGAATCTATTGAGATGTTCTTAATGTCTTAAGATATGATCAATTCTTTAACTCTTCCAAATGTTTATATTAAATAAATATATATTGAATATATATATTTTTAAAATCTGTTAATTATATTATTGAATTCTTCCAGTAATAATAAATAATTACATATTATGTATTCTGGGTGAGGCATTGCCTTAGAAACTTCAGATAAATTAACTCTTCATGCATTTACTTTTTTTTTTTTTTAAGATTTGTGTTCATTTACTTGACAGAGAGAGAGAGAATGTGTGTGTGAGCACAAGCAGGGGGAGCTGCAGGCAGAGGGAGAGGGAGAGGGAGAAGCAGGGTCCCTCCTGAGCAGGGAACCTGATGCAGGGCTTGATCTCAGGATGCCTGGACCATGGCCCAAGCCAAAGGCAGACACTTAATAAACTGAGCCACCCAGTCACCTGCACCCATTTACTCTTAATCTGTATGTATCTTTATATTTAAAGTGGGTTTCCTGTAGACAACATACAGTTGGGTCTTGTTTTTGATCCACTCTGACAATCTGTTTTTTAATTGGTGTTATTTAGACCATCGACATTCAAAGTGACTATTGATATAGTTGGATTAAAATCTACCATATTCATTATTGTTTTCTACTTATTACCCCTTTTTTATACCCCTTTTTGTCTTCCATTCTTTTTTCTGTCTTTTGTGGTTTTGGTTGAGCATTTTCTATAATTCCATTTTCTCTTCATCCCTAGCACATCAGTTGTTCTTTTATTTTTATTATTTTTACTTTTTTTTAGTGGTTGCCCTAGAGTGTGTCTTGTACTCTTACAAATAACCCAAATTCACCTTTAAATAGCCCTGAATTGCTTATTGCTTTCTGGGTGGTGTGAATGCCTTATGCAACGAAATGATCCTAATCCCCCTTCTTCTCCCTTGGATCATTGCTGTGGTTAATTTCAGTTATGTATAAGCATATACAGGCATATGTATGTACACAAGGTATAGACATTGAGCACACATAGCTGAATACATTGTTGTTATTATTTTGAACAAACTTTTATTTGTTAGATCAGTTAGGAAAAGTTTTAATTTTACCCTCACTTACTCCTTCTTTTATGCTCTTCCTTTCTTTAGCAGATCTGAGTTTCTGACCTACAACATTTTCCTTCTCTCTAAAGAACTTCTTTTAACATTTTTGCAAGGCTGGTCTGTTAGCCACAAATTCCCTCAGTTTTTGTTTGTCTGAGGAAGTCTTTATTTGTTCTTTACTTTTGAAGGATAATTTCTCAAGGTACAGAATTCTAGCTTGGTGGTTTTTTTCTTTCAACACTTTAAATATTTCATTTCACTCTCTTCTTGCTTGCATGATTTCTGAGAGCAAGATGGATGTAATTTTTAGCTTTGTTCCACTATAAGTAACATGGTTTTTTTTCCTAATTTCTTTCAGGCTTCTTTTTGTTTTTTCTTAAGATTTTATTTATTTTTCTGAGAGATATAGAGAAGCCACACAAGCAGGGGAAAAGGGGTAGAGGGAGAAGCAGGCTCCCCGCTGAGCAGGGACCCCCCCCCCCACATGGGGCTCTATCCCAGGACCCTGGGATCATGACCTGAGCGGAAGGCAGATGCTTAACAACTGAGCCACTCAGGTGCCCCAACCCCAGTTAACTCTTGAATAATAAATGTATTTCTAAAATATTTCTTCTCTCTCTGCTATTTCTAGTTACTCTATTTTTGCTTACTTTGTAGACACTATTTGAAAGTCACTCTGACTTTTAATGTTCTCATATATTCTTTTACATTGGTGCCTTCTTTTTATTTTTTTCTCAGGTCCCCTTTATTCTAAACATTTGAGAGTAAAAATCGCTAGGGTACTTTAATTACAATGATTTGAATGAGTTGGTTTGATTTTCCTTTTTAATCTGTGCTCTCTCTGTACCCTGGCCCAGCTTCTGGGAGGTGCAAGGAACGGAGTGACTCACCAGACCGTCTGCTTCTGCTGTGTCATCAGGAAAGAGAGAGCCCGAGGGACAGAGGCTGGACTGGGATTCAGGGTTTCTGGATTCTGACCTCTGCTGGTTCACTGGCTTTCTCTACACGGGGCTACATTTTGACGGTGTTTTATAGGTAATCACTTAATTTCATGTTCTTTGTAGCTTTTCCTTTTAAAAATGGCAATAATTATCCTTTCCCCTCCACCTCCCTACCAGGAAATGGCAAAGGCTTCATTATTATTAAAAACAAAATGAAATTGTCAATCTGTCCAGAGGTGTTTGCCTTATAAATACAGAAAAAAATCCTCATGATTTCCTGGGCCTTTGTGGCTGTGCTTGTAGGGTAAGCACTTTCTGAATGAAGGGGGCGTTTTGAAATTCCTTCCAAAGAAGTCTGGCATTCATTCTAAATTGACCTGGAGGCTGAGGAGCCCTGGAATTGTTCCAGCTGGTTCGAACTCTGCCAGGTAAATATTTCCATGAACTAACAAGCTGTGGTAGACTGGTTATTCATGGACTTGGCTGTTACTGTTGCATTGTTCTTGAGTTACTTTTGTGTTATATTTTTAGAACCCCTATAATTTTATAGGTCCTGATGCTTAATCTGAGTCAGTGTGTGTTCTTTTAGATGTAGATACTAGAGCGGAGTGGAACAATCTGCCTTTTAAGAAAGGACATTTATTGTAAATTTAATAAGACATTTAGAGGCAGGTGTTTGGAGAGCGGCTAGGGACAATATCATGTGGGTCCCATGGTCTTTCTTTCCTTTCGCTGCAACCTCTAGCACGTTTAGTTTTTATCCTTAGGTATGATGCTTCCTGGTCACCAAACAGTTGCCATACCCATAGAGAGCAAGTCTTCACAAGGCCTTATATGAGTACAGCAGCAGGGAGTCTATCAAAATGGCAAGAGAAAGCTCTTCTCACACACCTGTCTTCTTTTATGCAGGACTAAAAATCTGTCCCCAAAGTCCCTCTACCTCACATCTATTTGGGCAGAAGGGGGTCTCATAGCCTCTCTGAGCAGCAAGGTTGGCAGGAAAAGGGAGTATTTTGCTTTTTCAGTATCTACATTCAGAGGCGGGCAAGGAGAAGAGATGTAGAGTGACTGACCAAAGTGTTTGTCACCACTAATATGTTCGTTTTCTTTCCTTCCCTTCTATTCTGCTCACAGAAGTCGTTGCTTGCCAACAGCCTACCACAATCTTGGGAACGAATTCCAACAAACTTACCATCCTGACAGCTAATGCATCCCATCAAGGATGGAAGAATGGGCTCCAAACTTTGTTACGCTATTCCTGAAAGGTAATCAGCTTCTGTGCATGAGTGGATAAAACAGGTCTATTTATGTTGCTTTGAAGTTTACCCAGTAAATCACCATAACCTGTGCAAGCAGAGGAATCAAGGGGGAAAGACTGCATGAGTCTTGATCTGTTTCTTACAACTGCCTCGTGAAGGTGGCAGGTAGTCATTGATACTGCTGATTTTATAAATACAGGATGAATAAAGGGGTAGCAGTTCTAATTCTAGGAACTGGGTATGAACAGTTTTATTTCCCGGCTCTGAATGGCCAAAGGTGCCTGGACTGTAAGTTTTCTGTTCACAACATGGTTGGTATAGGTCCATTGACAGTTGGAGTTTATCATCTGAAAGAGATGACTCTCTCCTTTTAAATTATTTTTTTCATTTCCTTGCATTTATATTAAAATTTCTATTTTTTGGCCCTAAATAGGTGGAGAATGGCATGGGATGACCTTGTAGTAAGGCAACATATGATGCAATCAACTCTATGTACTATTTCTAGAGTAGTTTCCCATTGACAGGAATATAGGAGCTATCTATTAGCATCATTATCACGGGCGTGTCTCTTTGTTTTGATTGTATTCAATAAGATATGCACTTCAGCAGTTTTTCTTGGAAGAGAAGTGCGATGAAGTTTGACTGTAAAGACAGTCAAACTTTACAACCAAGATGACAGGATCCCAAACCTCTGAGTGTGGTCAGATTGCTGTAATGATGCATGAAGGCGACCAGCACATTGTTCTGAGCATGATCTCCCTGATCTGAAAACAAAGGGAACCAACTGATATTGATAAAACCCAGTAGCTTTGGAAAATCTTGGTATTTCTTGATCGATACTCTCTACCTGGGATGGATTTAGCTGAGAAACCCTGATACAGTTGAAAGAAATAAAGGGTTTACTTTTTCTTGCAAAGACTGTGAAGGTGGTCATTTTGGGGTCCAGGGTGCTGCTCCAGAGTCAAGCTCATGTTGCCCTTCTGCTCTGCTGTCCTTCAGGCAGAACTGCTGAGTATCTAAGAATGAGGTCAGCATTCCAAAAAGACAAAGAAGGAAGGATAAATGACTATATCAGGATGTGGGACATGCCCAGAAATCCCAGGAAGTGTGCATCTTGTCATGAACCATGTCCCACAGTCACTGTTAGCTGCAAGGGAGTCAGGTGACTATAGTTTCTTTTTTTTTTTTTTTTAGATTTTATTTATTTATTTGAGAGAGAGAGATTACAAGTAGTCAGAGAGGCAGGCAGAGAGAGAGGAGGAAGCAGGCTCCCCACTGAGCAGGGAGCCCGATGTGGGCCTCGATCCCAGGACCCTGAGATCATGACCTGAGCCGAAGGCAGAGGCTTTAACCCACTGAGACACCCAGGCGCCCATGACTATAGTTTCTTAGCCGAACACACTGATATCTCTGGAAAAGTGGGAGATTCCCTTAAGGGGGATGAAAAAGGGAAGTGATGTTGTCTAAGCAACTGGCAACCTATACCACACCCATCATCATCAACAAACCATGCCTGTGAGTCCACCCGGTAGGTGTTGCTTTCAATGTCTATTGCCATCAAAAATGTAGGTAAAAGTGATCAGATGTCAAAAAAAAGTTCGCCTTTTTTTTTCTTTTCCAAGTAAGCAATAGTAGCCTTCTCATTCGTGTTTACTCTGTTTTCTCATTTATGTGCACAATTTTACATATATTTCTGTTTCTTGGTGAGGAAGTGCAGATTCATTTGGATGATGAAGTGAGTTCTGGAAAAGCCAAATTCATTTGATTATTATAGGGGTCTAGGATTGATCTCAGGACCACTGTGCTCCCTGCACGGTCCCAACATCCAGTCCTGCCCCCTGGAACCAGCCCCTCAATGCCAAGTAGACCTGGAGGTCTTTTGAGCTTCAGGCTAAGGAGTAGCTTCTGAGTCATCGGGTGGCCCATTTTCTGCTGTGCCCAACCCAACTGTCTCTCTGGGTCTGTAGGAACACTCTCAATGGTGTCAGAGAGAGCAGGTCAGCAGCGTACTTCTACAGAGCCTGAGAACTGCTGTAACCCAGCCTGATAGCATCACAAATCCCAGGCTTTTATTCGAGGAGCCTGAAGTGGACCGTGTGTTCCAAGCTGATGGACCCAGGGTGGAGTTTGCAACCATAATACAAATTGGAACATTTTTGTCTCCTAACTTTTCCCCTCCCTGTTCTTTCCTTCCATCCCACCCCCACCCCATTTAATTTTTGTCTTAGAGATCTTATTTGAATTTTCAAGTTAGCAAGACTTAAAGAAGTCACCTTTCCTAACTTTCCATCTGGAGGAACCCTAAAGGACCTTAGCTGGGTTCTGCATGTAGACATCCAAAGATGAGGCACTCGTGATCCCACACATCAGCCAGTTCTGAAGAACGTGTCAGAGAGCTGTTGGCTTGTATTAGGTTGACCTCTCCTATTAGATTTTATCATCTCACACCAACAGTGAAACTCCAACATCCCCTTTGACAAATGACAGAAAAGGCTATTGCATTACATTGCTAGGGCTTCCCTTTTGTAGAAACTTTGTTGATACAGTTTATGAGTCTCCATGGGGAAATTGGAGGACAGTATATATGAAGAGCAGCAATAGTTCTGGGTCAAAGCTGAGAAATGTGATGGCTGTGAAGGAGAAAGAAACAGAATAGTGTTATTGCCGTTCTGACCGTCGCCTTTACAAGTAAAATGTTGAGGGGTCCCTGGCTGGCTCAGTTGGTTAAGTGTACGGCTCTTGGTTTTGGCTCAGGTCGTGATCTTGGGATCCTGAGACCAAGCCATGCATCAGGCTCGTCGCTCAGCGTAGAGTCTGCTTGTCCCTCTCCCTCTGTTCCTCCTCCTCCTCCTCCTCCTCCTCTCTCTTTAATAAATAAATAAAACCTTAAAAAAAAAGTAAAATATTGAGGTTATGTCCTTGCAAGGATCCTGGATTTTCTCCATTTTCCACAAAACTATAGAACAGGTTTATCGGGGTTTTTTTCCTTCTTAAGATTTTATTTATTTATTTGACAGAGAGACACAGCAGGAGAAGAAACACAAGCAGGGGGAGTGGCAGAGGGAGAAGCAGGCTTCCCGCTGAGCAGGGAGCCCGCTGCGGGACTCGATCCCAGGACCCTTGGATCATGACCTGAGCTGAAGGCAGAGGCTTAACTGACTGAGGCACCCAGACGCCCCTAGAATAGGTTTATCTTCTTCCTCTCTGTGTCCCTCCCTCACGTCTCTCTCTCTCTCTCTCCCTTTCCTTCTTTCTCAGGCTATACCTATGAGTGTTTCAAGGAGAGGTTAATCCATCTGATTTGCCATGATGAGAGAAGGCATCATGTATGAGGTAAGGCTTGAATTAATATTGCAGGATGAGTGTTTCAGTGTTTGGTCAGATGGGAGGGGACAGATTGAATAAGAAAGATGGACCAGTGCAATAATTTTTATTGAGTCTGCTGGAGTGACTCAGTTGTGATTATTCAGGCTACTATTTCATAAATATGCAGCCCACAGGCAACCATTACTGTTCACATTTCCTTGTCGTTTCCTATGGGGAGGGCAAAGCATTTACTAACATAGGAATGTGGAGTTAAAGTTGAACACTTAGTGATTCTCAGCATTTTCCCCAGAGACAGACATTAGGGATGACCTTCTCAAGCAAGATGCTCTGAAGGAGGTTCCTTGCCCATTCCGGTCAAGCTACTGCTAACTTCATCCTCTTCTCTCTTAAAAACAATACAAAGAAGAGGGGAATTAGGAGGGAAAACAAATATAGGTACGATATTTGTTATTTAAGAATTGTCACAACTGATTTGAGCTAACCATGTAGATGATGGTAGTTGCAGATTATCAGAAAGTTGAAGGCCACAACGGAGTTCATCCAAGCCTGTTTATCCAGAGCTTAGGACAGTCATGGAGTTAGCTACTACAGCATTCCTTTGGCTAGAGACTCTCAAGAATTTATAAGGACAATGGGTTTTACAGAGAAAAAGGAGGAAGTCTCAAGACAGTCTTTGATTGGTCAATGTCCTATTTGGGAGGGACTTTCTCTTAGGGTGGGGTTTTTGGAAGTGATATCGAGGCGGGGGAATGGATAGTGGGCAGGGAGCTTCCTGAGTGGCTTTCAGATTCATTTGGCCATCTTTGTTTGGTTCAGAGTCCCCAGGCACATAACTGGACCCTTTCCAGGCTAGGTAGGCTCATAGGAGTTTTCCTGTTTGGACTGAAGGAGTATCTGCTTCTCTACTTTGGGTTCCAAATCTAGTTGAAGCCAGTTCTGCAGAATTATTGCATTAAATGGTAAAGTCCTTTTTCAGCATTTACCAGTGCCCGGTATAGAGTAAGTCAATAATATTTGTAGAATGCATAACAAATATTTTTTAAAACTTTCAAATACAAAAGTTGAAAGGATTGTACAGTGAATGTCCATATTCACTACCTTGGTTCTGTTGTTAAAATATTGCTATATTTGCTTGATCAAATATCTATCAATGTATTCACTTGACAAGAGGAATTTTCATATGACACATTTAATTAAGCTAATAAGAAAGCAGTTTATAGTCTTACTGCTTTCATGAGGAGAGATCTAGTCCAAGAGAATCATAAGTGATAGTTCCAGAAATGTCATAATTGCCCTTATATGCCACTATTGTTTGCCAAATATGGGTGGGGCTCTGGTCCCCTATGAGGAGGCTGTTAATGTCCCAGGACTTTAGTCAGGTAAGGTGTGGACATGCCAAAGGTTCATTTGTTGACAGTATTATTGAGCCAGGATTTGCTTTCACCTTAAAAAGCGGTATATTAAACTGGTAGGGAGAAATGCCAGTTAAAAAAAATATACATTAGGGATTTTAAGCTTAATGGAGCTACTACAATCAGTGTTTGTCATATGATTTTTTAAGAGATTCAGGGAAGTCAGCTTAATTCACAAATAAAAGTTAATTCTGTAGGTTAAATGAGGCAGGTAAAAGTTGAGTATGCCTGCTACATCAAAGTCTATTAGGAGGTTAGTCATCAAAGTATATTTGTTTGTTCTCTGTTTTTTTTTTCCCTTGAGAGTTAATCTACTTAGGCATTATGACTCTTGAGTGCTAGATGTGTTGTACTATGGGAAGTGCACCATCCGGCCTCTAACCACGGGGTCAGTGGGTATGAGTTGTGGACACCACTGGAAGCCATTGCATGGCCTTTCAGTAGAGAGGCAGATGCCTTGAGTTTGGGTCTGGCCTCTGTCCTTCAGAGTTGGGGCCTGGGTTTCAGAATCGTAAAAGGAGTTTACTCCACAGTGGTATTTACTTTATAAGACTGTGATAAAGATTGAAGAGATACTGCGTGTAAAATGCCTGACTCATAGCAACAACCAGTAAATACTAGTTGTCATCTGTTAAAATGCAGCAGAAGTCTTAGGAGGAAAGCTGAAATATGCATGTACTGGTATCATAGAATCCTTGTTTTGGGCCAGAAGTGACCTCAAAAATCCTCTACCCCAACTCCTCATTTTACAAATAAGAGACCTGAAATCCAGAGACATTAAATAATTTCCCCCAAATAACACTTGAAGTTATCCTGGAAGAGGATGAAAACCAAGTTTTTACATTTCTTTAGTAAGGCTCTGCCCACGGTGCCAGGCAATCCCGGTTTGGGGCGACTGCAGGGGGCGCAGTGCAGTGAGGGCAGCGTCCTCAGAGACACTCAGACCTGAATCCACCTCTTATTATGTGGCCCGGCTGAATTAGACTTTGATTTTCTCTCTGTAAGTGGCTTTTGTCATCCTGCCAGATGGGGCTGCTCTGAGGTTAGATGAGATGATAGGCATGAAACACGTCGCAGGATGCTTTGGCTGTAAGAAACTCCCCACGATGGTAGCTGGAGGAACGGGAAGAGGTGGTGGGGAAGAAAAGGAGGAGGGGTTGTGAAGGGAGACACAGGCCCTGATTCTCACAGTAGATCATGGAAAGCTTGCCTCCTGAAAAGTTTGTGGCACCACGTTCAGGTGGAGGTGGAAGAAAGGAAGGAGCAGAGTAGAAAGGAAGGTGGAAAGAGGGGCAGAGAGAACAAGATGCCGACGGGAAACACGTGACCAGCACCCAGCACTCCTGTCACCTCGGTGGCTTTTGACTTTGGTTAAGGATCGAAGATGCCAGACGGGGTGCAGCTTGATCCCACTTTGGGATCTGCACAAAGGACCCTCCGCGTCGTCCTTATGTCCGTCATGTTTTCGTGACTCCTACCTGAGTTTAAATTTGGAGTTACTTAGATGCAAAATCCTCATCTCAGAAGAACCACCATTAGAAGGATTTTCGGGGCGCCTGGGTGGCTCAGTGGGTGAAGGCTCTGCCTTCAGCTCGGGTCACGATCTCAGGGTCCTGGGATCAAGCCCCGCATTGGGCTCTGTGCTCAGCGGGGAGCCTGCTTCCTCCTCTCTCTCTGCCTCTCTGCCTACTTGTAATCTCTCTCTCTGTCATATAAATAAATAAAAAATCTTTAAAAAAAAAAAAAAAGAAGAAGAAGAAGAAGGATTTTCGAGCCAGAATGTACCTCAGCGGTCCTCGGTTTCCATGTTCTCATTGTACAGCTGAAGAAAGGTCCCGTAAGAAGGAATGATAGCATGCTTCAGGGGAATCCCAGCTTTCGTAGGCTCGGGTCAGGCGAGACGAGGAACTAACCACAATGTGTGTCAACGTTTCTGTGCGAGAATCCGCTTGCGGTTCTAGGCAACAAGAGCGCAAGAAAGTACTTGGCAAATAATTGAGTATTATGAGTTGGGTTTGCTTATAATGTGATGGCTTTCTACTATCCTTTACGTTTTTTTCCACCAGAAGACAGCACTGCCCAATTGCGATAGGCCTCAGAGAACTCATTATTCAAGTAGATTCTAAGTTTTTAGGGCAGGGAATGTGTTTTCTAATCGTTTTGCAACATTTGCTACGTTAGCTGTGTCAACTGTAGGCCCTGAAAAAGCTGCTTGTTCAAAGAGAATGAAATAACCTAGTTTTTTGTTTTTTTTTTAAATTCAGGTGAAACTATGACAATAGACAGGCAAAGCAGACAGACCACTAGAGTCCCTGGGACAGTGAAGTGTGATGGTCAGGATCACAGGGGAGCAGGGGAAATGTCTGTGATGATGGAAATGTTCTGTCTACACTGTCCAGTGGCAACCACAGGCCACATGGGGCTGTTGATAGCACTTAACTTGTGGCCAGTATCATTGAAGAACTGAATTTGTAATTTTAATTGATTTTAAGTGAGTTCATTTAAATTTTAAATATGGCTACAGGTGATTGGTGGCTACCATCATGGGCCATGAAGAACATGGAGGGTAAGAGGGTAATGGTGGACACTGAGGCAGGTGGCCAGGGTTTGCATCCCAAACTTGCCCTTCCCAGTCTCTCGACTGCTCGGTTCCACGGGGTCTCCATCTGGAAGGGCTGTCGTAAAGACGATGAGTCAATATACGGGGTCAATATGTGGAAAGTCTACTGAGTCAGTATATGGAATGCGTCGAGACATGGCAATGAATCATTCCAGTGGCTGGAAAAAAATCGGTATGTGGGCTCTTATCATTATTACTTTTATTAGGAGGCTGTGAGATCTGTTTTAACTAACTAGATCATTAAATAATTGCTTGGCCTGGTTTTTGCCCTCTTTGGACTTTCTGGGCCTCTGTCATTCTACTGGTTAGTGCAGTCTGGGGCTCTGAGAACTGACGTTCCTGGGAGCTGACAGCTTTAGCCTCTGTAGGCAATCTGTAGGTCCTTGGTCGAGCTGTGCATTTATCTCTGTGAGATACGCGGCCCTTCTATCCTTAGTTTCTGCATCTGATCCATGAGGAAAGTTCTGCCTCATTTCTCAGATGTATACATCTTAGAGCCACATGGGGGATATTAAATAATGTTTAAATAAATGATTGCATTTCAAGTGTTTGGAACACATTTCCTCTGAATTATCATAATTGTAACATAACAGCAGTATTTATTGGGTGGTGGTTCTAGGCGCGGGACCAAGTGGTTTATAGGCATTGTTTCAGTTGGTGTTCAGAGCAACCCTGTGACGAGGGAGGGTATGTTCACTGCTCTTTGAAGGGACAGGATGGAGGGTTCAGGCTCCGGGTCACTCAGCCAGGGAGCCGCAGAGGCTGGCTTTGTTCTCTTCGGCTCTGGGGCTTGTGTCCTGAAGGTCTCGGAAGAACAGGACAACAGACCCGTCAGCCCTTCGTGTGTTGCCCGTATGCTGGGAACCCCGATAACGGAGAGATCCGTTTTACACTCGGAAAAATTTTGGAAACAGGAAGCATGATGGCTTGTGGTGAAATGAAGAGAGAAGATCTTGGTCATTTATGCCTGTCGATGGGGAGACTTCAGTCATTTGCACATTGCTCTGGACAGTTTTTCTTGAGAAACTCTTGCTCCAGGGTTTCTTATGTTCTCGCCAACACAAAGAGTCTCTCCCATGAAAATGTACTCCTCGTTACCCTGGTTAACAGGTAAAGAATTCTCTTGCTACTCGACAGCATCTGGTTGTCTCTTTTAAGCGACAAATCTCTAAGTGTAAAAAGCAGGAGAATATCCGTGGATAAATATCTCGAGGTAGAAATGGCGTATATTGGGCGCCTGGGTGGCTCAGTGGGTTAAAGCCTCTGCTTTCGGCCCAGGTCATGATCTCAGGGTCCTGGGATCGAGGCCCACATCGGGCTCTCTGCTTGGCAGGGAGCCTGCTTCCCCCTCTCTCTCTCTCTGCCTGCCTCTCTGCCTCCTTGTGATCTCTCTCCCGCTGTGAAATAAATAAAAAAAAAAAAAAAAGAAAAAAAAAAAAAAAAAAAAAAAAAAAAAAAAAAGAAATGGCGTATATTTTAGTTGTCTCTCGCCTGGAAACCTGTTTCCAAGAGATTTGCGGCTCCCTACCCTGCTGTGGGGTCATCCCATTGTTTCAGTCCTTCTGATTCCTCCAGTGATTGAGTTCCCAGTACAATGTTCCCTCTCCAACAACCATTTCTTTGTTCTTTCTGACGGAAGCACCACATGGGTCGGATTGATTGGCTTCAGACCAGTGCTTACCATTTTTAAAAAAATATACATGTAATTGTCAAGCTCTATGCTTGCACCTAAAATTGCCTGCTACGGAGTCTGAAGTCTCTTACCTGAGATCTTTCGGAAAACCACACCTGCGCTTTGTCACATAAATGTAAAGAACAACACAGCAAAAGGAGGAATTTTCAACCCCCCCCAACCACCAAATAATCAGCACTTAGAGCCTAGAAGCCCTCCTAATTGGAATCAATACCCCCTTTGTCCTTGTATTTCTGTCCCTTTCTCTTCTAGTTGGGTTTTGAATGAGTGGCTCTCTGTTTCCCACCAGGAAAACTACCTCAGCTTTGCTTCTTACTCTGGGCCTATCTGCATTATTCTCTGATGCTCTCCTGGTGGATTCAGGGATTCATTTTGTTTTGGTGCAAGACCTAAATCAGCCCCATAAAGACCAAGAGTTATCACTTCCTGGACTTTGAGTAAGTTACCAGGGACTTAAATAAGGAAGCCTGTAGCTTTAGAAACTACTGAATGCCATCTTAAAAGCAAGAAGGAATCCAGTTAGGGGTTCAAATTCTTAAAGAAGAGCAGAATTGAGATAAAGAAAGAAATTGGGGACGCCTGGGTGGCTCAGTGGGTTAAGCAACTGCCTTTGGCTCAGGTCATGATCCTGGAGTCCCGGGATCAAGTCACACATCGGGCTCCCAGTTCGCCGGGAGTCTGCTTCTCCCTCTGACTGTCTCTCATTCTCTCTCTCTCTGTTAAATAAAAAAATAAAATCTTAAAAAAAAAAATTAAACTACAGGCTAGGGAACATAAGCTCCTGGGCTTCAGTGAATAAGACATATTTACCTTCAAAATATAGGAGTTTATAATTTAGGAATTTTCTTTTCCCCATTTAATGTGTTTCTTCTTGCAAGGCAATGGGCAGGATGATGATGATGATGATGATGATTTAAATATTTTATTTATTTATTTGACAGAGAGAGATAGAGGAGGAGCAGGGGAGCAGCAGACAGAGGGAGAGGGAGACGCAGGCTCCCCGCTGAGCAGGGAGCCCGATGCGAGGCTGGATCCCAGGACCCTGGGATCATGACCTGAGCCGAAGGCAGACGTTTAACCGAATGAGCCACTCAGGCGCCCCTGAGCAGGATTATTTTTTATGATATAATTAAACATTTTTAATATGTATTTTGAATTGAGATATAGTTCATATGCCATAGTACTCACCCTTTTAAGGTGAGCAGTTCGGTGGCTTTCCTGTATTCACAAGGTTGTGCAACCAGCACTAACTTCAGAACCTTTTCGTCCCTTCTCGCACCCACCCCCCCAGAAAAACCCCACATCCATTGGCAGTCATTCCCCATTCCACCTTCCTTCCCCAACTCCTGGCAACCCACTTATCAACTATCTCTCTCTAGGGATTTGCCTGTTCTGGACACTCCATATTGTGGAATCATACAAATGTTGCAGTTTGTGACTTGCTACTTTTCCTTAGCAGAGTATTTTCAAGGTTCCTCAGTGTATTGCTTCTATCGGTCCTTCACTCCTTTTTATGGCTGAATAATATTCCGTTGCCTGGATATATAATACTTTGTCCACTGATTCATCAGCTGATGGACATTTGAGTTATTTCCACTCTCTGTCTATTATGAATAATTCTGCTATGAACATTCACGTACAAATTTTTGTGTGGACGTATATTTTCATTTCTCTTAGGTTTATGTCTGTGAGTGGAACTGTTGAGTCATATGGTAACTTTGTGTTCAACTTTTTGAGTAATACTAGACTGTTTTCCCTGGTGATTACACTGAACAAGAAAATAAGACTTCTGTTCTCATGGAGTTTATGGGTTCTAATGTTACAATAGATTGTAACTTTGAAAAAAACTAGACCAGAGAGAAATCTTACGGCATCTTGTACATGGTAGCCTTTAATACAATAGAAACTTCCTCTGAAATCCTTACTATAAACCGAAATGTGGTCCCCTAGCTGCCCCTTCATAAATAGTGATGTGGGGGGGGGGTTTCCATTATACACTAAGAGCATTTAAATCGGGTGTTTCTAGTCCATCACAACTAAGAACTTAGACCTTTACAAGTCCTGCTTAGCATCTGATTGAGAATTTATTATTACAGCAGGACACCAAGGAACTGTTAAGTCAATAAAAAGCTTTAAAATTCTTTAAAAATTTTCAGAAACTCAAAAACAAAAGATATTAGCAACATTTTTTGGATTATAGGAATGAGAAAATATAATTAGCCTTAAGGGGAAATGAAATCCATGAGATGACAATTACTGGTCAAGAAGAATACAGAACAGGAAGGTAGAGAAAGTGCATTTATTTTTTATTTTTTATTTTTTTTTATTTTTTTTATTTTTTTTTTTTTTTAAAGATTTT